>OX457028.1:16620193-16908269 GCA_949752745.1 Protula sp. h YS-2021
ATCCCCAATACGAGGTGGGACACTGTCGAACAGACCATCATACTCGTAAGGCTTGCCAGGAACAGGTCTTTTAGACGGGCACCAACACTCCAGACGGTGACTAAATAGTTTGAAACTAGAATATCCGCACTCCCTACAAAATGGGATCCAGTTGTATGTAAAAATTAAAGTATTGACGCAACTTACTGGTTTCCCTTCTTCGGGACCAGGAATAATTTTCTGACTTATTTCAGGCTGATGACACTTTGCCAGGTGGCCCTGGAACGCTCTCGCCACTGGGAAGTGGGCCCCACAGAGGGTACAAATAAAGCATGCATATTTCTTTGTATGGACTCCATCAATATGGTGGCCCAGAGCGATAGTCCCCTCTGGAGTCGATGGATAGCCCCGGTTACAAGATCTACAAATATTACTTTTGTTCTTCGGGGCTGGCTGAGTTTGGAGCGGAGAGCTTTTACTTCTCTTATTCCCTTCATTGGGACTACTCTTTTCGGGACTCAAACTTCTTTTTCTTTTACTAACCTGGGTGTGTTGGTCCCTACCACGGGCACTCCATCTTGGAGCAAGGACACCATAGCCTCTACCCCTCCCCCTCTGGGGACAAAAACTAGAGATTGTTGATTGCCGGGGGGCCGCCGCTGCCTCCAGGTGAGCTATCTGCTCTTGTGCTTGTCTCCGGCGTCCCTCTTCCAGGGCGTTCAGGTGGTCGGCATATTTAATTGCCTGCTCGGTGGAGAGTCCGAAGGTATTCTCTTGCTGATTGGTTTGTCCGTTAAAAACCTGAACCTTGAAAGGTTCTTCAACGGGCCGATTGTTAATTTCGTCTGTCGCCCGAAACAGTCCCAACTGTCGGGCATGCACATTCCCCTGGTGTTCGTTTACCGAACCAAGATTGCTAAATTTAAACGGATAAAAACGACACTTGAAAATAACGTAGTACATTTTTTTTTACTCACACCGCCAAAAAAAAACAAGATCGTGGAACCAGATGGAAAACCAGGCTTACCCAATAATATTGGAGCATTTTGATTGTTACTAGCGACGTCATCGACGTCAATATCCGTCCTTAAATGATTGACAATCAATTATATCAATCAAGCTAATTGATTGTTGGTTATTGAATGGCTAATTTTGAGGTTACGAGTCATATTAAAGCGTAAGAAACTATACGATCCAATAAACTAACCTCTTTTCTTTCAAATATACCTACCACCATCCACTGCCTTTAAAAATCTTTGGTATTTGACAGCTTTTTGTGAAATAAGACCACATGGAACCCGTAAGTATATTTCGTTTACATATAGAGGTTAAAGGTCGATGTCGTAAATAAAAAAACGTCCCATGACACATTTTTCATTTGCCTCCACATCTGCCCGTAATTTTTTAAGACGAAAAAGGACTAACCACGGGTTTTACTATGCAAGTTCAATTATCCCGAAAATGTAATTATTTCTATTTTATTTGTTATAGATTCTGCGACCAATCTTAATAGAAGCTAGAATATTTTCATTCGCACGAGGAGTTTCAGTTTTCTTTGATATTTTAAACTATATGCATACAATTATGCACAACATACTACATACAAAATAATGTACATTTTATTTACAGGAGAAGCCTTGGATCTGATATTCTTTGTCCAAAACGATCAGGGGCTCGTTTTTCTCTTCGAGGCCTCTCTGACATCATTCCCTCTGAGGGATTTTCTCAGAATCGAGATTTCTACGAGCTTCCTGATTTCCTTGTTCGTATTTTGAAATGGCATTTTCAAGCCATTCATTTTCTAGTTCTTCCCTGAAATAGGCCGGTTTTATCTCTAATGGGGTGTGTCTCCAATGACGTTGATTTTGGCGTTTTCTGGATTATATACACTACATCTGAAAGGATCTCCACAATGAAATAGGGACCGACCCAAAAACTAAGAAGTTTCGGGCATTGGCCTCTCTGAAATACAGGTCTCAAGTACCACACAGGGTCCCTTAACTGGTATTGATGTGGTCTGAGCCTGTTGAGGTAGCTTCGTTTCTGGTATGTCACTGCCTTTTGTAAGTTCTGCATAGCAGCGTTGTGTGATTTTGTAAGCATTTTCCTGACATGTTCCACCTGAGGGGGCGGGTAGCTCGGTTGGTAGAGCGCTCGTCTTCAGAGCTGGGGTGTGTAGCCGGTGCGGGTTCGAATCCTGCTCGTGCCTATCAGCTGTGCACTCAAATATGATCCCCTCTAGGGATTCAAACTGGAATGGCCCATTTCAGTATAATGTGGCAGGGTAGTCCTGATATAGCGCTGGGATCGCTGAAAGGGACTTAAAACACCAATTAAACTAAACTAAACTAAACTGACATGTTCCACATATTCAGGTACGTCGAAGTCCTGTTTGCCAGGCGTACCAGGAGTAAACGACTCTACTGGTAACAAATTTTCTCTTCCGAAAAGTAGGTAATTTGGAGTGAATCCAGTCGCTTTTGACTTGCAACTTCTGAAAGCCCCAGTTAAGAATGGCAGGAGATCATCCCATTCCCAAATGTTGTTTTGCAATGTGGTTGCTAGCATTTGCTGCATTGTGTGCTTAAACCGTTCGCAAATACCGTAAGATTCAGGTCGTCTGGTACACGTTGCAGACTTTTCTATGCATAAAAGGCTACATACTGATTTGAAGAGTTTCGACTGAAACTGCGTTCCTCGATCTGAATGAATTTCAGAAGGACACCCCCAGCGAGTAATCCATTCTTTCACTATGACATCTGCAACTGTCTCAGCTGTCTGATCTGGTATTGCATAGGCTTCAATCCAACGAGAGAAATAATCAGTGACCACCAGGAGATACATATTCCATTCCCTTTCTTGGTTTCTGTCAGTGGTCCAATTATATCAGTTGCGATTCTTTCAAAAGGTACACCCAGCACATATTTCTGTAACCGTGCACAGAATGATTTTGGAGGACTCTACTTTTTCTGACAAGCTATGCAAGTTCGGATCCAGTTCTCCACCGATTCTCTCGTACGAGAATAGTAATACCTGGTTTGAAATTTGGCGTATGTTTTGTCAACACCTAAATAGCCTCCTGTGATTGAGTCGTGGTACTGATGCAGTAAATAACTCGGATATGTCTCGGGAATCACCAACTGATAGGTATTTCCACGGACATTATCAAAATTTCTCCTGAATAGAAGGTCGTTTTCCAACACCAAGTTCTTCCACGAAGAAACAAAGGACTTTATTTCGCTTCCAAGATGACAAATGTCTTGCCAATTTGGTTTTGTGCCATTTGCAAGCCAATTTCTGAGCTTTCCTAATATAGGATCTTTTTCTTGAGCCCTTGACATTGATTCGTGAGTCCAGGGCTATGGAAACTCTTTTTCCTGTGCTCCAGCTTCTTGCAATTCAGCCCCAATAGAGGTTTCGTTCTCTACATCAATGATTGCATTAACAGCTTCTACAGCGTCTCTCGAGACTTCATCACAAGAAATGCCTTCGAAGGCTTCCTGGTTTTGACCAACTCTCATAGGACATGGATCTTCTCCGAACTCCTCCAGAGTTGGGTCAGAGCAGGAATATGTGCAAAGACAACGTTTGCCACCACACGGAATCCTGCTCAAGGAATCTGCGTTCCCGTTCTTCCTCCCTGGGCGGGCTTCTTTTTCAAAGTCATACTCGGAGAGGGCGTCAAGCCATCTAGCTAGCTGTCCAGTTGGTTCTTTGAAATTCACCAGATACCTAAGGGAAGCATGGTCAGTTTGGACTTTGAAAGGATTTCCCCACAGATAACAACGCCACTGTGAAATGTGGTAAACTATCGACAGTAACTCTTGTCTGCTGACACAGTAGTTTCGTTCTGCTTTGCTAAGAGCTTCGGAGGAGTAAGCGATAACTACAGTTTGGTCGCCTTGTACCTGACTTAGAACTACACCGAGTCCTTCTGCACTACTGTCAGTGTCCACAATGTACATTCCTTCCTCTCTGGGGAGACCTAGAATAAGTGCTGATATTAGTTTAGACTTCAGTAATCGAAAAGCTTTCTCGCAAGCTGAAGTCCACTCAAAATGAGATTTCTATCCCTTTTTGTCAAGGCACCTGTTTAAAGGAAATGCGATTTTTGCATAATCTTGAATAAATTTCCTGTAGTAGTTGGTAAGACCCAAGAATCTACGTATACCTTGAATATCTGTTGGTTTCGGAAAGTCCCTCACAGCCGCTTTCTTCGACGGGTCTGTGTGAACTCCTTTCTGACTGATCGTGTACCCCAAATAAAGGATCTCTGTTTTGAAGAGATGACATTTCTTTGGCTTGAGCTTCAGGCCTGCGGCGCGCAGTCGAAGAAAAACTTGTTCAAACCTATTCAAGTCTTCATGCACGGACTTTCCATACATAAGAATGTCATCTAAGTATACCATCAATATGGTCCAATGCAACCCTTGCAATACCCGTTCATTAGTCTTTGGAAAGTTGCTGGAGCGTTGGTTAAACCAAAACTTATGACATATCATTCATAGAGACCACTGCGTGTACAGAAAGCTGTTTTCTTTTTCGACTGTGCTTCCATTGGTACTTGGAAGTACCCCGATACTAAATCTAAAGAACGAAAGTATCTGGATCCAGATAAGGCGTCGATAGACTGGTCAATCGGAGGAATAGGATGAGCATCCTTTACCGTGACATCGTTCAATTTTCGATAATCGCAGCACATCCTAAGACTCCCATCCTTTTTGGTAGCACATACCACCGGACTGGACCAGGCACTATCTGATACAGAGATCATACCAGCTTGCAATAGAAGCTGAAGTTGTCTTTCCACATCCTCATTTTTCTTCTGAGGTAATGGTCTCGGTCTTTGTTTGATCTCATTCTGAGTGATAATCTTATGCTGGGCTAAATGAGTTTTGCCAACATCGGTCTCTCCGCTAGAGAATACATCTTGATACTGCACGAGCTTTTCTTTTACCAAAATTTTCTCTTCCTTTGTGAGAGATTCGCAAGATTCTTCGTACAGCTTATGAAGGTGTTCTGGGAGCTTTCCTCCGTATGAGTTTACCAGACTTTCTCCCAGCTGTGCTACTACATCAGCCCTGGTAAATACCTCGTTCTCCACAACAGTCATTGTCACGTGTCCACATCTAATGCCATCACCTATAGCGTTTAAAATTACAGGTTTATCACTTGGGTTGAACACTCGGATTGACACTGTCTCCTTATGATTCATAGTAGCTGTTGCGCAAGCAATCAAACCAAAATCCCTAAAAAAAAGTTGCTTTTGGTTCAAAAAGCATGGCTACTGTTGTGTTACAAGGTGTTTCTCCTTTTCTGTGTTTTGTTTTTCCCGGTAATACCATCTCCCTTCCTGGAGGAACGATGAATTCCCCGGTTACATAAACCCTTTTCGGTTTAGGCTTTCCATCTAGTACTAAACACGGAACTTCCTGTCCAGATACTTCTAAAATCCCATTCTGTGGGTTTATTTTAGTCACATATCGTGATAGGAATGGCATTCCAAGAGTCACTTTGTCGGTAATGTCCACAACGTGGAATTCAACCGGTATCGTTTTATCTCCTAACTCGCATTCAACTGTGGTAACTCCTGCACATCGTACAGTATTACCAGATACTGCCTCTATACCGCATCCTCGATATACGAGTTCCGGTCTATGCTCTTTTGGAATTGCTTCGTACAGAGATTTTGATATAACTGAGCAGCCAGCACCAGTATCAATCAACATTGGTGTTAAAGAACCTCCAATATCAGCTATGAGAATACCTCTGTCAGACGCCTTCAAGTTGTCTGATTTGATTTTGCAACATTGCCATATTGCATCGTTTTTGCAAACATTGATGTTGCTCGTTTTACTTTTCTCTCTAATCAGGAGCTGACTTACCTTGTCTACAAAGTAAATTGCATATCACACTGACTTACAGAGCAAACTGACGTGTACTACAATGGATCAGAAAGAACATTCTCTTGTGAGATTTTCTGTTTAACTGTCTTTGTTGGGTCTTTCTCCATCTTGGAGTAATCAGTATTCTCGTTCAAATCGTCTGACTCTAAATCTGTAGTTTTCCTCAAGTCGGGAACTTCAGGTGAGTTGTGATATATCTCCTGCTCTGCTCTTTCGCCCTCATCTACTTCTTCTCCTTTCAGGAGTAAAGACTTATCCAATAAGTGTGGAATTTCTCTTTCAGAGTTCATAAAAACTGGTAAGCTTTTATCTTCAGTGTCGGGCCTTATTTCTAGTTCGTTTTCGGTTTCTTCTCCTCCTGTGTCTTCTTCATGCCCGTAGAAGAAGACACCCCTAAGTTTAAAGCAGGGCTTGGACAATCTTTCTTGAAGTGTCCCCTGCCACCGCAGTTGAAGCATTTTGCCTTCTTTATATCAAAGCTGGTCTTATCAGCCTTCTCTCTTCCAGAGAAATTTCTTCTTTTGAAGAATTTTACCTCATCAAACGAAATTTCATCGTCTGAAGTATCATCGTCGTTAGCAGGGCGCACCATTCTAATTTTATCATGCTTGATGAACGCTTGTTGCGTCGCTAAGGCATCCTTGGCAGCAACATACCTTTCTGCGTATTGCATTCTTGGGCCACAGTTTGTGGTGGATCGATCAACATTTTCTGCTTGACCTGGTAATCGAATATACCATTTACGAAATGTTTCCTCACCAAGGATTCTTGTTGTCCTATATCAGGCACTTCTGGATACGCGAGCTTGAATTTCGTCGAGATAAGTTCGTAAATTGTCACCAAGTTTCCAGACTTTAGTTTCCAGAAGAGATTGGAAGTGGTGAGCATTGTTGCTTTCACCAAATCTTTGCTCCATTATCGCGATGAGTTGGTTGAAGGTCATGAGATTTAACTGCCGCTCCATCGATATGATGAAGGTTTTTGCGTCGTCGTGGAGATTAGAGAGTAAATAGTACTTTCTCTCTTGTTCATTCCATCGATTTAGAGTAGCTGCTTCGAGAAATAGGCGTTTGAAATACGGCCATTCGTTGTATTTCCCGTTGAAAGCGGACGCCTTGATTCGCTGTTTAGAATCATACTGGCGAATTTCCCGACCTCTATAAGAATTTTTACCTTGATGTCCATCATTCGAAGGTCTCTGATGGATGTAAATCCCGTCATTTCAGAATGTCTGATCCTCAGAGTAAGGTGTGCCTCTTAAAATAAAGTTATCCCTCTTCAAAGAGTCTCTATAATCTGCTGGATTATCTCTTCTATCTTTAGGCAATTCACAACTGCCTCCATACACAGGAGTTTCTAGTCTATGAGCGTTGAGAAACTTTGTTTGTCCAGATTGACTGGTTCTTCCTTGAGAAGCGAAGTCGGTTGAACCATAATAGTACGGTCTTTCTCCATAATTTCGATTTCTGAAGCTCAAATTTTCGGCATAACCGCGTTCTTCTCCATAGAAGTGTCTACTATCTCTGCTGTTCGCAGTGTTTCTAAATGCGAGATAAGGATTTTCTGACCAAGGCATAGTATTCGGCATATTCCGTGTTTGATTCTCTAAACAATATGGTTCATCTAGAGGAATTTTGTCCCTGACTGATAACACGAATTTCTAGTGAAATAGTGAGAATTGCCTAGCTGATCTAGGTCGCCCGTGCATCTCTCATAATTTCGAGTCGAATGACACAAAAATATAAGGGTTGTATCTGTTATGATTCTCTACTTGTATAGGTCTTGACTGCAAATCTCTGAGGTGAATACCGTTGTTTGATTCCCTTTCTAAATTATTAGCACAATCTCTACTATATCTACCCGATTGGCAAAGGTGATTTGTGTGATCTGGCTCACTATTTCTTTGGTTGAAAGGATTTATTTCTGGTATTTCTCTCTCGTAAATAAAATTATCGTTTCGGGCATTTTTGTGAATTGTTTGTTCGTGGATAGGTAAGTTGTCGCAGTGAAGAAATTCTGTTTTCGACACCATGTTTACATTCGAACGTTTTTGACAGTTGGCATTAGCCATTGATTTTTGTTTTGAAACTGAACCATTTTGGACCAGATAATGGTCGTTTTGATCTATATTAGTGGTTTTGGAATACCCCCCGCCTTGTTGGTGATTTCTACGATCCAATCCAGGCGGGTAGGGCAAAGCTTCTGCCAAGGGATTACGATCACCCATCTTATTATGTTCGACATATGGAGAACCATTTTGATCAGGTAAATTTTGAAAAGATTGTTCGTCAAATCTCCTCAAAAGAGGTGGCGACGGGTACGAGGTACCATGTTCTCTGTCAAGAGTACCATGTTCTGTGTCAAGAGAAGTTTTGTCCGACCCATTCCCGGAGCAGTTTTGATCGTTTAGCACCTCATTTACATGTGCAACATTGGTTTCTCGTTCCACCTGATCACCCCAACTTTCTTTATTTTGTTGCTTGGAATTTTGGTTTCCGTCCTATGCCTGAATATCAGGAATTTTCGCCGAAATTTCATCGTGATCAAGGTCCGATTCCGCTGGAAAAGGCCTTCTTGGAGTCACGAACTCTTGCTGGTTTAAACTGTGTTCTGAGCTTCGATTCCAACAGAATTTCTCTCATTTTGTAGAGAAAATTGTCCTCTTTCTAGAGAAAAATTACCGATCTCCTTGGGACGAACAGCTCTCTATATGAGGAATAATTCGATCTCGCTCTCGAGATCCGTTACCCCTCTCCAAAGGCCTCGACCTTCTTTCATTAGGAAGCAGAACGACTTCGTCAGTGACTGCCGAACTACTGTTATTTTTGTGATTATTTTGTTCAGAAAATACCTCATTTTCACGAGATAATTCCTGCTATGTGTCAGCGTTAATCTTCAGAGTATCACTGATTTCCCTACTTAGTTGAGTAGCTTTCTTAACAGAACCACTCTTCAACACCATCCCCTCCATATACCTACTCTCAATTTTACAACAGTGAAGCCAAAAATTCATGAAAAAGCCTAAAACATTGCCCAAAAATTTTCGAATTTGAGCTGCCACCAATGTGAAATTTTAGTATTTTTCACTTCTGATGACTGGTTTCTGAACTGGACTGTAAAGCACCCGTGAATTATGAGAGAATTGGGGAAATAATCAACTCGTAATAAAAACACGTCTGCCTGTTTCAAAGCCAATTCAAACACTATTTATTTAGAATGTAATCCAACGACCCCCAGATCCCATGACGCAATGCGCAATCGGCGACGTAACGTTACGTACAACGCCGCCACAGTAACGTGACGCAACCATCACACACCTCCAGGACACCTAACAATCGCAACTAGCAATCGCCAAAGCCATTTTCTCACATTTACATTGTTAACACTTATTACTAGTCAGCAACCATATGTACATGAATAACATAAATAAATAGTTGGATAAGCGCTGTAGCCACAAAGCAAAAACACAATATTTCTATTTTGAAAGAAAATGCTTTTTTGGGGTGGTTTCATTTCCAAAATTGCTAGCGATTGCGCTGCACAAATGTTTTGAGAAATATATAAATAAGCCCGCGCAACGTACTTTAAGGTTCTTTGACGGCATTCTTGAATGAATGTATTTAAAAGTTTACAAATTATAACTAATGTATTTAGGGCACGGTTTAATTATTTTTCGGTGTAAATACATTGAAAGGAAGTGAAGTAACAATTTCTTTGTTACTTTTTGGAACACAAATTATTTGTAAAAATGATACTAACCTTCGCCACCAGAGATTTTGTGGGTTGTAGCCATAGTCGAACATCAGTTCTTCCCCAACATCAATATCACTGACGGCGAACAAACACAAGCGTGGTCCACCGCAAAATTCCACCCTCTTCATTTTACTATTTGCCGCTTTAAAAAGGGCGTCATTGTCAAAGCGGCCAAGACGGTCGGTATGTTCAGTCGCGTCGATGCTTTGAAAATTAAAACAATAATGTCCAGGGACATTGCAACGAGCAAAGCTCAAACTAAAGAGAATAAACCACTTTACCATGTCGTTGCATTTCAGCTATTATGTAAATAAAGTGTGACTGCACCAAAGACATTTCTCTCTTTCTTTGTTTGGCTACTCGGCTGGGTCATGTCCTTGGACGTGCTTGTTAAAAAATAAACTCTTTTCACTTAGCCAGTTTTATAAATCACATCCAAAATTTGCGGTGACTTGCAAGAAAAAATCCCCACTAAGAAGGAAAAAGGGGCGTTATTTGTTGACAGTAGGGGTTTTTTCGCCCCCTCGTAGTGAGCAGAGGCGAGATCCCCAATATCCCCCTCTGGAAAAACACTGCCCAGGTGTCCAGTTGGCAAGGCGGGTGCCGAGTTGATGGGTGCAGAGTTCACCAAAAAGTGCCGAGTTTGCAAGGTGCCTAGTTGACTACCCGGCAGTGGTACACCCGCTAATTTGGACACCTTTTGGCGAGACAGCTTTGTCCTTATTAGCGGGGTTCCACTATAGATGATTTACCTTCACATTCCGAGACTTCAGATGTCGTTCGCTCGTCAACCTTGACCTATACAATTTTGTTTATTGTTTATTATTATACGCACATTTCCACCACATTTATATTGTTAACGCTTATTACAAGTCTGCAACCATATACATGGATAACATAAATAAATAGATGGATAAACGCTCTAGCCACAAAGCAAAAGCACATATGTTTCTATTTTGAAACAAAATGCTATTTTTCGGGGTGTTTCATTTCCAAAATTGTTAGCGATTGCGCTGCACAAATGTTTTGAGAAATATATAAATAATCCCGCGCAACGTACTTTAAGGTTCTTTGACGGCATTCTGGAATGAATGTATTTAAAAGTTTACAAATTATAACTAATGTATTTAGGGCACGGTTTAATTATTTTTCGGTGTAAATACATTGAAAGGAAGTGAAGTAACAATTTCTTTGTTACTTTTTGGAACAAAAATTATTTGTAAAAATGATACTAACCTTCGCCACCAGAGATTTTTGGGTTGTAGCCATAGTCGTACATCAGTTCTTCCCCAACATCAATATCACTGACGGCGAACAAACATAAGCGTGGTCCACCGCAAAATTCCACCCTCTTCATTTTACTACTTGCCGCTTTAAAAGGGGCGTCATTGACAAAGCGGCCAAAGCGGTCGGTATGTTCAGTCGCGTCGATGCTTTGAAAATTAAAACAATAATGTCCAGGGACATTGCAACGAGCAAAGCTCAAAATAAAGAGAATAAACCACTTTACCATGTCGTTGCATTTCAGCTATTATATAAATAAAGTGTGACTGCACCAAAAACATTTCTCTCTTTCTTTGTTTGGCAAGTCGACTGGGTCATGTCCTTGGACGTGCTTGTTAAAAAATAAACTCTTTTCACTTAGCCAGTTTTATAAATCACACCCAAAATTTGCGGTGACTTGCAAGAAAATATCCCCACTAAGAAGGAAAAACGGGCGTTATTTGTTGACAGCAGGGGTTTTTACGCCCCCCCCCCCCGTAGTGAGCAGAGGCGAAATCCCCAATACCCCCCTCTGGAAAAACACTGCCCAGGTGTCCAGTTGGCAAGGCGGGTGCCGAGTTGGTGGGTGCAGAGTTCACCAAAAAGTGCCGAGTTTGCAAGGTGCCGAGTTGACTACCCGGCAGTGGTACACCCGCTAATTTGGACACCTTTTGGCGAGACAGCTTTGTCCTTATTAGCGGGGTTCCACTGTAGATGATTTACCTTCACATTCCGAGACTTCAGATGTCGTTCGTTCGTCAACCTTGACCTATACAATTTTGTTTATTTTTTATTATTATACGCACATTTCCACCACATTTATATTGTTAACGCTTATTACTAGTCAGCAACCATATATACATGGATAACATAAATAAATAGATGGATAAACGCCCTAGCAACAAAGCAAAAGCACACGTTTCTATTGTGAAACAAAATGCTATTTTTCGGGGTGTTTCATTTCCAAAATTGCTAGCGATTGCGCTGCACAAATGTTTTGAGAAATATATAAATAATCCCGCGCAACGTACTTTAAGGTTCTTTGACGGCATTCTGGAATGAATGTATTTAAAAGTTTACAAATTATAACTAATGTATTTAGGGCACGGTTTAATTATTTTTCGGTGTAAATACATTGAAAGGAAGTGAAGTAACAATTTCTTTGTTACTTTTTGGAACACAAATTATTTGTAAAAATGATACTAACCTTCGCCACCAGAGATTTTTGGGTTGTAGCCATAGTCGTGCATCAGTTCTTCCCCAACATCAATATCACTGACGGCGAACAAACATAAGCGTGGTCCACCGCAAAATTCCACCCTCTTCATTTTACTATTTGCCGCTTTAAAAGGGGCGTCATTGACAAAGCGGCCAAGACGGTCGGTATGTTCAGTCGCGTCGATGCTTTGAAAATTAAAACAATAATGTCCAGGAACATTGCAAGGAGCAAAGCTCAAAATAAAGAGAATAAACCACTTTACCATGTCGTTGCATTTCAGCTATTATATAAATAAAGTGTGACTGCACCAAAAACATTTCTCTCTTTCTTTGTTTGGCAAGTCGGCTGGGTCATGTCCTTGGGCGTGCTTGTTAAAAAATAAACTCTTTTCACTTAGCCAGTTTTATAAATCACACCCAAAATTTGCGGTGACTTGCAAGAAAAAATCCCCACTAAGAAGGAAAAAGGGGCGTTATTTGTTGACAGTAGGGGTTTTTTCGCCCCCTCATAGTGAGCAGAGGCGAAATCCCCAATATCCCCCTCTGGAAAAACACTGCCCAGGTGTCCAGTTGGCAAGGCGGGTGCCGAGTTGGTGGGTGCAGAGTTCACCAAAAAGTGCCGAGTTTGCAAGGTGCCGAGTTGACTACCCGGCTAATTTGGACACCTTTTGGCGAGACAGCTTTGTCCTTATTAGCGGGGTTCCGCTGTAGATGATTTACCTTCACATTCCGAGACTTCAGATGTCGTTCGCTCGTCAACCTTGACCTATACAATTTTGTTTATTGTTTATTATTATACGCACATTTCCACCACATTTATATTGTTAACGCTTATTACTAGTCAGCAACAATATATATACATGGATAACATAAATAAGTAGATAGATTAACGCTCTAGCCACAAAGCAAAAGCACATATGTTTCTATTTTGAAACAAAATGCTATTTTTCAGGGTGTTTCATTTCCAAAATTGCTAGCGATTGCGCTGCACAAATGTTTTGAGAAATATATAAATAATCCCGCGCAACGTACTTTAAGGTTCTTTGACGGCATTCTGGAATGAATGTATTTAATAGTTTACAAATTATAACTAATGTATTAAGGGCACGGTTTAATTATTTTTCGGTGTAAATACATTGAAAGGAAGTGAAGTAACAATTTCTTTGTTACTTTTTGGAACCAAAATTATTTGTAAAAATGATACTAACCTTCGCCACCAGAGATTTTTGGGTTGTAGTCATAGTCGTATATCAGTTCTTCCCCAACATCAATATCACTGACGGCGAACAAACATAAGCGTGGTCCACCGCAAAATTCCACCCTCTTCATTTTACTATTTGCCGCTTTAAAAGGGGCGTCATTGACAAAGCGGCCAAGACGGTCGGTATGTTCAGTCGCGTCGATGCTTTGAAAATTAAAACAATAATGTCCGGTAACATTGCAAGGAGCAAAGCTCAAAATAAAGAGAATAAACCACTTTACCATGTCGTTGCATTTCAGCTATTATATAAATAAAATGTGACTGCACCAAAAACATTTCTCTCTTTCTTTGTTTGGCAAGTCGGCTGGGTCATGTCCTTGGACGTGCTTGTTAAAAAATAAACTCTTTTCACTTAGCCAGTTTTATAAATCACACCCAAAATTTGCGGTGACTTGCAAGAAAAAATCCCCACTAAGAAGGAAAAAGGGGCGTTATTTGTTGACAGTAGGGGTTTTTTCGCCCCCTCATAGTGAGCAGAGGCGAAATCCCCAATATCCCCCTCTGGAAAAACACTGCCCAGGTGTCCAGTTGGCAAGGCGGGTGCCGAGTTGGTGGGTGCAGAGTTCACCAAAAAGTGCCGAGTTTGCAAGGTGCCGAGTTGACTACCCGGCTAATTTGGACACCTTTTGGCGAGACAGCTTTGTCCTTATTAGCGGGGTTCCGCTGTTGATGATTTACCTTCACATTCCGAGACTTCAGATGTCGTTCGCTCGTCAACCTTGACCTATACAATTTTGTTTATTGTTTATTATTATACGCACATTTCCACCACATTTATATTGTTAACGCTTATTACTAGTCAGCAACAATATATATATACATGGATAACATAAATAAGTAGATGGATTAACGCTCTAGCCACAAAGCAAAAGCACATATGTTTCTATTTTGAAACAAAATGCTATTTTTCAGGGTGTTTCATTTCCAAAATTGCTAGCGATTGCGCTGCACAAATGTTTTGAGAAATATATAAATAATCCCGCGCAACGTACTTTAAGGTTCTTTGACGGTATTCTGGAATGAATGTATTTAAAAGTTTACAAATTATAACTAATGTATTAAGGGCACGGTTTAATTATTTTTCGGTGTAAATACATTGAAAGGAAGTGAAGTAACAATTTCTTTGTTACTTTTTGGAACCAAAATTATTTGTAAAAATGATACTAACCTTCGCCACCAGAGATTTTGTGGGTTGTAGCCATAGTCGTACATCAGTTCTTCCCCAACATCAATATCACTGACGGCGAACAAACACAAGCGTGGTCCACCGCAAAATTCCACCCTCTTCATTTTACTATTTGCCGCTTTGAAAGGGGCGTCATTGACAAAGCGGCCAAGACGGTCGGTATGTTCAGTCGCGTCGATGCTTTGAAAATTAAAACAATAATGTCCAGGGACATTGCAACGAGCAAAGCTCAAAATAAAGAGAATAAACCACTTTACCATGCATTTCAGCTATTATATAAATAAAGTGTGACTGCACCAAAAACATTTCTCTCTTTCTTTGTTTGGCAACTCGACTGGGTCATGTCCTTGGACGTGCTTGTTAAAAAATAAACTCTTTTCACTTAGCCAGTTTTATAAATCACACCCAAATTTGCGGTGACTTGCAAGAAAAAATCCCCACTAAGAAGGAAAAAGGGGCGTTATTTCTGACAGTAGGGGTTTTTTCGCCCCCTCGTAGTGAGCAGAGGCGAAATCCCCAATATCCCCCTCTGGAAAAACACTGCCCAGGTGTCCAGTTGGCAAGGCGGGTGCCGAGTTGGCGGGTGCAGAGTTCACCAAAAAGTGCCGAGTTTGCAAGGTGCTGAGTTGACTACCCGGCAGTGGTACACCCGCTAATTTGGACACCTTTTGGCGAGACAGCTTTGTCCTTATTAGCGGGGTTCCACTGTAGATGATTTACCTTCACATTCCGAGACTTCAGATGTCGTTCGCTCGTCAGCCTTCACCTATACAATTTTGTTTATTGTTTATTATTATACCACATTTCCACCACATTTATATTGTTAACGCTTATTACTAGTCAGCAACCCTATATACATGGATAACATAAATAAATAGATGGATTAACGCTCTAGCCACAAAGCAAACGCACATATGTTTCTATTTTGAAAGAAAATGCTATTTTTCGGGGTGTTTCATTTCCAAAATTGCTAGCGATTGCGCTGCACAAATGTTTTGAGAAATATATAAATAATCCCGCGCAACGTACTTTAAGGTTCTTTGACCGCATTCTGGAATGAATGTATTTAAAAGTTTACAAATTATAACTAATGTATTAAGGGCACGGTTTAATTATTTTTCGGTGTAAATACATTGAAAGGAAGCGAAGTCACAATTTCTTTGTTACTTTCTGGAACAAAAATTATTTGTAAAAATGATACTAACCTTCCCCACCAGAGATTTTGTTGGTTGTCGCCATAGTCGTACAGCAATTCTTCCCCAACATCAATATCTCTGACGGCGAACACAAGCGTGGTCCACCGCAAAATTCCATCCTCTTCATTTTACTATTTGCCGCTTTAAAAGGGGTGTCATTGACAAAGCGGCCAAGACGGTCGGTATGCTCAGTCGCGTCGATGCTTTGAAAATTAAAACAATAATGTCCAGGGACATTGGAACGAACAAGGCTCAAAATAAAGAGAATAACCCACTTTACCATGTCGTTGCATTTCAGCTATTACAGAAAGATATTTCTCGGCAAGACAGTCCCCTGTCTGAATATATTACCCCCCCCCCCCAAAGCTGAACACATGTTTTTCGAATTTTGCAACCCTGAACCTCACCCGCTCCTTCACCGTCCGCTACTGAGAATGAATTCACTCTGCAGCGTCTCTTGTGTGGGTGAGGACTGTTCTCCCCAGCCAATACACCCAGACTATTTCCCCATTCCACCCTCCACCCCTCCACCCCTCAGTAGTAAAATTATTGAATTTTTAAAGAAAATTACTTGTTTGATAAATTTTAAATGGCATGAGAATATAGAAATGGTTTAGACACAGTATGGCCTACATAGGCTGGAAGGTGTCATTAAACAATTTACTTACTTACTTACTTACTCCACCCCTCAGCAATGTCCCCCGTAGGATAAGTCACGTATTTCTTGTTTAAGAAGTACTAAAATACATTTGACAAAATGAAGTGAGTATTGTTTACTTACATGTAAAAAACTTTACTTTCCGACCCACTCCCCCAACACCCCCCCACTCCTGGAAAAAAATTAACTAAACATACTTTAATTCGAACTTTCTTTCTGTGTGAATGTAACGATTCGATTGCGGTTTGTCCACCTATCAGTGTTAGCGCTTATGGTGAGAACCCTAAAAAGTTATACTGGCCCGAGGGAAAATTTATCGGCCTAGGTTTACAAAGAGCCCCCTAAAATTATCCCGATTTCCACCGGTCCACCTCGCCGGCAACTTTCAAAACCTATTGGCCCGGCAAAAAATTTGTCGGCCACCGGCCGACGTTAAGCGCGTTCAATGCCACTTTATTTTAATATTTATTTTAAAAAAAAACAACACGAAGCCCACTCCAACCTGCTCCCAATTAAATAACGTCGCACCACCCACCCTTCACTCCTGCGGCAGTGCCTCATCTCAAATTAGCTAAAAACACGATCCACTCCACGCCAACTCGCCCTCACCCACCAGACACCCTTGCCTCCCAGTTATAATTTTTTTACTAAAATTGCTCTGTCAGTCGATAGGTATGCAATGAGGAATCAGGCAAATAAGAGACAAAACAAGCACTGTCTGAGGCCAAGGAAATACACTGAATTTCAATTAGATTGGCGTTATATCTTTTCTTGGCGACGGGTGGGGCTGGTGGTGGCGGGGTAGGGGTGGTGGTGGGAACGGAGAGGGGAGGAGAAGGGGCGGAGGTTGTAGATGTTCCTTTGGTAGGCGTGCGTTTTTATCCAACACTCTTGTGTGTAATCTTTCTGTTTCATAACCGTGGCACTGGCCATTCAAACACCAAAGATCATCCATTTTGCACACACTGACTCGCCCCCCTCCGTCATAAATGGCGCCATACGAATGCAGTACTAAATGATATCAGCAGAGTCCAGAGACTGGACGCATGTATTTGTGTTTTGAACAATATTCATGTCTTGATGTGCAAATTTGTCATCTCGCCAAGAAAACTGCTTTGTGAACAAGCGCTGTCATTGGTTCAATAACACCAGTAGGCATTGCACAATTTTTTGTAATTTCTAAAAATATCACACAGGTTTACAACAGTCTGAAGTCATCCACCATTTCAGATTTTAGACTCAGTAACCTGTAAATTAGGACGCGAAATCAGCTTGTAAATATACTGTGTGACTTCAGCACTGCAGCATACAAAAGACCCACGCCCCTCCCGCAAAGGTTGTTCGCTGGTTGCGCTACGGCTATCCTCTCCCTTTCCGGAAGCAGGGGTTTCCTACCCCTCCCCTACTCTTGCAACAAAATGCAAACCCGGACCTAGTCACCTCCTACAAACCAAGGTGGGAAAAACGAGTGGCTCTGTTAGACATGGTAGAGAAATTACTGACAAAGAGCGCGATAGAACCGATGCCGGCAGAGCAGGTGGGGTTGTTCCATCGCGTGTTATTGCGACCCAAAAAGACAGGGGGATGGCGTCTGATTATAAATCTCACAAAGCTAAACAAGAAGCGAGACACACCTTCGTTCAAGATGAATGCGTGCCAATAGATCCGCAAGGCGGTAGACCGCGGCATATGCCGCCCCAACACTACAAATACCTCTTCTTCCAAGTCGGAGACTGAAGGTTTTGGTATATTCCCGTTCGGGCTAGCCCCCGCACCATGGGTATTCACTAGGGGTGTGCCAGTTTCACCGAAAACCGAGAACCGAGCCAAATTTCGCGGAATTCCGAAATTTCGGTTCGGTTTGGTTTGATATTTTTACAAAGAGTCTTTTGAAACACCGTGACTTGCAACTGACATTGCAGAGAGGAGAGGCACAAATTGGACTTTTTGTAATATTCTAGTGCACAGAATGGAATGTTAACAATTACTTATTTTTTATCTGGGACCCTCTCACCAACTCTCTCAGCCTTTCTCTCTTTCTCTGTCTCAACCCCTCAACATACATTTTTAAATGGGGCGACTGTAGGGATAAAAATTGCAGTCCAGCAAGGTGCAATAGATGAAGTGTTTGTCTTTATGACTGTATTTACCTGTACATTTTATTTATATCAAAAATGTAGGTGGTGCCACTTTTATGTTTCTGTGCACGTTTGTCCCTCCGAACAAGGTCTCCTACGTATTCCAATAAGAAGTCCCCTTCTTAAACTGTTTGCTGGCTACTACACCAACTCCTGTAAAAAGGGGAATTAGATGGCCAGTGAAAGACTTACACCAGTGGACACGAACAGTTGTGGCACTTTCATTTGGGAACGGACTATTTTTTGTTTTTGTGAACAAAAACAGATGTCTCCCCTCCACCACCCCGCCGTCTCAGCATAAATTTTTTGAAGAAACCGACCGCTCCATGAACGCAGTAGCATGACCCACTTTAGCAGAAAATATTAGCCTGATCACTTTTCAACTTACTTACTACGGAAACATTGTCCACTCAACTGCCCTCGCAAATGTATTGATCGACGGCACAAAGGGGTGTAGGACATTTGACCAACCGAAATTTGACCAAACGAAATTTGACCAACTGAAATTTGACCAACCGCAATTTGACCAACCTCTTAATGAAAAAACGGACATTTGACCAAATTCATAATTTATAATTTTTCAGTAAAACATTAGCAATAACAAATGTTCCGACAAAAGCAACATTTAAACAGTTATAACACTACAAGTAAAAGTACTGTCCAAATGTACCGGGATGGTAGTAATCTCATATCCTCTCAAAACTTCACATAAAACACGTTCCTGAGATGACACTAAAGCTTCCACCAGGTCTGGGTTTGTTTGTATAACGCCTTGTATAAGGCCGGATTACGGAGAGTAACGGGGCGCGTGGAACTCAACCTTATGACACTCATTGACAGCGAGAGGATTAGCACATCTCTTGATGCGAATGAGCTCTTCTTTGAAATTACTTTTTCTTACGAAACCTCGAACTCCTAGATTCAAAAGGTTATGTATATCTAAAACTGAAAGTTGGTGAAATGTCAGTTTTTCCATTAAGCGGTTGGACAAATTGCAGTTGGCCAATTTTCTTTTGGTCAAATTGTGGTTGGTCAAATTGCGGTTGGTCAAATTGTATGTACCCCGCACAAAGGCAGATATCTCACACTGTGTCCATTTACACCTGCCTCATTGAAATGCGGAGAACGTCTTTTGTTTTCAAAATGTCAATATGTATCATTAGCGAAAAAGTTGGCCTCGGACCAGATCTTGGTAACACTACATCAACGCTCAATCCTAAAATTTATGCCGCGACTGATTTGTCAGAAACCGACTTTTCGATCGAACGCCGTCACATCATCAAAAACCGGGTCACACATAAAAAATCTAATAACACTGAATAACACTATCAAGTTTAAAACCATTTCGACTGCGCGTTCCAGAGATATCGTGCAAAATAACATTCAGTACTCTGACGTCACTTGTAACGTCACTTGCAGGTCAAAGCTGACCCTTGGTTGGGGACACATAAATTATGTGCACATGGTAACACGCATTTTAAGTTTGTATGTGTCAGCAGTGATCGCGCCTTACATAATAATCGTGTTGATCTAAAAACCTTAAAAACTCTATTCTCGTCTGTGTTTAGATCAAATACAAATACAGAAATCGGTGTATCGCATAGTCGATTTGCCAAGCAATATTATATGTTTATCCGATATATGCGTTTATCCGGAGCACTCTCACTTTGCATTTTTTCACTACCAAACAGACATCACCCCTACCCCTTCCCCCGACACAGTTTCGAAATGTCAATGCTGAGCTTGTCTGTTTCGCTGTTCACGGAAATGATGATTTTGCACTCACGCTTATCTGAGTCAGTGTCGGGATTAAGGGCTGCAGGCCATTATTGAGAGCTCAGGCAGCTCGGAGATTTGGAGTTGCAGGCTATTATCTATTGAAAGCTAAGTAAGTGCGGGGATTAAGTATAAAGGCCAGTATCTAGGCAGATCTATAGGAGTGCGAGAATCAAGAGTTCGAGGCTCACTATTAACAACGGCCAGTTGAGTTGGTACATAGACAAAATAAGTTAAGTAAACAGAAGCCAATGGCATCAGATAAACAAACAAGGAGTAACTCCCGCCCTTAGTTTGCCTTCAATGTGGCACTGTTTGGATAGTCACCCTGAATTATGCGATTAAGCGCCGTGTTTCCAATTTAAGCGAGAACTAGAACCGCATTTCGCCAGCGAAACATTTAGCGAAAAAATTATAGTTCAAATAAAACAAAAGGAAGCAGATTAAAACGAATATTTGTAGCGATAATCGCTATTAATTAACAGCTGCGTTTTAAATAAACTTCAGTTCTCTATTGGCATAGATTCAACAGCTTTGTGCCTTATGTAACGTATCTACGCGGCAGCGGGCAGCGAGCAGTTAAAGAACTCAAGCACAAGCAAAAGCCGTTTGCCGCTATACTTCTAAAAGGTCCTAGGTAACTGGGCGACAGCGAAGTCAACTAGGCGACAACTCGAGTCAACTGGGCGACAAGAAAGGAACTGACGTCAAAAAAATCAACTGGGCGACAGTAGAAGTCAGCTGGGCGACAAAACGTTATGCTTTACATTTTGGACTTCACGCAAAATGGTTATTTGTAGGGGTTAGGAAATTATGAAATTTGAATTACAAACAAATCTGTCTCTGCTATCAACTAACTCTGCATTTCACTTTAATCGAGGGGTGTACAAACAGAGATGAAAGTGCGTTCTTATCCGTGTCAAACATTGAACTTAATGCATGTATAATTGCCATTCTCTGAAAATTTCAATCACAGAGCTTAAAATCAACTGAAATGCAATTACACATTTAAAATCACACAATTCCATCAATCATAATTCCTACTGATGAATCGATTACATAAAAATTGCAATTACTAATAACAAATCCGACTTCGTAGCAGTTTAATCATTCCTACTGAGAAATCGTATACCTGATTGCAATTCAAATCACAAGACCCACAAATGAAGCTTTTACATTCATTGGAATTCTCTGAAATACATGACTCTAAACACATTAAACATCACTAATCTTGATACGTATTGATGAACCAATCAAAAGTGCCGGAGTTCACATACATTGCACTTTTAAGGATTTCACATAAATTGGAATTTATTAGAGTAATATGGGTGCCGGAGTGCTGTAAATGGTAAGTACTAAAATATTTCAGTAATTTATTTCTGTTGCCCAGTTGAATTCTGCTGACGCCCAGTTGACTTTTTTGTCGCCCAGTTGGACATTTTTTGTCGCTCAGTTGACCCCAAAATTGTCGTCCAGTTGACTTTTTTGTCGCCCAGTTGACCAGTGACCCTTGCAAACAAAACACTCTATGCTTGTGCTGTGGCTTAAATGCACTGTATTGTTTTCGTAAAATCCACTGTACGCAGAGCTTTTTCAGTATGACAAGCCATCGTAGAGGGCACAGGCCCCAACCGGGGCCACATACATGTATAAGGCCCAAATCACCGTGGATTATATTCCAAGCCAGTAACAGAAATGTAATTTGACAAAGTTAACGTAACAAGTATGGTAGGTCACACGGGAGTTACGACACGCAAATTTGAATACAACTGTGAAATCGTAAATAGTTAATTTTGGCTGGATTTGGACATTGCATGGCGTTGGATTAATAACTGCAAAAGCTAGGTGAAACGTTGGTGATACTGGTGTTCGGGGACTGTTCGGGGACTATTTTAATGACAGACTAAGAGCTTTTTTGTCGGTTGAGAAGTGCTGAAGAAAATGTATACCAGCATGACTTTCCTTTCTCTGAATAAGGGAAAGGACTATCAAACACATAGCCGACTTGACTAGCAAATGGGACGGGACTCAGCTTCCCCACCACGTAGATTTATGTTTATGCATATTGCTATTCAATAGATGTATAGCTTATCATAACTTGTTTATTCAAAGGTGTTGCAAGACTACAACAGCGACTTTATATACACACACGAAGTTTTAAAGATGTTCTGTTCCTCCACAGTTCTTGATAAACTTTGGTGTGTGTCGAAATGAAACATAATACTTTGATGTATTTAACACATAATCGACGCGACCAGCAAATCTGACGGTACCCAGCTTCTCCAACTTCGTTGGTTATGTTTAGCCACATCTTTGTCCATAGATGTACCTTTCATTGAAATTCACCCAGCACTTCTTCAGATATGGTATTCACAAGGTACATTTTCTTCAATCACATCCCTAAAATTTCCCCGGGTGACCTTCAAAGTGGAGTCACGGTCATCAAAACCTTTTATATATAAGCCACACACCATGTTTCTGAAATCTACCCAGGACTCCTTGAGATACTCTGTTCACAAGGTACATTTTCTTGGTTGTCATCCCTAAAATTTCTAAGTCCCATGGTGACCTTCAAAGTGGGGTCAAAGTCACCAAAACCTAATCAGGTCGAGAACCTTTTATATAGAAGCCACACACCAAGTTTGATTGAAATTCACCCAAGCTTTTGTACACGGACAGACGGAAGCCGATCCTATAGCCCCCTCTCCACCCCTCCGGGTTCCCCAGTTTGGGGCTAAAACGAAATCGTGGACGAAAAAAGTGATATGCACAACTTCAGATCAAGTACTACTCACATGCAAAGTTCCTAGGTCCAAGGGACAAGCTGCGCCGAAGTGGCCACAGAAAGACGGACCCAGGTTTCAATAAGAAAAAAATAGCCTAACGGTCTACCTGCTGATCGTACGAATTCATAAAACTCTTCCAAGTCAAAGACTTGCCTAGTGTTAGAAAGCTTTGCGTTTATCCAGTTTATGCGATAAAGCGGTATGCAATTATCCGCTTAAATTTCCCATCGAAAACAATGAAAATGGTTTGGGATTTGCTAATATTATACAGTGAACCTTTTTATGCGTTTAACCGGTATGCGATTAAGTGATTTCATCTGTACAACCACAAAATAATAATAGCGTTTTGGGGGCAAGTAAAATTTGTAAGGCATGTAAACAAGTTTCTTATCTAATCTAATCATGTAAAATAATTAACATTTTGAAATAGTACAGAAAGTATCAACACACACAGCAGAATGCCGCATAAGTGTCCCCCTCCAAATGGGTGGAATGGCGTCTTCCCCCATCCCCGACATAAACCCCCCTCCCCCCCAAAAAAAAATACAAAAGGTTTGTATTAAATAATTTTTGGCGTTTTCGTAAAAATTATTATTTTTTTTGGTTTGTTCCCAGGAGAGCAAAAAAGGGGAGTTTGTTCCTGGGGGAGGGGTCTTGTACCGAATACCACAAGAGTGAAACCCGGCAACACCGCCTTGATGAAATAAAGTGTCCCTAACATAGCCAATATTGCAGTCGCGGATACAAGATTTCGTGAATAGAAGGGGGTGAGAGGCGAGTACGTTTGGATTGCTGAAGCCTTGAGTTTAATTTTTTTTTCAGGAAACCCAAAGATTTTTAAATTTAGGGAGGAGGAGATGGAATTCCTGAACCCTCTGGATCCGGGACTGTACCGACAAGTGTGTCTCCGAGAAAAGGGGGAGAGGTATTTTTCCGGCAGAGGACCATCTAGTTTTTTCAGGAAACCCAAAGATTTTTAAATTTAGGGAGGAGGGGATGGAATTCCTGAACCCTCTGGATCCGGGACTGTACCGACAAGTGTGTCTCCGAGAAAAGGGGGAGAGGTATTTTTCCGGCAGAGGACCATATTTTTTTTCAGGAAACCCAAAGATTTTTAAATTTAGGGAGGAGGGGATAGAATTCCTGAACCCTCTGGATCCGGGACTGTACCGACAAGTGTCTCCGAGAAAAGGGGGAGAGGTATTTTTCCGGCAGAGGACCATCTAGTTATTGTACTCGTCTAATATATAGAAGATACAATCACAAATGTAGGAGATGCATTTTGAAAAAAGTTGAACACACACACTTCTCAGAAGTGATTGCACAACATCACCGGACAGAGTCGGCTGCTCTAAAAAGCGCTTGCGCCCACCTTCAAAAGACGCGCGCAAAAAGGGGGTTTGTTCCTTGGAGGGGTTCGTTCCAGGGGGGTTATACCGAATACCACAACAGTGAAACCCGGCAACACCGCCTTGTGGGGATATAGTGTCCCCATATAGCCAGTATTGCTGGCGATTATACAAGATTTCGTGAATAGAAGGGGTGATGGGCGAGTACATGGGGATTGCTGAAACCTTGGGTGAAGTAAATTCAGGCGATGCATTTTGCAAAAAAAAGTTGAAAACACACTTCTCAGAAGTTTATGGATGCCAGCGCCAGGCAAGACAGACCAGAACGGTCAGTGACCGGGTATCACTCGTGCGGATAGCTATATCACCGACAAGTGCATCAGTGAAACTGATTAAACATTAATATGCCCTTCTCTTTGCCGAAGTAGGTCCTAGAGAGCCCCGGCTGGTCTATGCAGGTTGCCAAAAAATGGCGATATGCTTCCTCAGGGCGACTAATCCTCTGCTTCCTTGCTGCGAGGAAAACAATTATTTTCATTTATTTTCGTAGCAGAAATACATAAATATATAACTCGTGTAGTATTTTCATATAGAACTTTCCCTTATATCTTTATTGTTAGTTACAAAAATAGCTATGCATGATTTTCATATTTTGCAAATAAACAACATCAATGGATATTTCAACTTCGCTATAAAAACGTTACGTTCTCGGAAGGAATTTGCTGCTCGCCATATTTCACCCCACCCTTGTTTATAAGTGCTACGGGGTAGCAATAACATCGGCCCTGACTCATCTCGACCCACTTTCGGCACTTCGTCCAGACGTAGTACAAACTAGAATGGCCAGTAAAACACTTACATCAGTGGACAGTAACAGCTGTGGCACTTTGATTTTGGAATGTACTATTTTGCTGTCGGCCCATTCGATCTACGTCCCACTAGACCTACGCCTCACTAGGCCTACGCCCCACTAGGCCTACGCGGCAAAATTTGTGTGCCCATTAGACCTGCCCCTCAATAAACCTACGCGGGAGTTTTTATAGGCCCATTAGACCTTGCGTCCCACTAGAGATACTGCAAAAAGCTTTTTTGAAGTCAGAGAAAACATTAAATAAAAGCAAATTTTGCAGTCAGTGAAAACATTAAATAAAGGCTAACAATTCGCAAGATCACAATTTCTTCAAAGGCAAGTTTTTTTCACCCATAAAACAACTATTCATTCATGATTGTTAACCCCAAGCCATTGAAAACTGTCATCGTACCGCTTTTGCTCAAGCCCTCAAAAACCGACACACGCCGAAACGTAAAATATTCAACGTTTTAAGTGTTTTGACACAGTGTGAACATTCAGTTTATTCATACGTCAGCAAGAGTGAACCTAGGAGCCCGAGTAAAAGATCAATTGAAACCAAAACTTCCCGGTAAACATTTTTGGTTTTTAAAACTTTTTAAAGAAGTGTTTTTTAAAACTGTTGATTAATCACATAACATTTGTAAAGGTTGAAAATTAAATACTAAATTAAATTCTTCTTATTCTTCTTCGAATTATTCTTCGAATTCTTCTTCCTCGAATTCTTCTCCACTTCGCTAAAGAAACATGTTCCTAAATTTAAACTTAATAAATTAATTAACTGCTGAATTTGATGTTTCAAAAATTCCCTACTGACTCATTTACATCAATTGTTTAGTTAAAAAACTTTAGATGTCCAGCGTCTATTTGAAACCAAAAAGTGAAAAGCTTATTTCGAGAAAAGCAACAGATATGACTCAAAGGCACTGTGACGATGGCTTTGTGACGTAAAACGTTTTCGTTTGCATCTCGCAAGTCGCTATGCGACACATAACAATTAAAAAAAAATTACATTTTTCGTTTTAAAAAATTTAGTAATAATATATGGCTAGTGAAATGTTTCACAAAAACAGCGTTAAACAAAAATAATTTCTAAAGCCTGAAACTTTTTTCACCGTCCCCCCTTTTTTTAGTCTTTGATTTTTTCCTGTATTTTGTGTTTTTAAAGAATGCTGCAAGACATTGAAAAAAACGGAAAGCAATTTTGCCTCAATCTAGGATCGAACCGGGTACCTCACGGCTATTTGCGTCGGTGTTAACCACTGCGCTATTTCGATTCACGAAATTTTGCAAAACGTAAACGGACGGGGTAAACATAACGAAATGTAACCACGAGCAGACACGGTACAGCATTGGTGTCGAAAGGCGAACAGGAAAAGAAGAAACCTACCGGGAGTTTCCGAAAAGAAGCTCCCCCCATATAAAAGCCCCGGGGCTCTTATTAGGAAACTGTTTCTCAATAGAAGCCCCGGGGCTTCTATTTGGAGTTAAAATAAAGACCTGAAAAAATAGTCTCCTAATAAAAGCCCCCTCCTTCCCTGCAAGTCTTTTTAAAAATCGTGTTTACTCGTAATGCAGGCACGGTGCACTTAATCCTTTGATATGAGGCAGCCCCCAGATATGTTCTGCATCGTTGCTTAATCCTGTGCATTGCACAAGGCGAATACACACACTCCTCCCCACTGCCACCTTTACTCCGTAGTCTTACTGGAAATATAACCGGCTGAGTACTGAAACGGGCGGCGTGATGTTGCCCCTCCTTCCCTGCAAGTCTTTTTAGAACTCATGTTTACTAGCAATGCAGACACGGTGCACTTAATCCTTTGATGTGAGGCAAACCCCTCGACACGTTCTGCGTCGTTGCTTAACCCTGTGCTTCCTACAAGGCAACCCCCCCCCCCCCCACTTTACCAGACTTCTTTAGTTACTGTTGTTTTTGTGTGTTTTGTTATTTTTGTGCCGAAATACTCAGCATGTAGCGCTTTAGTAAGAGATTGATGGTAAATTTTCTTTTTTCAATAAAAACTTATCGACAATCCCCCCTATCTAAAAAATAGAAGCCCCGGGGCTCTAATTAGGAAACTGTTTCCTGATAGAAGCCCCGGGGCTTCTATTTGGTTTCTAAATTAGCGCCTGAAATTGGCCAGTTTCCAAATAGAAGCCCTGGGCTTTTTTTCGGAAACCCCCGGTAACTAGTTATTGAGTAACTGCAATTCAACTCACATAATATATGAGAGAAAACATGAGAGCTCAGGAGATATTTGTTATGTGCAATTAAGCAATTGTAATCACATACGCTCGATGCAGCATAAAAAACTGAACATAGCAGGAAATTAAATAATTTCAGTTAAACGATTGCAATTAAAACCAAACAATACATCAGACAACCCTTATCCCCAGTGGATTAATAATTGCATTTTGTTCCTCATAATGCATCACATACATCATCAATCACTTGCTATATTTTCACTGACTGCATTAAAAGAATTGCATTTATTTCATGTTTTCTCTGGCTGCAAAAAAGTTTTTTCCCGCGTAGGGCTAGTGGGCGTAGGCCTACTGGGACTTAGGTCTAATGAGCGTATAAAAACTCCCGCGTAGGTCTAGTGAGGCGTAGGTCTAGTGTTCGTAGGTCTAGTGAACAGGAACCACTTTTGCTGTTTTTGTGAACAAATACAGATGTCTTCCCTCCACCATCCCGTCTTCTCAGCATGCTTGTTTGAAGAAGCCGACCGCACCACGAGCGCAGTAGCATGATCCAGGCAAATATTAGCCTGATCACTTTCAACTTACTTGCTACGGAAACAGTCCTTACAAAGTCCAGTTGTGCAGACACACAGACATACACACAAAGAAACGATATACCCTTGCTTATCCACGTCACTCGTGACATAATCCAAAACGGGAAAATTGCTCGCCTGCCAAGTTTGGACACTGCTACAACGATACTGTCGAGAAAACTCATCTTTATGTACACAGCCGTAAAAAGAAAGAGCATTAAAGAACACGCACTCTAACCAAACCTGCAGCAACGACCAGATATTCCAGAATGTTTCGTGCACTACCTCGGAAATGTAATGATCGATGGAACAAAGTCAGATACTACGTCACGCTGTCCACTTCACTTCGGCCCTAAGTCACCTAGGTCCACTTTGGTCAGTTCAGCCTTTTTGGGCGGTGACCATTCAGCCCTTTGCTGAAGTCACTTCGGTCCTTAGAGAGTCACTTCGGCCCTTCGAGTTAAAACTTACGGTTTGCAAAAAAATCTTGTTTTATTTTGTGAACAATAAGTTAACAATGAGTTTCCATAACCTACTCTGGAGGAGATTATTGTGTGATCATTCATCAACTACTCTGGAGTTAAATTTCTTTTGAATATACTTGTCATTGGCTGTCATAGGTGTTCAGTTTAGTATAAAAAGGAGCCCTTTCGCAACTTCTCAGTTGCGATTAGCAACTGTCAGTTACTGTGGGACAAAAGGAGAATATGTTTGTCGATATTTGTTTGGGCTGTAGAGAGAGCCTACGCCCTAGACAGCAAATAATAACGTGCATTACTTGTAATTGGTATCAACACAGAAAATGTGACTCACGGATATCAAAGGAGGAATACAAAAGAGCCAATAATGGTGAGTTGAATCATTTATTATGTCTGTAAAAAATCCGGAGATAAAAGGATAAAAAAATACCCATGTTACCATTACCCATTATTGAGTAGTCGGACAATAATGAGTAATTTCGCTTGGCTTTAATTGCAATGGAAGGAATAATTTCGAACAATTGAAGTTGAATTGAACAATTACACTTTCGGTTTGGTTGTGAACTTGCGTTGTCAAATACTGTTTGCATCGTTTTTGAAAAGAGAGAGAAAAAATAAAGTAAAATTTTAGAATCCTGTTTCTGTTGTGCATTTGTGTCTTTCGTGGTACCAGACTTGAGAGGAAAACCACTGAAGGAAGTTTTTTATAAATTCTGCTTCCGAATTATGGCGCACAAGCCATTTAATTCAATACAAGGAATGGTAACGTCATATGTGAAAAGCGAAAAAGATCGCCTAGGACCACATTCCGGTAACACTACATCAATTCCGGATCCAAAATTTCTGCCGCGACAGTTCCGTCAGAAAACGACATTTTTCGATCGAACTTCGTGACGTCATCAATATCGGGTCACGCATAAAAATCTATCAAAATCATCGGAAGGCTAGGTGAATAACACTGCCAGGTTTGAAACCATTTCGAATGCACGTTCCGGAGATACAGTGCAAAATGTCATTAGGTATTCTGACGTCACCAGTGACGTCATCAGCACAGTGTTGCACGTCAGTGGTTGACAGAATTTAGTTTAGGGCTATAAATTATAGTATACCAAATTTCAATTCCATTGCCCACTCTGCTGCGGAGCTAGAGCACGCACAAGGTTAATTTCGCACGGACACACACTGTTAAGGCAAAAACATTATGTCTCCCCTTAGTCGGGGAGACATAATACATGAAATGTACTTAAAGCTACAATACCTGGTGAGTTAACCATGCGGTGCTTCAACATGCTTTCTGGAACCCACTCGTCATACCTACATAGCAGTTTAAAATGGTTTTAAAGTGTTGTTTTAAAACTGAATAATTTTCTTTTTCAATTTTTTTTCAGTTTGTATGAAGCAAATTACTTTATTTAAATAAATTTCATTGATAAAAATTACATGTACAAAATGCTCGCGTATTTTAAATTTATCGTGACTTTCAAAAAACTTTTAGTTTTTAGTAAAAATTCCATCAAACACATTGAGAGTTAAATGCAGGTAGGAGCTAGAGCCACAGTGAAGCAAGATCTCCCTTGTAGGGGATATTGTTAATGGGTTTTTACAGATTCACTGTAGTTGACAATTTGACATTGACCAATCAGAGGATCAATTCCTCTACCCATTTGCAAAATATCGTCATTTTGTCAATTTTTATATGAATTCTAAAACGCAAAAATGTCCAGAAACGTAAAAACGTCGAAAAAGTAGTGTGCTGTTTAACAACTTTACTATATTTTCTTCCTCTAAGATTTGGCTTGCTTCCGATAAATAATAACAAAGGTATCGCGCGAACAAAAAGTGGACGGACATACGGAAAAATTCATTCCTTTATCCCTCAGTTACACGGGGGATAAATACATTTTTTGAGCATTGCACTAAAACCGGAATGGGAGGATTGCGAGAACATAACACGCGCATAGCTGTTAGACATAAATTCCACAAAAAATTTACATATGGAGTGTTACGAATGACGGACAATGCAACGGACAATGCAAACACTATATGCCCCCACCTTCAAGCGAACAACAGGGTGCTTGATAAACAGGGGTTTATTATGTGTTTTTAAATACCTTTGGTTCCACCCTATATAATGCACATAAAATGCTCCTGGCCGCTGATGTAAAACCTTTACCTTGTAGTACTCGCTGCCCCACTTCACGGAAACACATTCTTCTGCCTTATTAACAAAAAAATAAAATTTGAAACGAATACATCCACTAATAATTGCTGCAGGCGCGTGAGACCGAAAGTGCACAGACAGACTGACTTTTTACAAGTGCTCGAATCCCATATAAAGCACGACTGCACCATGGTCTATCGCCATAACACAAACACTTAAAAAACAGCCAAAAACAGGGCTTTACATTAACGACTGCCCAACCTGATAAGGCAGATAAAGGGCCTGTTGGGGCAGGTAGACGGTTAGCTGCCCCACCTGACAGCTAGGTCTATCGAGTTGAGGGGGGGGGGGCTGACTCTGACCTACAGAAGAAACAGTAGTTGGGCAGGTAACACTCGAAACACTTGTGCAGAGGCCAGTGGACTCACCGCTGCGCGGCTCGTTCACACGCCTTCCACGCGTGCTTGAATCCCATACAAAGCACTCAGCACAAACCACAAATTCACTCAAATTAGCCAATTCCGCAAACATATCACTCAAAAACCTCTTATTTTTGCAATTCTTAATCAGATTTAACTATTCCGCAAAAATACCACTCAAAAACTTTTTTTGGTATCGTACTCGCATTAAATAATTACTCGAAAAAGAAGAGAAAACAATCAAGGCCAACTTAGTTATTTTCATTTGCTAGGTTACAAATAAAATGTTATTGCACTCAAAACCCACAAGTTCACTCAAATCAGCCAAGTCCGCAAAAAGACCGCTCGAAACAACATAAGTTATTTTTGCAGTTCTTATTCAGATTTAACTATTCCGCAAAAAGACCACTTGAACTATTTTGAGTTGTTTTGGAGGATCTTACTTAATTATTGATTGTTGAGGATCTTACTCAATTTTTTCGAAAATGATGCACACAAATTTAACTATTCCGCAAAAAGACCACGTGAGCTAACTTGAGTTGTAACATCTGTGAAACAATGAAATGATGGAGGGCGGGGGCGGCATTCTTTCCAATGCGCATTTTTTTAAATTTCAAACTACTACTACTACATGTAGTAGATTGATTCAGGCATATCATATTTTTAAAAATAATTTGACTACTGTGGTAAGTAGGGTAAAAGTGGGGCTTCTAAAACAGGAAGTGACGTCATAATGACGTCATGAGGTGTTTTAGAAGCCCCATGGGGTTTCTAAAACAGTTACGTCATATTGACGTCCTATTAACGTCATATTGACGTCATATGGTTGCCATATGGTTATCATATGGTTACCATATGGTTACCATATGGCTATCATATGGACGTCATAATGACGTCACGTGGTGTTTTGATAGCCCCATGGGGTTTTTAAAACAGTGACGTCATTTTGACGTGATCTAGACGTGTTATGGAGGTGATATAGAGGTGATATGGAGGTGATATGAACGTCATATGAACGTCATATGAACGTCATATGAACGTCATAATGACGTAATATGGAGAGTGGGCGGCCATTCAAACGGGCGGCCATTCAAACAACCATTCAAACGACCATTCAAACGGGCGGCGATTCAAACAACCATTCAAACGGGCAACCATTCAAACGACCAGTCAAACGGGCAGCCAGACAAAATGGCACCCGGACAAAATGGTGCCCGGACAAAATGACACCCGAGCACCCGAGCACTTGAGCACTCGAGCACTTGAGCACTCGAGCACTTGAGCACCCGAGCACTCGAGCACTTGAGCACTCGAGCACCCGGACAGCAAAGGGTTCATAGAGACATGGTTAGAGCTGGCCTGCTGTGTATTTTGACCCATCAATGACGTCACACAGAGCGACTCAAGCTTGCAACCAACTGATGGACAGGCAATCCGGGGCCAGCCGTACAGTAGGTCGACAGGCCCCCCGGGGCCTGCCATCACCAGGTTGGCAAGCCCCCCGGGGCCTGCCAAACATCAGGTTGGTAGCCCCCCCCCCCCCGGCTCACCAACCCATGAGCCCCCCCCCCCGGCTCACCGGCCCATGAGCCCCCCCCCCGGCTCACTGACCCATGAGCCCTTTTCTCGCTCTCTAACCAAGCCATTGCAGCAACAATTAGTAAATGAGCACTCTTTTCCTTAAGGGATGCTGTGTTTTAACCACAGAGAGGTCTCCATGCATTGTGGCCATATACAAGCAACAATCCTTTCTTTAAAGCTTTCTCACTCTTTTAACACCTATGACAACCAAACCAACGGACACCCAGACACACGGACACCCAGACACGGACACCCAGACACACGGACACCCATACATACTTTTTTTTATTTTTATCCCTCTCTCTTTCCACACACACCAAATCACGGCAGCAACTGTTTTTTAGGGCTTTTCCCGTTCTCCCAGCACACACACCATCACTAATGGATTGCCGTAGCAGCAATTAAAAATGAGCACTCTTTATCCTTAAGGAAGAGAGGTGTCTCCATGCATTGCGGCCATATACAAGCAACAATCCTTTCTTTAAAGCTTTCTCACTCTTTTAACACCTATGGCAACCAAACCAACGGACACCCAGACACACGGACACCCAGACACGGACACCCAGACACGGACACCCAGACACGGACACCCAGACAGTCATGTTTTTTTGTTGTTTTTTTAGTTTTTATCCCTCTTCACCCACATCAAACCAAACCACGGAATCAAGTGTTTTTAGGGCTTTTACACGCATATCCCATCACTAATGGCTTGTCGTAGCAGCAATTAAAAGTGAGCAACCATTGCCTCCTTAAGGGGGAGAACTCTCCATGCATTGCGGCTACGAAAACCGAACACACACACACACACACACACACACACACACAGACACACACACACAGACACACATAGACACACATAGACACACATACATATGTTTTTTTTTAATTTTTATCCCTCTCTCTCTCCACACACACCAAATCACGAAAGCAACTGTTTTTCTGCCTTTTCTCGATCTCTAACCAAGCCATTGCAGCAGCAATTAGTAAATGAGCTCTCTTTTTCCTTAAGGGGAGTCATTTTTAACTCAGAGAGGTCTCCATGCATTGCAATCATATACTAACCACAGCCCTTTCTTTAAAGCTTTCTCAGTCTTTTAACACTTATAGCAACCAAACCAACGGACACCCAGACACACGGACACCCAGACACGGACACCCAGACACACGGACACCAAGACAGTCCTTTTTTTTGTTTTTTTTTTAGTTTTTATCCCTCTTCACCCACATCAAACCAAACCACGGAAACAAGTGTTTTTTAGGGCTTTTACCGTTCTTCCATCACACACACGTTCACTAATGGATTGCCGTAGCAGCAATTAAAAATGAGCACTCTTTCCTTAAGGAAGAGAGGTGTCTCCATGCATTGCGGCCATATACAAGCAACAATCCTTTCTTTAAAGCTTTCTCACTATTCTAACACCTATGGCAACCAAACCAACGGACGCCCAGACACACGGACACCCAGACACGGACACCCAGACACACGGACACCCAGACAGTCGTTTTTTTTGTTTTTTTTTTATCCCTCTCTCTCTCTCTACACATATAGCAATAGCCACAACTGATTCAGCGTTATTTTTCTCAAGCCTAGGTATTTTTAACCCAGACAGCAAATTCTTTTTGCTTTCTCAAACGGTCAGACGGACAGATTTAGCGTTTCATTTCTCATGCCAGGGTATTTTTAACCCAGACAGCAATTTGTTTTGCTATTTCAGACGGGCAGACGGACAGATTTAGCGTTTCATTTCTCATGCCAGGGTATTTTTAACCCAGACAGCAATTTGTTTTGCTATTTCAGACGGGCAGACGGACAGATGGAGCTATAAATCAATGATTTATAGTCCTCTTTTTTTTTTAGCATTTCCCACACTCTCATTCATACTAAGATTGCCTGATGAAGCGTTTCATTTCGTAATAATGGGAGGGCCGCTAAAAAGCGGCCCTAGAGGGATTTCCGTAGTCTGGTCCTGGTCACTGCCTCTTGCCATCAGTTCTCCTGCCGCTGTCGCTGCCTCCCGCCATCGCTTCTCCTGTCGCCGCCACTGGCGCCGCCTCTGACGCCACCGCTGGCACCGCTGCCGCCACCAACCTTGCCACAGCCACACTTCCTCTTATGCGCCGCAACCGCGGCCCTGCTCGAGGTGAATCCTTTGCCCTGGACACTACAAAAATAATATTGGGACTTCAAAGCCTCCGGGCATTGCTGCTCATGCATTCTCATTGAGTATTCTGCCGGATAGCCAAAATGGCAGAATTCACAATATTTAACATTATCCAAAGAGCCCAAGATTTGCATGACCTCCTGGAAATCTGACTCTTTTCTAGAGTCATCCTCCACTTTCATCTGAGCAGGTTCGTTGTTGCGGTCAGTGTTTGAAGTTGACTGTATGAGGCTGACTGTATCCGAAATACTGGCGACAGCGATTGTAAGCTCATCTTCAGGAGCTGGTGGCGGACTGTCCGGTCTTGTAACGGTAGCGCTTGGAAAACGCTGCTCGACTGAAACTGGTGCCGCCAGCACCTTCCGGACAGTCACATCAGCTTCCTTTTGATTCACTTTCAACGGGGTCGTCATCGTTGACGCAGCGACTTTGACAGGAGTCGCTCTGGCAGGAGGAGTCTCTGTCATCGTTGCTGCGATCAATCTGGCTGGAGGAGTCTCTGTCATCGTTGTCGCGGTCACTCTGGTCACTCTGGTCACTTCCTGGCAGGGCGACGGGTCCCTGGACGATGAACGATGGCGTAGTCGCTTATGGCTCTCCTCCGCCGCCCTGCCAAACCGGTTGAACTGTTCCTCTGGTCTGTTCCTAAGGAAATCCCTCCACTTTCGAAACAGAAAGGTTTGGTATTCAATATGAATCTCCTCCCAGAGGTTGACATCCTTCGCTGATAGAAAGTAGCGACCCCGAAGCTCATCTGAGAAAAACTCGTCCTTGTACTGCATGATTAAATTTCGATGTGTTCGCTTCAAAGGTTCAAAGCAGACTGACTGACTGCCCCTGGCCAGTCGACCTGAAGCGAGGACCCCCCCCCCCCCCAGAGGCAGAAGCAGACGGCATATAGTAGGGACCCCCCCCCCCGCCCAGCTACCTAGTGAGCCCCCCCCCCGCCCAGCTACCTAGTGAGCCCCCCCCCCCCCCAGCTACTTTTTTACGCCGCTGGCTCACGGCTCACCGTCAGTAGTATGAAAAGGTCGGGTTGACACCACTCTAATCATTGCATTGCCAAACCATCATGGAGACGTCTCGAAACGCAGCAACGGCTAACAACATGGAAATTGATAGCCTTTTTAGCAATGAAACAATGGCTTTTACAGATGCAGTTTTAACTGCAGAGGAGACTGCTGCCTTCCTAAGTACACTAACAGAAGCTGAAAAAGCCTTGGAGGAAGCATTAGGGGCTCCGTCAGCCGTGTCTACAGTACAGCAAACTAGGCCTGAAGAAGTACAGCCAGTACAGCAAGCAATGCCCGATCCCGAGGGATCTGACTACCCGTTCTGGGTTGCCAATGCGCTTGTAAATGGTAGCGCCAAACCACTTAGTACAAAGTTACAGGCTCATCTAGAGCATCTTGAGGAGGAAGAAGTGGTCATGTCAAGCGATGACGACGGTGACGACGACGATGACGACAATGACGACAATGACGACAGCGACGACGATGAAAAGCAGCTCAAATCTAAATTCGAATTGAGCAAAAGTATTCCTGTTACTGAAGAAGAAGTCACGCTGTTGAAACGGAACTTTCAAGCAGTGATTCCTCTGATAGATTGCAACATTTTATGGTGCTTATGTGAAGAAGGCTTTTTCGACCAACACACATACATATACCTAACGGAAGAAGTGAACACTGTCATTCAGCTTATCTACATGCTAGAAGGAAACATAGAGCATGTTCCCGCGTCAGAGCCACAGTTCTCCGAAGCCATGACCCGACGTTTCGTTCAACTTATTAGAAGTCTTCATGAGGAACTTTTTAAGACATTATGTCTACCGGCGCCAAAGTGTGTTGACGAGGATCGCGATTCCAAATGTGCAAAGGTTATGCTACATGGCTTCAAGTACCTTGAAGAACGTATTAAGGTGTACGAGATGATTGCCTACCTCTATGAAAAAGGATATTTCACCATGTCAATGCTCTTCCAATGGATAATTGGAAGTCGCAAACGAGGAGATTTTTTAGTGATCGTCATGAGACAATCTCTAACAGACGGTTTACCAACAGCCTTTCTGGATGGTTTCAACGAGATCACTCCACGATTTTGCAAACATCTCATGAAAACATACATGTAATGTCCATATAAAAGGAGTGAGGTGTCAAGTGCAGTCATCATTCGACGCGCAGCCATGGAGAAGACAAGCAGCTTTAAAATTAGTGCAAACTTAACAATTACTGTGGAGCATGGACAATTTGGATTATTTATTCGAATCAAACGTGGAGAGAGATGGCTTGCTTTATCACCATCCTTGTGGAAGATTGTGTGTCTGAACTTACCAAGATTACGTGACATTGGCTTCAAACTGTACTTAACGCAAACGAAATGGCTTGAAGTCATTTCATACTTGGACATGCGCTATGTGAGTTTTGTGCAAGCATCACTGTTTGACGGGAAAGAATACAAGTTTTACATCAACATGAATGATGGTGAATGGGAGACATTGCTTCAGGAGATGGATAACATTAACTCAACCTTATTGCCATGCACGGAATGTCATGGTAAGAAAACTCCTATCAAGCTACAAAAGGACAATCGGATGAAAGTGTCAAAGTTATCCAAGAAAAGACTGGCTGAAGTTCAATTAGAGAATATGGATGTGCAAAATCAACTTGGACTTACCTGTGAATATTGTGGTGCTTACGGATATGCTGAGGATTATGATTGTCACTGCCACAAGTACAATTGCAAGTTGTGTGAACCAGACAACTTCTGCAACAAGTGCGGCTCACTAACTGTTTCTGCGGAGTAAGACTGAGAGTCATTTGTTTGCCAACCGTCAAAGTGTGCAGACGTGTTATATGGATATGTGAAAGATGGATGTAGAAACGTGTTTCAAGGACAAGTATGTGGACTACATGATAAGTGAACTGGCGCGTTTTGGATCTATTCAACAACAACTGCAACACTTTGACATTTAAGGGAATGAAAGGTGTGGAATTTTACCAAGGCATTCCAGATAACATTGAAGAGCGTTTTAACCCGAAAAAACCAAACTTACTCATCATTGATGACTTAATGACCAAATGTCATAGTGATGAACGCATGACACGTCTATTTAGTGTTGGCAGCAGTCATCAAAATCTGAGCATTATTTTTATTGTGCATAATTTGTTTCATCATGGTAGAGAAATGCGTAATATTAGTTTGAATACACATTACATCATTCTGTTTAAAAATCCTAGAGACAGTCAACAAATAAGTACATTAGCGCGACAAATGTATCCTGGAAAATCTCAATTTCTCATAGAAGCCTATCAAGATGCTACCAGCAAACCTCACGGCTATTTATTCATTGATTTGAAGCCGAAGACAAATGATCAACTACGTATTCGTACAGGCATTTTACCAAAAGATACACATTACGTATATGTTGATAATGTGGCGTATGAACAAGAACCCAGTCACTTAACCATTCGCAGCCAAGATGTCTAAACGTATTCAAGCGAATCAACCTTTCCTTCACTTGCTTGCACGCAGCGGGCCTAAACGACGTAAATCCTTACTACAACAAGCTACTAAGGAGGAATTAACTAGCTTGTTTGAAATTTGTTTGAATATATTGCGAGGACATTTACCCTTAAGCTCAAAAAGGTATAAGTTATTCAAGCGTGAACGTCATACCCTACGTACACTGGCAAATAAGAAGATATCACTTCGAAGAAAAAAGAAGTTGGTTAATCAGAAAGGAGGATTTATTGGAGTTATTGCTAAATTTGCATTACCCTTGTTAGCTCAGTTGCTGTTAAAATGAAACATACTTTGAAAATGGTTCTCATTCCTGAATATGAATATAAAATGTTGTTAGAAAAGAAGGGAAAAGATGTTGAAATCAAAACGAAAGTGAATAAACTTTTACGTGGGAAACGAACTCGTGAAAAAGCAATAGAAATGTCTCAAGTGCTTGGACGTCATTTACGAACAATTCAATCACAACAACAACAACGACAAAAGTCTGTTACAGCATCTAATGCAGAAAAATCAGAAAAGTCTCAACAGTTTCTTAACCATTTTCAACCCATTTATCATGTAAAACTAACACAACTTCTGGCAGAACTTAAGAAATATGGTACGAGATGGACAGATAAAAATGAACTTGTTTTAAAAACAGGTACTGTCATTACAAATTCTAACATTATTGATTTGTTGAAAGAAGCATTGGTTGCTACAAAAAGAAAAGAACGACGAGAACCACTGCGTGGTTGGAAGCAGTTTATTGAGGAAATTGTAGACGCTAATATTCCAAAAACTGTTTTTGGCAAAAAGACAACTCGTGAAGATATTACAAAAGAGCAACAACAACGTCAACAAAGATTGTTTCCAGAAGGATGGGAAACTTTTTAACATGGATTAAAGAGCTATGGTGTTGTTGTTGTTGTAAAGAAAATGGAAATAAAAATACTATTCCTGTAAAAATTAGGTGTGTTAGTGCTTGTTGTCAGGGAGAAGTAGAAGATACCAATTTAGATCATGTAGATAGCAATTTAGACAATAATGTAGACAGCAATGTAGAAAGTGAGGATGAAGAGTGTCAAACATGAAGTAATGTATATACACATCTAGTCTATCTACATCACATAAACGATTTAGCTGCCATGGAGTCAACAAGTTTTTACATTACTTTACCCAGCAATGCTAGTATGAACTATTATCCCAACAACAAGACTTCGAATTATCAAATTCGTATGCCTCGAACCATCTATCTGAACGGAAAATATGAAGTGGCTTTAGCTGAAATTCAATATCCACATACATGGACAACCATGAGACATGGAATGGACTATTCTATTCAGTATCGACAACAACCACTGAATAATATTGTTCTTGACACAATCAATATTCCTTATGGTTACTACAGATCCATACAAGAGATATGTCAGGCAGTCAATAAAGAAGCAACTAATTCTATGAAAGATGACCTTAAAGAAGTTATTCAGATAAAGTATGATAAAATTAGACGACGTGTTTTTCTATTTCTAAATTACGGCTTTGAAGTGTCATTCTCCACTGGATTAGCTGAGATTTTAGGATTTATCCCAGATCAATGGTATACTGAAACGTGCACAGCTGAACATAAAGCCGATGTGAAACAGGGATTTTATACACTTTATGTGTACTGTAGTATTTGTGAGCCACAAGTTGTTGGTGATTATTATGTTCCTTTGCTACGTTCTGTTGGAATACAAGGACATGATGGAGACATTATCATGAAAACTTATGGAGAACCTCATTATGTTCCTGTAAACACATCCAAATTTGACGTGATAGAAATGAATATTAAGGACGACACAGGCCATAATGTTCCATTTCAAACTGGAAAGGTGATCTGTAAACTTCATTTTCGACCAAAAGCATTATGAAAGCATACACACACAATCCATCTATTTATCGCAACCATTTTCTTCGTCAAGTGGGTGGAGAATTACCAGGATTTAAAGGAGCGCGAATACAATATGGAGATGGTATTGGTTCAATACTGGGATCATTGGCTCGAAAAGCTATTCCACTGCTTAAGACAGGGGCTAAAATCGTTGCACCACATCTTAAAAGGGCTGCAAAAGATATCGCGAAAGATGTTACAGGTCGAGTAGCACACCGTATGTTTGGTGGTGGGTTACGAGGACAAAAGAGACCGAAACGAGCAAAACGTGTCAGAAGGCGAAAGGCAGCTAAACGGATAACATCAAAAAAACATAAGAAAGATATTTTTTAATCATGTCTTTAATTCATAATCATTCTTGTGAATGTAGCCTTTCTCCATTAGAATGGTTTCACATACCACCAACGCAAACTGCTGTAGAAAAAAGTTATAATGTAGACTATCAACCAATGACTACCATTAGAGAGGGTGCTCCAATAGAATTCTACATTCCTGCGAGTACAGAAGAATATCTAGATTTAAAGAACAGTAAACTCCATATTGTATGTCGCATTGTCAAGGCTGATGGAACACTGTGTGGTGTAGATGATAACGTGTCATGTATCAATGATTTGTTTAATGGGCTATGGTCTAATATTGAATTATTTCTAAATGATCGTTTGATATCACATAGTAACAATACCCATGGTTATACTAGCATCATATCTCATCTCATTCATGACTCGGAAGAAAGTCTCCATTCTGAGCGCTCTATGCGTCTCATCTTTAAAGATACTGCCGGATCAATGAATACTTATGAGGTGAAAAGACCTAATCATGAAAGATATGTATCAGGTTTTCATGTAAATATTGAAGGTGGTGATATAGCTGAAACAGGAAATAATGGTTTACATAATCGCTATTTGTATACACGTCTAAGCCGTGAGTTTGCGCTTACAGGTGGTTTAAGGGTAGATTTGTTTGAGCAGGATCGTTATCTTCCCAATGGTGGTAGTATGAAATTACGTTTACATAGACAAAAAGATGGATATGTATTAATGGCTGCAAATAATGCTTTTAAAGTAGAAGTGAGAGAAGCGTTTTTAACCATTCGCAAAGTGAGGGTTAGTCCAGGTATTCAGTTGGGACATGCAGATGCATTGATGAAAAGTCCTGCTAAGTTTATTGCTAATAGAAAAGAATGTAAAGTTTTAGCTATTCCAACTGGATTTCAATCTTTTGTGAAAGATAGCATCTTTTTAGGCCAATTACCAAAACGTATTGTCATTGGAATGGTTCATAATGAATCCTTTGCTGGAACAGTATTGAGAAATCCATACAATTTTGAACATTTTAATCTTAACTTTATGCAGCTTTACTCTGATGGTGAACCAGTCCTATCCAAACCTCTCAAGCTTGATATAAATGAAGGCAAATATCTTGATGCTTTTGAAACTCTTTACAAATCTTTTGATAGATTGGATGGCGAGAAAAGTTCCATTATAAAACGGGAAGATTGGCCTAGAGGTTATTCGTTGTTTTCTTTTGACTTAACACCTGATTATGATGATGCTGATCATTATGCCCTTATCAAACATGGGAATTTGAGACTAGAAATGAATTTTGCTGGTGCCTTGCAAAATACAGTCAATGTTATAGTGTATGCTGAATTTGATAACATTGTTGAAATAAGTGCAAATCGTAGCATTCAATTCGACTACCAGTCATGAACACGAAGCAGATAGAAGCCATCCTATCCCATGATGCCACGACAAAAGACTTGTTTCAAGGTGTGTTTGCCATGGACCAGTTACCATCTTTACAACGCGGTGCCTATGTCATCAACACAGACGATCATGATGAGCCAGGAGAGCATTGGGTGGCAGTATATTATGACGAAGACCCTGCAGAATATTTTGACTCTTATGGACTTTTACCTATAGACAGTCGTTTGAATAAGTTTTTAAAGTTTAATTTCATTTATAATTCAGTTCCATTACAAACACCAATATCCTCTACATGTGGATTTTATTGTATATATTATATAATTCAAAGAGCTCGAGGACATAGTCCTTTTGAAATCATTGATGTATTAAGAAGAAGTGATGGTGATTTTGTTGTAAAGGATTTTGTATATAATCAGTATAAACCATTATTTTATTGATGTTGTATTAGTTAAGTTGTATTAGTTAAGTTGTTGGTAATTGTGAATTGTATTATGAATATTGTAAATAAACAAGACAGTTTTATACAACATTCTTTTTTATTGTGTTATACATTATTTACATTTTAACAATTATTTCACATTAAGCTTTTATTTTACAAATACATTCAATACATCGATAAACACATGCCATTCATACCAATCTAAATTAATATATGTATCATAGACATTACATCCACGTTTGTAAATGCTATGAAAACTAGCATAACACTGTCCATTACCAAACTTTATTATTTTAACATCTTTGTGTTCAGACAGTTTCAGTTCATATCCATGATCATTCATGTCAATGTCCATCACCATAACACACATGGGATGCGTCAGTTCAATGGACTTGGTGCCTCGCATGAGTTGCACTCCTTCCTCTTTGAATTCAAGCGTCAGGTTCTTTCCAATCCAATGCTTGTAACAGAGCGTGCCATTCCACTGTGTTGAGGGTGATGTAGTCGTAGCATTTTGTAAGCTCGTCATATTGGCGAAATCGTACAAACACGTCTAAATAGTTCTCAGTCACACGCACTTCTAAATCCTCTGAGAGTTTCAGGAGAAAGCCAGGTATCCTCAGCTTCTCTAGATGGTCTTTCAACACAGATTGTTCGTCAGTTGATAGAATGATATACTTTCCAAAATGTTTTAGCACGATGTCATCATATACGTTTCTCAGATATGAGAATCCATGCGTAATGGGTTCATATTCCGATAAAAAGTCTTCCATCTCGTTCAACAGTCAGATGAACTATGAGCTGTCTCCTTGTCTGCAAAGACGTTTTTTATGCTCGCAAGATGGTGAAGAGTGGATTTTGTATCACTTCTAGGAATCGTAAGACTGCGCGCCAGTTCTTCATATCAAAGATAATCAAATCTGTATATGGTGTATCTGGCACAACTCCCTTATAATCCTCTGGATAATCCTGTAAAAGATTTCTACAGATTTCTACACGTATGTTAGAATCATATTCAGCCACCGTCACTTCCACTTTATTTTCAAGTCTACGTTTAAACCCAGGTTCAAGTGGTATGTTTTTAAAGTCTTTCCACACTTCAGGTTTAAACCGATGATAACTTCTCTGAGAATCTAGTATCACTTCATTCCTATCATTTACAGTAAGGTAAGCACCACCGTTCAGCATGAGTGCATTCATGTTTTTTACCTTGTTATGAGCTGTCTTCTTGTCTGCGAAGCCTTTTATCCACTTCTTTCACTTGCTTCTTCAGCATTTTCCATTCAGGTATTGTCAGCAAAATTCCCTTTTTCGTTGGACGGTTTTTCCAGTCCCCTCATCTCTCAGGTACTTGCGAATGTTTACCACTCCTTCATTGCTTTGTTTCATAATCTTGATATACTTTCCATTTCCAAGAGAAAGCATTCCATCCCACGACTGTGGTGTTGGTGCTGTCTCCACTTTCAATTTCTTGATGGTAGTGGTAGGATTTTTCACTTTTAAGTCTTTAACTGCATCTGCAAGAGTATCCATATCAGTTGTAGATCTCTTACGACTTTCACGTTCCATGTTAACACTTCAATGTTCACACCTCAAATAACTCTTCCGTTGGAGGACCTCCCCCTTTTATACCACAGCCTTGTAATGTCCATGCGCTAAAGTGGAATAGGCATCATTCAGCACATATCGCTTGTCGTCATATGGGGAGAGGGCTACCTTCCTAATCTTCTCCGAGAAAAGCTGGTGACTATGACTTCGAATAATGTGTCCTGTAGCCATCGTTTGAGTTTGGTTCAACAAACTGTCTCTATACTGCACATGTTTAATACGTCTTTGACAAGCTCGAGTGATGCCTTTAGCTGTATGTTTTTCTTTCCCGCCACACAATAAACTGTACATTTTCGGTCTGAGTCCAACAAACTCTTCAATAGGGACGCCTGCCGCCTCATCCTTCATTTTCCCAAGCACTTTTTTGTTCACGTTGGAATGTAGGAAGTGATCTAGCGGATAGTCACTTGTGTCGAACAGGTCAGCATCTTGCTGCATATCCTTGTAGATGTCTTCCGTTTCTATGTCATAACATAGACTGTCGGTGTCACTGAACAACAACTTGGCATTGGGATACTTGACCATGATGTAGTTGTAATGAAAGTTGAACATAAGCACTTTGCTGAGGTCAAGAATGGTGAAGCCAACTTGAATGGGTTTATCCAGAAGCAAATCCACTTTGCGTAAATGTACCGCGGTCAAATCTTCGTTGAAAATTTTGAATTTGTGGAAAGAAGGTTTGGCTACAAGTTTCTTGAACCGCTTTTCCTTGTGAACAAGTTCAACATTGATTCGCTTTCTCACATTTTCCATGGTTTTGCCAAACACCGATTTGTTCATCAGTTTGAAGAAGTCTTTCTCAAACGGGTTCTTAGCCAATTTTCTCTTTTCCGTGTTCAAGGTAATGTATTTTGCTAACCATTTGCTCTGTTCAAACATGATGGCGCGATGTACTTTAGTGACTTTCAACCCCAGTGAGACGCACTGTTGTAAATTCCTGTAATGAAGTACATATTTCTTCTTGTCAGACAAGTTAGGAATGAGCTTTTCACTGGGTTTCTCTTTCATGCTTAGATCTTTCCGCAGCTTCTGACTGTACTCTGACAATTCTTCAACTTTGACACATTTCCGTTCTGGAGCCACTGGGTAGTAATTATGACGATCATGGATTGAATTTGGATATTCTAAATCCACTTCCAAAATGAATCCAATGTCATCATCTTCATCCACATCCATGAAGTCAATGGATTCTGGCTCGCTCACCCACATAAATCCTCTTTGTGGCATGCTTTGTGACATGGCCCAGCCATACAAGTTGTTCGCGTCGAGGTACATCAGGTAGTTGTTTGGTATCTCAGAATTGTATTCTGCTACGTAGGGATTATTTGCTTTCGCATACTTGTGTGTGATCACGGATATTCCTCCACGTATGCCTTGCTCAACCATTTGGTACATGTAAATGTCATTGATCAATTCCAACTTCACCTTTGTCGCTTTTAACATTGCATCCCACGACAGTCCTGGTGCTGTATAGTAATGAGCAGGATCCAATTCATACGTGTTGAGGCATACTTGACGAAAGTTTTCAAACACGTCAGCTAGTAATAACACATCTGATTTCAGGTACAGGTCGTGGTATTCACCAAATGTTGTACAGTTGAATGTATCCCATACCTTCTGTGCATGCGCATAATCCTCATCGCTAATGTCCTCTTCGCTAAGCTGACTATAAAACTTATCCTTTGATGGTAGCTGTGTTTCAGCAAACTTGGATGGTTCGTCCACGTAATCGTAGGGGTACACTCCCTTTCTCAGCAGCAAATCTTGTTGATCACTATCGTGAATGTGAGAGGTCATGTTGTAGAAGTTATCTTTCCCTTCTGCTGCAAGGTTGGATACCAACTTCTGTAGAGAGGTACTCATGAACTGAAAGCTGTCTGTAAATTTCAGATTGCTCATGGTGAATGCAATATATTTTTCAATGGTGTTGGGAATGACTGTAATCGTTTCACCTTTGAATTTTCCAATTTCCTCCATGATCAGATGACTGTCATAGCCTCGCAAATTGTGGAAAAAACACAGGAATGATAAAAGAATCTTTATCCCCTTGCTGATCTTTTCTAAGTCGGAATTGTAAGTTGCATTCATTGTGCACTGCTCCACGATATTTGCCATTGATGTGGTCATGATCTCTCACACGATCTGCTCCTAGAGGTTCATGACAAATGTAGCAATCAACAGCGTTCTTGAAATTCTCTTTGTCTTCACGAGTCATCACAATTTCCTTTGGCTGCTCTAAACCACGTACAGTGCGATCACGTTCATTCACCATATGGTCTAAAAAGACTTTCACAGCATTGTCTCCTCGATACACAACTGGTGCACGTGTGTCGTACTGGCTTACAACCACATAGGCAAAGCTGTTTGGACGATGATGTTGATACTTGTCTCCTTCTTCATGCTTTTGCGTTAAACATTCAAAGTCGGCATAAATCACAAAAGGTGCTCGCTGTTGTTTAGCCACATTCTTGAACTTGATGAAGGGTTCCTTGGGAAATGATAATGATAAACATTCTTGTCACACACTTCACGATGTTTATCTAAAAGATCTTGTCGTACAAACCCGTGAAGACAGTTGAAACAGTAAAAATATGTACCCTTATGCTTTGATCGATAAGACATAAGTCTGCTAAAATTCTTGATGAGGCAGTAATGCCTCGTCTTGTCATTGCTAATCAGAAGTAAGTTGATTTCTCTCACACTGACGTTTCGACTAAGTTGTATTGGAACAACTACATCTTGTTCATATCCAAACACGTTGATGGCTACATCGTTCTCCTTTTCAAACTTTGGAATGTCAGTAATTGGTGTCGGAAATGTCATACCCTCTACCTTTAGTTCCTTCTCAAATGGTTTGTAATGATTCACGCGATTTGGATTGTTGTCATGAGGGTGAAGGTAAGCCAATACTGACCATAAGAAACACGTGTTATCATCATCATTCTTAATGTTTATCACACCCTTTGTTTTCTTCACTTTCTTCGGTAGTGGAATAAAACTACTCGCTTCTAGAGGAACCAACGTAGCTGTATGTACTTCAATGTACAGTATGTTATCCAATACCCAGCCAGAGCCTTGTCGCTCATGTTCGTCAAACTTGGTAAATAATTCTTTATAGGCTTCTGGCAGGTCCTGCTCAATATCTGCTGGATTGTATGCTGCATATGTTGGACTGCTGATAAATGCATTATCCACTTGTTCTACCATAACACCTTCATCATTTGCTGTCAGTTTCTTGAAACGTGCATGCACGACAATGTACCATTTCATTCCATGATTTAAGGTCTCCAATAAATGTGTCTTGATACGGTTCTCTTGCTGTCGCATTTCAAGCAGTAAATCTGATCCATCCTCAGATTCAAACCGTTTTTCCTGCGCGTTTTCACCAAGACTAACCCTTCTACCTCTCCCTACTTGTCCTGTTTTTGGTTTCTGTGAAACATGTTCTTCATGAGGTACATTGTCCATCTCAGCTGGTATGCATGCATGTGCCTCATAAGTATCCATAGATGGAAATTTTACATTGCATTCCATACACTGAACTTGTCCGTATGGCCAAATGTCATCTTCATCCATCTTTTGTCTCTTTGCTCCTTTCATCTCAGCTTTACTGCATGTATGTGTCTCATAAGTATCCATAGATGGAAATTTTACATTGCATTCCACACACTGAACTTGACCGTATGGCCAAATGTCATCTTCATCCATCTTTTGTCTCTTTGCTCCTTTCATCTCAGCTTTACTGCATGTATGTGTCTCATAAGTATCCATAGATGGAAATTTCACATTGCATTCCATACACTGAACTTGACCGTATGGCCAAATGTCATCTTCTTCCATCCTTTGTCTCTTTACTCCTTTCCCATGCTCTTCACTTTTCATCATAGCTAGTTGTTGTTTCGTCAACTGCTGAAACTGAAATGCTGAAATGTAATCTCAGACATACCCCTTTTATACACACTTATACATAGACAGAATTTGCGTTTTTATTTCACAGCAGAGGATGGCCCTTAGAAGGGCCGAAAGATGTTAGTGAGTTGGCTCTTCACCAACAAGTTGGATTGCCACAGTCGCACTGGTATCTGTAAAACTGTTCCATGGAGAACGGTCTTCGCGAGCACTTGAACGGATGGAAGTTATAGTAGCCAAAGTTTTTCAGCGTTGCTCCACACCACCAGCAGTCCGTGCATGGCTCCGGTCCTGGCAATCTCGCAGTAAGCTTGTACCAGAGCAGTCCACCGCAAGTTTTGCAGCAGTAATGTCGTGATGCATTGTGGTGCACCGGGCAGTTGTGTGGTTGACCTGGGTACTCCAACCATACCCAACACTTATAACACTCAGTCGTTAGCGTCACTGCCTTGCCGTTTCGCATCACTGTGATTTTACGACTTGTCGACATCTTGCTGCTTGTGTTGGATAATGCAGCTGTAGCCCACCTTTATATACTACTAGCGAACATCCTCGCATTATATGCTGATGGGGGGGGGGGTCCTTACTTAATGCAAGTACTTCGTGCTATCCCGGGGGGGGGGGTGTCCTGACTTTAGGTCAACTGCACGGGGGGGGGGGTCCTGAGTTTAGGTCGGCTAGGGGGGGGGGGTCCTGACTTTAGGGTGACTGCATGGGGGGGGGGGGTCCGATCCTGACTTCAGGTGGTATATAACCCATGCTCATTTCAGTTTGGGCTCACACTCGCTTCCGTCAACATGGAGTGCTTCTTCGGGTTACATGATGCTCGCACCATTGCTGAAGTTAGAGAACTTCACCTGCCTGTCACACAGCCACAGACACCGCCAGAAAGAGTCTACTTCTTCCAGCTGCTGCCGGACCCGGTTCATGGATCCATCATGTGCGTGCCCGTCCTGTACAACCGTCAAGTCACGATTGGAAAGAGGCTCAGAGATATAGAGGCTGGTCACTATGATGAAGCGTTCTTTAGAACGATGATGCTAGGGGAGTCAATACCTTCGCGGATGGAAGAAGAAGAGTACCCGGCCTGGGGGAGATTCTTCCTCCAGCAAGACTTGGATATTTGCCCAGGATGTGGGTGTATGATCTCCCCAGACCGGGTGCTGTCTGAGTGCAACCATCAAATGTGCCTGGTCTGCGCGGCGCACTGGACTCAACTGCTGGCGCTAAATGACCGCTACTCTGTGAGGTGCTTTACCTGTGGCATGCAAGGGGACCACTTTTTGTTCAACGGGCAACAGCTCACACATTGCAGTAGGCCATTCTTTTAAACCGGGACCGGCAGCAGCAGGAGAAAAACTAACATCTCCTGGCTCTTTTAAGAGCCCACCACTGATACTGAAATAAGCGCTAATCGTGTCATGGTGTTAGTATGTATGTGTATGCATGAGAGTGTGGGAAATGCTTTAAAAAAATGGTCACCCGTTTGAATGGTTGTTTGAATGGCCGCCCGTTTGAATGGCCGCCCACTCTCCATATTACGTCATTATGACGTTCATATGACGTTCATATGACGTTCATATGACGTTCATATGACGTTCATATCACCTCCATATCACCTCTATATCACCTCCATATCACCTCCATAACACGTCTAGATCACGTCAAAATGACGTCACTGTTTTAAAAACCCCATGGGGCTATCAAAACACCACGTGACGTCATTATGACGACCATATGATAACCATATGGTAACCATATGGTAACCATATGATAACCATATGGTAACCATATGACGTCAATATGACGTTAATATGACGTCAATATGACGTCACTGTTTTAGAAACCCCATGGGGCTTCTAAAACACCTCATGACGTCATTATGACGTCACTTCCTGTTTTAGAAGCCCCACTTTTACCCTACTGTGGTAGCCTAACAAACTTGACAACCAAACTCAAAAATTAAAAAAATTCACCAAAAATACATTTTTAAAGAATCGCCAAAAAATGAGCTCGCAACGAGCTCCGACCACGGGGGTGGGTCCTGTGAAATTTCGGCCCACATGAACTACGCGTCCAATCCATAAGCCGCCTTCCGAGTCATCCCATGTTGGCTAAAAAGAACGATTAGGGCCAACTTAGGTTCGCTTGCCAGGTTATAAATATTATTGCACTCAAAACCCACAAATTCACTCAAATTAGCCAAGTCCACAAAAAGACCGCTTGAAACAACCCAAGTTATTTTTGCATATCTTAATGAAATTAAACTATTCCACAAAAAGACCACTTGAGCTGATCCGAGTGTTTTTGAGGATACTATTCAAATTAAATCACATGGTAAAAAAAGATTAGAGCCAACTTAAGGTACTTTCATTTGTTAGGCTATAAATAAAATATTATTGCACTCAAGACCACATGAAGCAACTTGTTGAAAGGCCAGTGAGCTCACCGCTGCGCGGCTTATTCGGGTGTAGCAAAAAATAGTTATGGAAAAAATGGTAACGGAAATAATGGTCACGGAAATAATGGTAAACGGAAAAAATGGTAAACAGTAAAAAAGGTAAAATGCTAAAAGCGGGGAAAATGGTAACAAAAAAAAGCAATCAACATTAAAATTTATTTACATGACCAGTCTTTTGTTGCTTGCAATAATTTCCATTGTTGATGAGAAATTTTTAAACAATGCCTATGACGCCACACAATGTGGACGGGAGGTGATTATTTGCTAGCAGTCATCCGCTCACACTTAATCCGACAGACAGGCATTTTTTAAATAGTTTAAGCCCCTCGGATTAGGTTGATTAGTACGCAACAATTATCTGCTAGTAATCGACCTATTCCTCGGGACTTAAACTATTCCTAATTTCCCTGGGCTTCTTGTGACACCTAAGTAAGCTAGGGATTTGTTGCCTGAGGGATAATGCGCTGATACTCCAGTGGCAAAGAGCACAGAGGGATTATAAAAACTCAATGTCTGGACATCAAGCCTGGCAGGGATTAACTGAATGAAGCATAAAGACCCAACTACTTTTGTGGCATGTGGTATTATAAAAACTCCTTGCCTGAAAATCAGTACTGGCAGGGATTAACTGAGTGAGGCATAAAGACTCAAGTACTCTTGTGGCATAATGTTGAGTAGGCGTCCAGTTCAGTTTCTTTAGTAAAAAACTATGTTTAGATAATTTACCGGGAGTTTCCGAATAGAAGCACTCCCAGTCCCACGCCAGCATATGATACAGAAAGCCGTCATTTTGTCGGATATCAAAACTAATACGACGCGAAATATTTTTACAATTAGTAACTGTAAACATCCACACATTCTAAAAGTTGTCTTTAGAGCAAAAAAAAAAAACAATTTTCAAAGGTGGAAAATACACTTGTTTTCCATCTTAGCATCCTCAACCGGCCGGAAAACTAGTTGCAAGAAGCGGTTCCCAAGTATTTACCCCGTTGCCAAACGTTAAATTAATGTAGAGCCTCTTTAGGCTTTAAGAATCCTGTTTGAAAAAAGAACCTGGGGAGTGGAGTGGTTTCAAAAAAGAAGAGTGAACGGAGAAAGTCAGGGGCAGTGCAAAGCCAAAGTAAAAGTTCGGCCCTCCTTTTCCCCGATCTCTTCCCACTTCCCTTCTACCCTTTTCCTCCCCATCTCTTCTTCCATCTTAAGCCCCCTCCCTCTCCTCCATGATATCTTCCCAAATCTTACCATCATTTTCTTCCTCTGATAGTTTCGCTGAAACAAAAAGAAAACTCGCCCCACAAAAATTTATAATATACCAGTAGCCTAGGTCTTTCGCCATCCCGGAAAACAACATTTATCCCAAAAATGTCATTTATTATTACCCGAGAGGTAAATAAAACAATACCCCTTTAAATGGTAGGACTACCTAAACCAGTTCATGTTCGGCCTGAAAATTCCAGGCAATTCACGAATTGCCTGAATACACAAATTGCCTGTAACATATACACAAACAACCTTTATATAAATAACACTTATATATAAATATCCTGAAGTAGGAGTGTATATATATATATATTGTTTTATATATTATATATGTGATATATTATATATTGTTATTATCTATATCCAATATCTGTCTCAATTTTTAATCCAAAATGATTGAAGGCCAAAGGAAAGAGAACAGGAAGTGTCATGGTACACATACATTAAATCACGACGTTGTTGATAAACAGCAGCACATGTTTGGCACATCTTTTCTTAAATACTCTCTTATTGGCTCTTAATTTTTCCATTTTCAACCTCGTTTTGAGACAGTAACCATATTTTTCTTTAAAGGTTGCCTCTGTTAGCTACCCAATTTATTTCAATAAAAGTGAAGAAAAGTTAACTGAAAGTTAAACAATTATATAAACAAAAGTTTATTGGAATAATATGTTCTTTTGTTTCATATATATATATAAGAAACAAAATTGTAAATATGCAATCATAGAGTGCCCCCGGTTCGTTATTCTACCTTACTGACAGGGTTATTATGTCTCCCCGACCAAGGGGAGACATATAGTGTTTGTACGTCCTGTGTGTGTGTACGTGTGTGTGTGTCAGTGTTGTGAACGAAATGTTGTGTGCAAGATATCTCGAGAAAGAAGCATCGGGTCGACTTCAAACTTGATTTATTTATTCCTTGGTTAGGTCGGCCGGTTCTGTCACCTTTAGACGCATGTCACATGATTAGGGTAGGCGTATGACGTCATTACGTAAAAATCTTGTGTGCTACATTTCTCAGCCGATGAACATCGGAGAAAGTTGAAACTTGGTTGGATTGTTTCTTGTTAGGCTCGAAAGACTATAAAAATTTTTCGTGAGTAGAAGAACGAATGCAGCGTATGACGTCATCACGTAAAATATGTAAGTATTATAAACAAGATCTTGTGTGCAAAATATCTCGATAACGGAAAGTCTAATCGACTTCAAATTTTATATGGATGTTCCTCAGGTCAGTCGGACTGTTCTGTCAACTTTTCACATTACGTGAACATCTTGTGTGCTAAATTTCTCAGCCGCTGAATATCGGAGAAAGTTGAAACTTGGTGGGATTGTTGCTTGGTAGATCCGAAAGACTAGATAAAATTTTTGGGAGTAGAAGGAACAAATGCGGCATATGACGTCATCACGTAAAATATGTGTATATATTATAAACAAGATCTTGTGTGCAAAATATCTCGACAAGGGAAAGTCTTGTCGACTTCAAATTGTATCAGTTGAACGATTCTGTCAACTTTTCACGCATGTCACGTAATTAGGGCAGGTGTATGAAGTCGTTACGTAAAAATCTTGTGTCTCAGCCACTGAGCATCGAAGAAAGTTGAAACTTGGTGGGTCCGAAATTTTTTGCGAGTAGCACGAATGAATGCGGCGTATGACGTCATCGCGTAAAATATCAATATATTTTGAACAAGATCTTGTGTGCAAAATATCTCGATAACGGAAAGTCGTATCGGCTTAAAAGTTTATATGGATATTGCTTGGTTCAGTCAGACGACTGTTTCAACTTTTGACGGGTAAAATGTTATCTGTTGTTAAGCAAAATATCTCGACATCGGGAAGTCGCATCGACTTTAAATTTGCTGCAGTTATTCCTCGGATAAGTCCAACGGTTTTGGTTAAACATTATTAAACTTGTATAGAAAATCAAGAAAGGTGCATAACGTCAACACACCCCTCCCGCCTCCCTATTTTTTGGACCCTTTGTTAAATGAGCATAGGTGTTATCTACGCTGGTTATTTGAGCGTTTTCCAGAAGATTCTCGAGTGTCCCCGCATTCTTTAGAAAGCTTCAAAACAGTAACAGCATTACTGTCATTCCATTGCTATTTGTTATTGCCATTGCTATGTTTTATTGCCTGAAATTGAGCTTTTTGTGCGTTTCTCATCTACGGCTGTTGCGTAACATGCCGCTCAGTCAGGGATCAGTGTCAGTTGTGGTGCATGATGAAGTCGTTATCTACGAGGTCATGGAATGCTATTATCGTATTTGTAGGCCTAAGCAGGTCTAGCTATTGAATTTTTTTCGCCGCATACTTGATTCGGTTGGCAAGGTGTTATATATATAGGAGCTATTTTGTATCGATTTTGTTTGCAGAAGCATTTTTTGCTATTAAAGTGGGTCATCTGAAATCGTGTTATGAGAAGCAGCTCACCATTTTGGCACCAAAATGCCTGCCCCTTCTCCCCACCGAGGTGCGTCATCTGATGCGCAGTTATGACGAATGCCTTTGTAGTTCTTTTTGGTGAATAGGAATGTATCATGGCTCTTACTACACTTAGGGTATGGACCGTTACCGTTGCCTTGGGTAAAAGGGTAAAAGGTGCGTGTATAGTCGGACCTACATTAAATAGGTGAGGGGGTCGTGTGGAGGATGATGGTTAGCAAAAACATCCAGACCACCTTCAACCTGCCTGTCTTGACCAACTTCCAGAACCGGATAAAAATGTAAGGCACAGTAAAATTTACTGTAGTGACCAACTTCACATTTGGATAAGAATGACCTACAGTAAACCCCGTTTTAGCGACCACCTTCCAAACTCGGATGAAAAAGACGTCCATTTATATCTGTTTTAGTGACCACCATCTGATTTGTTTATTTTGAATTTTTTACAATGAATTAGGGTTATGTGTGCAGAAGTGAATATTTTATTTCAGTAATTAAAAAAGACATTTGTTTTTGTTTACAAAACAAGAAACTAAGTACATATCGATTGAAAGAGTATAATATAAGTTTGTACTCGTGTTTTGTGTGCACTGGCCGCTCTAGTTTTTATTGTTCTTGCTAAGACAGCTTTCAGTTTCTTTTGTTGTTAAAACTTATGATTTACTTGTGATGTTAAAAAACAGTCGCTATAAAATAGTCGCTACAAACAAATTTTTTCCGCCCTATTGTTAATAAAATATTATTAACAATAGGGCGAAAAAAAATCATCAGGTGTCACTGTCATCGACTCAACAAGCTTCTCGAACAGATAGTTTTCTCTCCTCTCTTTTATTCTCTGTACTGCCCTATAAGCCGGTCAAGCACGATTGCGGGCTGGCTTAAAAGGATACTTTCAAGAGCGGGAAAAGACGCATCGCCCATTCCACGAGGGGGGAAACCGAGTCTTGGCCGCTTTCTCTATACAGACTGTTTTGGCTGAGGCTTCTTGGAAACGAGTGAGTACTTTCAGCAATTTTACAGAAAACCCTTGGCTGACAGTGGAAATCGTGCTAAGTTAGAGCTTTGTAAGCTTTGAACATACAGTTAAATAATAATAATAATAATAATAATAATAATAATAATAATAATAATAATTATTATTATTATTATTATTATATTATACCATCATACCTCGATCAATCATCAGTGCAGATAGGTGGAGTCGATTTCAAACTGCTCCCGCAGGTTTGTGCGCTCTCTTTCGTGGCATCCGATTTCGTAACATCTTGGCCAAGCACTGATGGTTCAGGTTCCGACGGCTCTAATCTTGAGCGAATTTTCTGAAGCAGTCTATCATTCTCTGAAAACATATGTCGTACTTTTATCGATCAGGGAACGTAGATACATGTGGAGGAGCAGAAATGTTTCACAAAGAATAATCAAATGTCAACCGAAAATTTTTTATGCCGAGCTTTACGTGAGGGAAGAGGTGTAATTGAATAGTAAATGGTAATTGATTAAGAAATAAACGTGCGTCTATGAACTTCAGATTTTTATCAATAAAAATTATTTATTATTACTCAGAAAGGCACAGTGTCTCAGGCCGAAGCTTTATAGAAACTATAGAGTGTTTTTAAAAGCCTGCAGAGACAACAAAAATGTTCTATTAGCAACTACTATGTTCAATTAGCATCTCCTGTCCGTAGTATACTTCTCACAAAATGTTTCATTTACCAAACTGCACAAACTACATTTTTAACTCATGTTAGGACCCAGTCCATATTTATTGAAGTTAACAGAATAGTAGTTCTTTTCATTCCTAATAAATAAATATCAACACTGAAAAAGTCTTAACTGCAAGGGTGAAACTTAGACTGAAAAACAAAACATTCAAAACATGTCTTAAGCTGCTATAGGTAGGTGCCTTACCGAGAGCCATTATTTCAAGGTATCAAGCTCGGTTTCAGATAAATTCTCACTGAGTACCAACCCATCCTTGTATCGTATTTCTGTACTGTAATGAAAAAAGGTAATATAAAAGGTACAATCGTCCGCAAATTTTCATTTTTTTATTTTTATAGAATATTGGGAATTGACAACAATTACTTTTTTTACTTAACCTGCTTTACACGATGTCCATGTTTGGTTGGGGGCTGTGCCTCTACGTTCACTTGTTCATTAGATCAAAGAACGTGGGAATGCACAGCTCCAGACGGACCGACACAGGGCACAATACTAGAAGAAGCGTCTACGTCAACAAAATGCTACTTGAACCATTAACAAAGCTGAAAGGTGTCCATCACTTATAAAGAGCAATCTTCTTGAAAATTAGCGATAATACGAGTTCACAATGTCACTTCCAGTAAAGCGCTTTTTTGACAGCGTACTACATTTGAAGCAAATGAAGTGAAACGATCTAGTACATCTCAATATTTGACCAGAATGGCATGATAGTACAAACGTAAGAAAAACCAATAATCTTGTTGAAGCCATTTGTCGGCATCTGCTCTAAGATCAAGGATAGCCGGAGGTGAGAAGTAATTTACAAGATTTACAAGATTTTATTTAGCCATTAATCCATTTTGTGGACACATTGGCCACGTAATATGCAGTTTAAAAGCACACAAACAGATCAACCAACTAAGAAACTGTCTGAATAACTAAATCTACTGTGAACGAAAACAAAAATATAAATACAGTTACGAAGATAATACAAATTTGGCTTGCTGTGCATAATGACCTAAGTCTAACTAAAAAGAGCATACATAACGCTATGAACTTACATAAATTGAACCTTTTAGCACGAGAATCTGAGTTTGAAAATCTGTGTACAAAACTACTGTTTACATTTTTATAGCAATTTTGCCGAGAATTTCTTCTCTCTCCGTTTCAAAGAACGGGCATTGGAATATAACATGGTATTCATCTCCTAGAGCAGATTTATCGCACAAATGGCACTTTTTATCGGCTGCGTCACCTGAGAAAGTGCCACTTTCCACTTACCACTTATGATTTTTACATCGAAACCTTGCAATTTTATTGCGAGCCCTTTTGGTAGTACTTTGAGATATCCTGCACAGCCAAATTCTGTTTTAACCATACGATAGAATGTACATGAATTAGAGCTCATAATCATACCAGCCCAGATGCACTTATATTGATCCACAATACACAGTTTTACAACATTTTCTAACCATATATGGTAATGAAATGTAAATTTTCCTGTTGCAAGCACAGGGGCTATTTAGGACTGATCTAACAAACTCAATCCAAGGTGACTTAAAATAATTGTCATTACCCTGAAATGACCTGTATAACAGCGAATATAGTTTACGCGATAACTTGTCTTAATTACTGCAACTGACTGTCTTAAACCAGTAGTTCAAAATACGCATTTTAACTATCTCTTTAATAGGTAATTTGCCTGTCTCGGTCAACGCCAGTGCACTGCACGTACTTTTATTTAATTGTAACAGTTGTTTGTAATATTGGAACTGAGTTCTGAGTTGACGACCTTTGAACCATATGCGCTGCACACTTCGGTACCATACAGTAGGACTGGTTCCACAACGCATTCGAATAAATCTACTTGTTACTCTAAGTCAAGATTCAAATTTCTACATTTATTTCGAAGGCTGGGCATACTTTTATTAGCCTGTTGGCTGGAGTATACCTGTTGTTTTGCATAAGACCCATTATAGTTGAATTTTACCCCTAAGTAAACGAAGTCCTCAACTACTTCAATAGTTGCAATTTTGTACGTGAAAAGGGGTTTATTCCGCATTTTACCCTTGCTGAACACTACTTTTTTTGTCTTAGTCGCATTCACACATAAGTTATAGTTTTCGCAGTATTGAGATATAGAATGTAAAGAGCGCTGTAGATCACCCGGCGTTTCCGCCGTAATTATCGTATCATCAGCATATAAAAGTAGAAATAACCTCAGGAAAACCCCGACATTTTCATTTGAGACCATTTTCCTGACCTTTTTCACTCAGAAAATCTAGGCCTTTATAACTACGTGACAAAAAATCGCTTAATCCATTTAGAAACAACACAAATAACACTGGTGATAGGTTTTCCCCTTGTCTAACTGTACATTGCACATAAAATACTCTGAAGAGATTTTACCTTGCATTTTAACTTTTGATTTAGCCGATATGCACAAATTATGTATTATACGCAGAAATTACCGCCGATGTTGTGAGACAGCAATTTTTGCCACAGGTAAATCCTGTCGATCGAATCGAACGCTTTCTTGTTGTTGACGAATGGCCAATATAACTTTTTACCACTATGCATATACAACCTTATTATTGAGCCTAAGACAAAGAAATGATCCACTGTAGAGTAACCTGCTCTAAACCCTTCTTGTTCTTCGTTAAGAACACCATAGCTACGTAGAAATTTACTTAACCTGCTATTCAACACTGATGTAAACAATTTACTTATACAGCTAAGCAAAGTTATGCCTCTGTACCTATCCGGGTCTTTTTAGAGCCTTTATTTTTGTACAGAGGTAGTATGTATCCAATTGAACAACTGTCAGGAATATACCCTGATTTTAATACAACATTGAACAACCTTACAAAATACATTACTCATGCTGGGATATGCACTTTTGACAAATTCATTAATGACGTTATCGCAGCCGGGGTACTTGTTATTTGGTAATTTACGTACTGATTCACATAGTTCTTCGGTAATATCACTATCGAGAATATCATTACTAGGTATCTGATAATTTTCAATGTTGCAACCATTTGCATCGGTGACATGGTATGAATTTCCTAATTTTTAAAAATGATTAACAAATATCCGTGTTCAGCTTTGTGAGACTGTCACTTTTGCTACTGATATTATTAATAATATTCCAGTAGTCTTTCAACTTTTCGCTACGTAGATTTCGGAGGCGCTTGTTCAATTGCCTTTTGTAGTTGTGATAGCTCTTTCTAAGCAGAAGTCGATACTGTTTGCTCACGATTTTAACATTTTCATCATGTTCGCGACTAAAGTTTTTCACAGATGAGTATTTGAGATCAAGTAATTGCCCTTTGCCCCTGCAGGCATCACTGTACCACGGTTTATTAACCTTTCGCAGATCTCGTCTCCTGCTTGTTGCAGGATAATTTCTTTTGACTCAGCCAGTTTTGATACCGGCATCCACAAGTACATCTACCATTTTGTCACTAATATTGTTTACTACATTTTTATCAGCGCTTGACATATCATCTATAGTATCTAATAAACTAGCAATTTCCAGAACTGCCGATTTCTCTAAAGCATCGTTATATACATTTTTATGTTCTGCAGACCACAGTGGTCGCTTAAACTTTAGAGTACTGCTACTTGATTCGCATAAAGACTCTGTGATTGGTTCAATCTTCGGTTTCTTTACCATACAGGAAAGGGTACAATGTACATCTGAGTGCAGTTCACAAAATCGTTCAACCTTGAATTTATGTACACTTACGAAGAACTGGGCGAGGCACTAACGTAGTCAACAACGTTTTTGTTTTTACAAGTTAATTTACCTATTCCATGATCATTTCCAAATCTGGCATTTGCAATGAGTATATTATTGCTTTTGCACAACCCCAACAGTTTATGTCCAAAATTATTTCTACATACGCTTTGGGAGTAACGGATGAGATCCAAACAAGCCTCATAAAGAGAGTTTTGACTTCATTTTCAGACCCCACAATGCCATCAACAATACGGTCAGGCGTTGAAATTCCCCATTAAGCAGACTTCTGAATCACCCCTCTGTTCACAAATTAGCTGACTTATTTCGTCGAACGCATTGTTTTTAGCGTAAATAGATCCTACAGGAGATATTTAAACACACACGAGTAATAGAGAAAAACTAAATACGTCAATAACTTTACGAGTGAAGCACAATGGGTTTTAGCAACTGTTCTAACACAATCTCTAAACGACTTTTTGTACAGTGACGCAGTACCTTCCATTTTATTTTTAAGCAGTGTTCTATAACTTGTAATGATATTCAAATTAAATAAATCAATCACATTGGATCTGTCTAGTTTACTTTCAGAAAGAGATACAAAATCATAATCTTTTAAAAGTTCAAAATCTTCACTCAGTAGCTTCGATCTTAGACCACATAGTTTAAGCAACAAAACTTAAATGAGTCCTGTGTAGCATATGCATTTTCGGAAAATCCAGGTGTCTCTAAGGCGTCGGTTTTGCATGTGTCTTTAGGAGGGGCCAACGTGTCCGATCCTTCCTATGCCACTGTGCTCACGAAGGCTCCCACCCATTATGTTTTCCACCTTTTCGGTCACCACAGGTATGATGGCCTCGATGATCTTTGGAATCAACAGCGGTAGGTTTGACATGAATTACCTCATGAGAGGGTTACTACAACTTTAGAGTATGCTTCACTGTCCATTGCCTGTGTTAGATCCCCCCGCTATTTCATCGTAATCCACCTCGTCCGAACATGCCGACGCTGGAGGGGACTGCTTCACCATCTTAGATTTAGTTTTATTCACAGTTGATGTGTCAGGCTCACGTTTCTGCCTTAATCCATTGTTGTTTTGGCGGGCTTCTGTTTTTATGTTTGTCTTTGTTTTCCTTATTCTCGCTATTACGGCCCATTTTTGTCATTTATGAAAGACTAAATTCAAGTATAACAAACTCAGACCGGAAGGTCGTGCATCTGTCACTTTCCGATGTCACAGTTTCTGTAACTGTAACAATAACTGTGACATATGTCACCGAACGAACACATAAATAGATAAATAGATGTTTTTTGTTTGTTTTCTTTTCTTTTTGCAACTTGAAAGTTGAATAACATATGTACATGCATACAGGTTTATATATTCCGGCCGCTGTATTCATGAAAGTTAACTGTGCAGTTAACTAAAACGGTTAAGTTTTAAGCTGAAACCTGGCATTTTCGAAAGTAAATGAATAAAATGTTTGCTTCTTAGCGAACAAAATTCACATACGTAAAATGAATGGGTTAGCTAGATAAGCTGATTTCCGCCACTGGCAGTACAGTTTACTGTACAGTTAACTTGTGAATACGGCTGCTGTAGTTTAAATAAACAGTAAGGGATAAAGATGTTTTTAAATCTCTTTGGTTTAATTGATGGAAGGGGAATGTGTTCTTTTCTCTTTAGTTTCGAATGGTTGTTTGACTTTGCTTAAGAGTAAGTGATTGATAACATTGTCTTCATTTGCATATAGCTGAGGAATTTTTGCAGATATCCACTCGTCTTTGGTTAGGTGGTTGCAAGTGGTGAGTATCAAGGGCTTGTGTGTAGGTTAAGTGGGTTAAGTTGTGTTAGGAAATACAGCTTCGTGCTGGCTTTTTTGGTTATTGTATCTATGTGTATGTTCGATTTTAGGTTACCTTGTATTGTTACCCCCAACGAGTTTGACTATAGATACACGCTTGAAACTTTGGACGTTTATTTAGATTGGTTCTAATTGTGAGGATTCTTACTTAATGAAATCAACGTTCCGATGGTTTTAGAGGTATTTAACCTCATTTCGTTTTGGATTTTCCATTCAGTTATCTCATTAATTGCATATTGTAAGCGAATGTGGTTGTCTTCACCCTTTGGTAATATGTCATGCTGGCATCTTTTTCCATGAGAATTTGGTTATTTACTCCATGAAAGGAGCTGATGAATATTGCTGTAATGGGAGGAGCAATGATTTGTGCTAGGTTTCTTACCGTGCATGATTCTATGCCATCAGGACCGGCTGATTTTTCAAGCTTTGCTCTTGACAGTTGATTTTCTACTTGTTCTACTGTTAAGAGATGTCGATCATGAGTGTCAACGTTAACAGAGGTGTATTATTTATTGGATTCCAGTGGTGGGAGATCAAGTGTGAAACTTTGGAACAAGGTATTTATCCTCTCAGCTAGTTCACTTATGTCTCCATTGCTCGTTTCATTGACTAATCCATTGAAATTATATACAATTTCCTAACTACCTAGGTTATAAAATATTTTTTCATGTTTTAGAAACAAAGTAATAGCATTTTTTGCATGTATTTTTACACCAAAAATATATTTTGATATCAAATTAAAATTTAAAATAGTCTGTCGATTTATGAGCATGGTTTCAAACGCTGTGTAATGTGTTAGGATCATGAAATGAAAAAAGGATCAAAACTTCCAAAAACGATACATAAATCTTGATAATCTGTACTCTAAGCCGTTTTTTAATAGCTCAGGCACTTTCTGAAATATCAACGAAATTGGCAAACGTCTCTTTTGTTACGATGTTTGCTGTTTAAAGAATAATCTTTACCAAAAATTGGTAATTTTTGCTACTTATGAATCCGATTCCAATTGCACAATTATCTTACCTTCCTATCATTTTAATGCACTCATATTTATAGCAAAATGCAGATGAAGGTAAATAATACTTGATTCAAATGATTTTTACCTTATAACATGTGTCACTTTAGTTCAACCGTTACGTGCATCAGATGATTATGCATGGTTATGCCTACCCGACATGTTTTTTTAATTTGGCATTTTGCTAAATTGGTCACACATTGTATTAAAGACCTTGTTCCTATGAAAAAATTCTCTTTAATATATATAGTATACGCATTCTGTTTGTTTGCTTTCGTTTCTTGAACATAATGTATATTTTAGCACCGAATTAAAAACTGAAAACAGTCCGTCGGTTTAGGGGGATTGCCGCAATACTTGGGCTAAATTTTCGTCAGTGCCTTTCAAGGGGATTGCCCGTAAGCGTCACCTTGTATCTAGCATAGAACTTACTTATATATATAGTTGCTTAGCTACCTAGTTTATAGAAAAATCTTTCATGTTTTAGAAAGATTATTGTCTTTTTGTTTTGATTGCATTTATTTTTGTGCAAAAATATATCTTGGCATTAAATTAAAATTTCACATAGTCCGTCGGTTTAGGGGGTTTGCCCCTAAACTTTACGTTACATCTAGAATATAAATAATATATAATTGCGTAATCACCTCGTTTATACAATATTTGTTCATGTTTTAGAGAGAAGGTTACAGTCTTGTTGGATTTTTTTACATTTATTTCTGGGCAAAAGTATATTTTGTATAAAAATAAATTTAAAATAGACCATGGGTTTAAAGGCATAGCCGCAATACTTAGACTAAAACGACGTTCGTACGTTTAAAGTGGATTTTCAAAAGTTTTGAAAAATACCGAGGTCGTTTCAAGTAAATTATGTACCATTGTTAAATTTGTCGTATATGGTTTCAAGCGATGTATAATGTGTTAGGATCAAGAAATATTAAGAGGATCAAAATTCCATAAAAACGATAAATAAATCTTGATAATAATCTGCACCTTTCAGTGTTTTTTTAAATATTTAAACACATTCTGGAATATCAACGCAATAGACATACCTGCCTAGGCTCTTTTGTTACATTTTTACTGTTTGAACATTATTTTTCTGCATCAATTAGAACATATCTAAAAATAGCGTTAAAAATACTTTTAATCAAAAATTGGCAATTTTTGCTACCTATGAATCCGATTCTGGTTACACAATTGTTTTACCTTTCTATCATTTTAATGCACTCATATTATACCAAAATGCAGATGAAGGTAAATAGTGCTTGATTCAAATGATTTGTACCTTACAACATGTGTCACTTTAGTTGAACCATTACGTGCATCAAATTATTATTGTTGTTTGTACCTACCCGATATTTAGCATTTTGCTAAATTGGTCACACACTGTATCAAAGACCTTGTTCCTATAAAACATTTAATTTAGTATACTCATTGTGTTTGTTTGTTTTCGTTCCTTGAACATAATATATATTTTAGCATCCAATTAAAAATTGAAAAACCGTCCGTTTAGAGGGATTGTGCTTGGGCTAAATTTACGTCAGTGCATTTTAAGGTTATTCCCCCTAAACTTCACCTAATATCTAGAATAGAAATTATATCTAGTTGCATAACTACCTATTTTATAGAATATCTGCATGTATAAAAAGAATGCTATACCCTTTTTAGCCAAGCTTCAACTTCGTTGAAGAAGGGCTTCACCCATCACTTTTCGCCGTCGTCGGTATGTGTGTGTGTATGTGCGTTAGACTTTTTTCAAAATGCATCTCCTCCTACAGTTGATATTACACTTGTATAATCTCTATATGGTTCTCTACCGGAAAATTACTCTTTTCGCGATCGGCCGAAAACAGCCGAAATAATGGAATTTTGACAATTTTGCGAAACTTTAAAAAAATGCATCTCCTCCTACAATTTTGGTTGGATCATCTTGATATAACAAATGTACATCTCTAGATAGTCCTGTGTCAGAAAATTGCTGTTTTTTACGATCGGCTGAAAACAGCCGAAATGACGGAACTTTGAAAATTTTGCGAAACTTTTTTAAAAAATGCATCTTACCATACAGTTTTGATTATATCATCTTGATATTACACGTGTAATTTTGTGAAACTTTTAAAAAATGCATCTTACCCTACAGTTTTGATTGGATCATCTTGATATTACACGTGTAATTTTGTGAAACTTTTAAAAAATGCATCTCCTCCTACAGTTTTGGTTGGATCATCTTGATATTACACATGTACAATCTGTAGATGGTTTTCTACCGGAAAATTACTTTTCCGCGATCGGCCGAAAACAGACGAAGTTAGGGGATTTGAAAATATTTCCGCCAGTTTTCACTCAAGGCAAGCCAAATGAATGAGTTAGAAAGCATGTAGAGTAAAGTTGTGCAACAGATAATGTTTTTCGATTTTGTAAAAAATTCGTCGTTTTACGTTTTTGGACTTAATCATTTTGGTATTCAATTTTGTGTACGTCGTATCTACGCCATCCATTTATACGAGACAACCCAAATCGATCAGGTAGAAAGTATGTATACTGAAGTTGTCACCGATAGGTTATTTTTCGGTTTTGTAAAAAAAAAAGTGTCAAAATTTTATTTAAAGTGTGTTTATTTTCATCTTTTTATTCGGTGAAAAATGTCAAAATTTCGACGTTTTTAGTTTTCGGATTTGGCATTTAAGACTTACAATGTCAGATTTTAGCCTAGCCTTACCAACTGCGCACCATCATTTCTCCCACATGTCGGTATTTTTCTATATTTACATTCGTCATAAGGTTTTGCCAGCTATTTTTGCCCAAGCAAATGTTGGTTGTTGAGTACTGACCGCAATGTCCCTGGAAATTCTTGCTTTAAAGATCGAATTTAATAGGCTTAAGAGCAGGCTTGGTGCACTGTCCCTGGACATTCTTGTTTGTTTTCATTTATTTTTATGCAAAAATATATCTTGCATAAATTTCAAATAGTCCGTCGGTTTAAGGGATTGCCCCTAATCTTACCTTACATCTAAAATAAAAATGATATATAATTCGCTAACCACCTAGTTTATATAATATTTGTTCATGTTTGAGAAAGACGGCTACAGTCTTTTTAGATTATTTAATTTTATTTTTATGCAAAATATATTTTGGTATCAATTAAAATTCAAATAGTCTGTCGGTTTATGGGTATCACCACAACGCTTTGACTAAAACGACGTTCGTACGTTTGAAACGGATTTTCAAAATGTTTGAAAAATACAGAAGTTGTTTAAATTAAATTATGTAAAATTGTTAAAGTTGTCGCAAATTGTTTCAAACGATGCATATGTTAGGATCAAGAACAATTAAGATCAAAATGTCCAAAAACTATACATAAATCTTGATTACAATTTCTAAATTGAACCGTGTTTTTTTAAATAACTCACTTTCTCCAGTATCAATAAAATTGGCATACCCCTCTTGAGTCGTTCCTATTTTTTGCTGTTTACACATTTTTCTGTTTCAATTAGAACATACGTAAAAGTAGCTTTAAAGAATAATCTTGGTTAAGAAATTGGCAATTTTTGCTACTTATTGAACCGATTTCAATTTAAAAAATTATTTGACCTTCCTATCGTTTTAAAACGCTCATATTATACCGAAATGCAGAACAAGATAAATATTACTTGATTCAAATGTACTTGATTCAAATGATTTGCACCTTATAACATTTGTCACTATAGTTCAAACATTACATGCATCAAATGATTATGGATGTTTAGACCTACCCGACATTTTCCATTTTTGCATTTTGCTAACTTGGCCACACTTTGTATCAAAGACCTTGTTTCATTACATATTTTAAACTTTTAATATTCTCCTTTTATTTTTATTTTTTTGTTTTGTTTGTTTGTTTGTTTTTTTTTATCATAAATAGATGGCTTCGTTCTGCTATGTTGATTTTGCGCCTTCGATAGCTGGTCATTCTGTCGCATCTCAGATGGGAAGAGCACGCTCCCAGTTGTTAACTTTCACTCTTCTGTTCATCGCACGTCGCATGGATACACCTTCCAGTCGTTAAAGTGGTACACTGGTAGCATCGTCACAAATTATGTATTGTAATCGTTAACAGTTCAGCTCTCCTTGTGTTTTCAATGCTGTCACACCCATTGGATCGCACGTTAGCACTTTGCACGCACTTCGGCTTGGAAACCATCACTTCGGCAAGGTTGTCTCCTTATGACGGTCGTACCCCTGAACACCGTCATCGTCTCGTCTTGTGTTCTTTACAGCTACATTGCGGATCACTTCGTCTCAACCAGAGCCGCTTGGAGGTTCCTTCGGCAGCTTTAAATTCCAGGCTTCCATTGCTAACACTGCATTAAGACCATTCAATCCGGTCACATGCAACTGTTCAAGTTTGTCGGGTAGAGGGGTATAGGGCAGGAAAAAGAGGAGGGGAAATGAGGGGCGACAAAGAGATGTTTATCCAACTACTGCCCCACAGATACTACAGATATATGTAAAAATATATACCAAAAAATAGCAATTTCTGACAGTTTTCAAAATATATTTGAAATACATTTTGAAAATAAATTTAACAAAATTTCCGTTATTTTTGGCCGATCGCAAAAAAGTAATTTCTTGTTAGAGAACCATCTATGGATTCTACATGTGCAATATCGAGAAGATCCAGTCAAACTCTAGTAGGATATGCATTTAAAACAGTTTGGCAAAATTTTCAATCATTCCGACTATTTTCGGCCTATCGTGAAAAAAAGCAACTTTCCGGTAAATAACCATCTAGAGATATATGTGTGCAATATCAAGAAGATCAAACCAAAACTGTAGGAGGAGATGCATTTTGGAAAAAAAAGGTTCACACACACGCACACACTTTTCAAAAGTGACTGCACAAGACAGCCTGACAGAGTCCGCTTGTCTGAAAAGTGGAAACATTAGGTCAGTTTAGGCGTATTGCTCTTAAACTTGGACAAAATTTATTTCCGTGTATTTTAAGGGGAGTATCCCTAAACTTTAGCTTATGTCTGGAATAGAGATGATATATAATTGCGTAACTACCTAGTTCATTAAATATTTGTTCATGTTTTAGAAAAAATGTTATGGTCTTCGCGTTTGCATTTATTTTATGCAAAAAATATTTTACATCAAATTAAAATTTCAAACAGTTCACCGGTTTAGGAGGATTGTTCCTATACTTGGACTAAATTTACATTCGTGTATTTTAAGGGGATTGTCCCTAAGCTTTACCTTATATCTAGAATAGAAATGCTATATAATTGTGTAACTACCTAGTTTATAGAATTTTTTAAGTTTTATAAAAAATGTTGTATAAAATATATTTTGGTATCACTTTGGTATATATTAGTTACGGCTTGCATCAATGCTAATACATTGTCCTTTGAAAATGTCAATAATTTCACACAAAAAACGTAACAATAACGCGAAAAACCCACAGGAATATTGCAAGAAAATGTTGTGGTTTACATATAAACACTTTGTTGTCATGGGCGAAAATACAAGTTTAAAGTCATTACTCTACTCTTGTTGATGCTGCAAATCATGTGTGCAAAAAAAAGGCCGTGATATTTACTTATTATTTCATTTTGTGAACGGATTAGCAATTACCTCAAGTATATTTAAGAATTCTGAAATGGTTGGTTTACTCTTCTTGGTGGAGGGAGAGCTCCTGGTCCAAGCGAGATCACACGAGAGTGTGATTGGGCATATATCTGCTGCTATCCTGTTGTTAGAATTTATCTTGTCTTTAAATGTGGTATTAACGCTCGCTATGAACGACATGAGAGAATCGCAGTTTTATGTCTTTTAAATGGTGATTTTGATGATAGCTCAAGCCTTGCCAGTCTGCTATTTCTTATGCTGTCTTATTAGTCAAATTGTAAATATATTTCAATTAAATCACATCTCTGTTATCCACAACTGCTTCCTTCAATGCACATTTGTAAGGTACGAGTAATGTTGTGACAGACCACTCAAGGTTATGTAGAAAAAGAATGAAATTTTTATATTATGGATAAATTTGTCAACGAAGTTTGGCATAGAGTGAAATTACGAACTTAGAAAATTTTTGCCCATATATACATAGAACTGTCAACGTTTTATTTTCGATGTTGCGGGTTAAACCATATTTTAAGGACTGAATAAGTTGAAGCTGCAAGCAATTTTAAACACCACAAACTGTTATGTGCATTTCCGCATATATGTGACTGTAGTAGAAAGTGCTTTTTTATGCTACGCTCTCCGAAGGGAAGCCATTTTCCTAATACCAAGAGGGTTTAAGGGCAGGACCTACAGTATTAGTTAGCGAATGGTGTGCAGGTGCTCACCTTCCTCCGTCGCTGTGAGAAACAGGTGCCTCCGATCCAAAAAAAAAAAAAAACAGCTGACTGACGGGGAGAAGACAAAATGAGTTTTTTCCTCCCCAATCATCCCGTTCCCCTAAATTAAACTACCCTCGCTCCCCACCTCCTCGCCCCCCCGCTTGTTGAAATAAGTCACTTTTCTGGTTACAATACACTAATTCCTGTTATTGCACAGGCTCAGTCAGGCATTACGAAGACAAGTGTATAAAGCAATGGTGTATGGAAATTCGTCATTGTTATCGCACCGCAAAGGGAGGGTGGTATAGGAAATGAGGTATTGAGAAATGAATACATCAAATACTTTATATTCTAGCGAACATGGATTCGAAGAGGATGTATGCAACATATAAAAATCGACAGCGATAAACGATATCTTATTTGGAAGAAAATGTAACAATCGTACTACACATTCTACATGCATTACAATTCTTCTCTGCCTTTTTACTGAACAGGAAGAAGACGAAAATGAAGCACAACCGAATCATTACTTTTGTTTCTGAAGTGATACCAAGGCACACTTTGGATGAATTAAAAGCACACTTTCGCATGTCGCGCATCACCGTCGAATGTGTTTATGTTTAATTATCGCAGGTCATTCTTGAGAACAATTTAACAGGACTGAAAGAAATTACCAGGGTTGGAAACCGTAAGTACCAATGGGCACTAAACTCGTGATCTTCATGTGGTACATGTCTAATAGTTACATACCGACAGTTTATTCGGTTATTGCAAGAACATTTGTTCAGATGTTGTTCATACGATAGCAAAACCACTCAGTCAATATTTGGTTAGAAAACTATCCGATGGCCAAATCACCATGAGCGAACTGAGATTTTCTGGACAATCGAGTAACCAAAAGGATTCCCACACGTGATAGGCATGATAGATGGCACTCATGTATCTATTCAGGAACCTCGTGATGGCGGACTGCACTTTAACAATCGAAAAGATTTTTATTCCCTAATCTTACAAGGTAACATTCTTCCATTGCAACGCGAAAACTTAACTATACAATTCTAACTATGTATTTACGATGACATAAAGTCTGTTACACCCATCAAAAGAAAATAAAAGATAATCATTGATTGAATAAAATTTCACGGTTATTCATGTGGGATATCCAGGCAGAGTTCATGACGCCCGAGTTATTCACCAATTTACCTCTCTACTACGAAGGTGTTGTTCGATGTGGCGAATTCATGCTCCTTGGAGATTCGGCTTATCCCATGCTTCCATGGCTTTTAACACCATTTCGGTATTGGCGGCACCTCACCCCAAACACGGGAAGGTTCAATCAAATCTATTCCTCGATTAGTTTCACCATTGAAAGGGCATTTACGCTGCTGAATGGTGAGTTTCGCTTTGTTTTTTGTAGCACATAAGGAACATAAACCAACTTACATTCCAGTAATTATGTCTCCCCGACCAAGGGGAGACATATAGTATTTGTACGTTCTGTTTCTGTATGTGTGTTTCTGTGTGTGTGTGTCAGTCTGTTGCGAACAAAGTGTTGTGTGCAAGATATCTCGAGAACGAAACGTCGGATCGACTTCAAACTTGATCGATTTATTCCTTGGTTAGGTCGCATGTCACCTGATTAGGGCAGGCGTATTACGTCATTACGTAAAAATCTTATGTGGGAAATTTCTCTGCCGCTAAACATCGGAGAAACTTGAAACTTGATGGGATTGTTGGTTGGCTGGTCGGAAAGACTCTTTGAATTTTTTCGCGAGTAGAACGAACGAATGCGGCGTATGACGTCATCACGTAAAATATGTGCGTATTATAAGCAAAATCTTGGGTGCGAAATATCTCGATAACTGAAAGTCCTATCGACTTCAAATTTTATGTGGGTATTCCTTGGGTTAGTCGGACGGTTCTGTCAACTTTTCACGTATGTCATGTGATTAGGGCAGGTGTATGACGTCATGACGTAAAAATCTTGTGTGCGAAATTTTTCTGCCGCTGAACATCGGAGAAACTTGAAACTTGGTGGGATTGTTGCTTGGTAGGTCCGAGAGACTCTTTGATTTTTTTCGCGAGTATAACGAACGAATGCGGCGTGTGACGTCATCACCTAAAATAGCTACATATTATAAGTCAGATCTTGTGTGCGAAATATCTCGATAACGGAAAGTCCCTTCGACTTCAAATTTTATATGGATATTCCTTGGGTCAGTCGGACGGTTCTTTCAACTTTTCACGCTTGTCACTTGATTAGGGCAGGTGTATGACGTCATCACATAAAAATCTTGTGTGCGAAATTTCTCAGGTGCTGAACATCGGAGAAAGCTGAAACTTGGTGGGGTTATTGTTTGGTAGGTCCGATAGAAACTTGAAATATGTTTCGCGTAAAATATGTGTATATTTAGAACCAGATCTTGTATGCATAATATCTCTATAACTGAAAGTCATTTCGACTTGCAATTTTATATGGATATTCTGTGGCTCATTCAAACGACTGTTTCAACTTTTGACGGGTAAAAAATTATCTGTTGCTAAGCAAAATTTCTCGACAACGGAAAGCCGGATTGACTTTAAAAAAATTTTGTGTAGTTATTCCTCGGATAAGTCGCACGGTTTTTGGTTAAGCATTGTTAAACTCGTGTAGAAAATCAAGAAAGGTGCATAACGTTCACCCCCCCCTCCTCGCCTCCCCATTTTTTGGTTCCTTTGTTATATAAGCATAGGTGTTAACTACGCTGGGGATTTCAGCGTTTTGCAGAAGATTCTCGAGTGTTCCTGCATTCTTTAGAAAACTTCAAAACAGTAACAGCGTTACTGTCGGTCCATTGCTTTTTGTTAGTGCCTGAAATTAAGCTTTTTGTGCGTTTCTCATCTGCCGCTGTTACGTAACATGCCATGTCAGGGGTCAGTGTTAGTTGTGGTGCATGATGGAGTCGTCATCTACGAGGTCATGGAATGCTATAGGTCTCAGCAGATCTAGCTATTTTTTCGGTTGCCAAGGTATTCTTTATATAGGAGCTATTTTGTTTCGATTGGCATTGTTTGCAGAAGCATTTTTCGCTATTAAAGTGGGTCATCTGATATCTTGTGTTATGAGAAGCACTTCACCATTTTGGCACCGAAATGCCTTCCCCCTTCTCCCACCGAGGTGCGTCATCTGATGCCCAGTTATGAAGAATGCCTTTCTAGTGCTATTTGGCCGATGGGAATGTGCGAAGACAAGGCAGTCTATCATGGCTACAACTATACTTAGGGTACAGACCGTTACCGTTGCCTTGGGTAAAAGGGTTAGAATTGTGTTTATAGTCGGACCTACATTAAATAGCCTGAGTGGGGGAAGGCGTGTGGAGGATGATGGTTAACAAAGACCTGAATAAAAAGTAAAACCCGTTTGTCGTGACCCCTTCCAGATTCGGGTAAAAAGACGTACGGTAAAACTTGCCTGTGTTGACCAACTTCCAGACCCGGATAAAAATGTAACGTACAGTAAAACTACTATAGTGACCAACTTCAGATCTGGATAAGAAGGGCCTACAGTAAAACCCGTTTTAGCGACCACCTTCCAGACTCGGATGAAAAAAGACGTCTAGTTATATCTGTTTTAGTGACCACCGTCTGTTTGTTTGTTTTTTTTTAGTTTTTTACAATGAATTAAGGTTATGTTTGCAGAAATGAATATTTTATTTCAGTAATTAAAAAAAAGGATTTTTTTTGGGGGGGGAGGGGGGATCATGGGTTAAATCGGGGAGACATTTTGTTTACAAAAACAAGAAACATAACATAACTGTACTCCTATGTTTTGTGTGCGCACTGGCCGCTCTAGTTTTGAATGAAGCGTCTTCGAAGTAGGTTTTGGAAAATTCCTTCAACCGGAAGTGAAGCTTCTTATGACAAACGGTGGAACAAAAGATGCAGAAAACGGAAAAGACCCAGTATTAAATGTGTGATAGACTGTATATATATATATATATATATATATATATATATATATATATATATATATATATATATATATATATATATATATATATATATATATATATATATATATATATATATATATATAGATCTGCAACCAGTCATAGGGGGACCATGCCTTATATATAGCACTTAGGGAGACCATTTGGAAAAAATAATATGTTTTTTAGCTTGTTATCGAGTGGTAACACACAAATTTAATTTTAAAACAATATATTCACTATGTTATAGAATCATTCGTTTTTTGTTTACTATGTAGTTTAAACAAGCTAGGAATTAAGGAGACCTACTTTCGGTCTCCTTAAATTGTTGGTCTCCCTAATACTGTGGTTTTTAGCAAAAATATATATACCCGTATATGAAAAGAAACAGATAACTCATCTTTCAGGAGATTTAAGTTCATTGAGCAGCAGGACTCAGAATCAATGTGTGCTACCGTATAGCCTCTGCGTGTTGCCTGCACAATATCTGCATCTTACAAGAAGATGTTGAAGACTATTTTGATAATGATGGGAATGATCCAGTTGTTTTGCTGCCACCTGGGGTGTTCAACGATGAAGCAGACAGACAACGAAGAGTGATGAGAAGGGATGCAATAATGCAGAGATTAGCTCGTTAACACCAGCCATGTACAGACCAAAAGAAACTGTTACGTGTCGTAGTTTTACTGAGAGAGAAAAACTGACTATCGAACTTTAACTTTCCAGAGTTTCCAAACGTTTAAATTTGGATGCTACAACTAATGGAAGCGCTGAAATTTGAGCAATAATGAAGAAATAAATTGAGACATTAGAATGTTACAAAAACTTTTCTTTTTCAAATATGGTGCATTTGAAATAAAAAAAAACATAGGGATCGGAGATGCAGAGCCCTCAGCCAATAGCAGTGACATCACTGTGGGCGAGCTACCTTTTGAGATATCGCCTGGACAACAAAAAGTTTAAAGTGCGACGGACGGACAGAAGGACGGACAAGTGACAAATTGAACCTCCAGTTGCCTCTACATTATATATACTTTCTTTCTGTAAGATAAATAGTTTTTGAGATATCGACCGGACAAAAAAGTTTACGAACAGACAGACAGACGGACAGACAGACGGACGGACAGACTGATAGCAATAGCCTTCAGCCAATATTGGCTGAGGGCTAAAGACAGAATAGCATTATGATAGAAGTTACACCAACCAAACATCACTTGGTATTTAAGAGGCAAACTTTACAAGTGTTATTTTTTTCGTAACTTTCCACAAAACGCTCCATTAGACTGAGACTGCGCCTGTCGTTCTGTGTTTGTTCCTTGCACAGGGACTGTATTGCTTTAACGCAATTATTAATGGCGTCATCGGTGGCTTGCGGCGAATCTTTTTACTGACGTTTTGGGGTCTGATTTTCTGTTTCCGAAGTCTTTACAGTCCCCTTTGCTCGCTCGATGTTATTGCCGACTTCAGATGATAGAAATATATCAGGCGGTTTCTGCAGAGCGTCGGCCATCGAAAAAAACTCGCTTGGCTCCGGATTGCTTGCTGTTCTTCTCAAAATCCTTAAATCGTTTCAGTAGTATTTCCACTTGCTTTCGCACAGTGATGTTTTGACTGAACATGTTTTTAGCGTACGATTTCTTTGTCGATTTACTTAATAACACAAAGTTGATTAAAATTAATATTACTATTCCCCATAGACAGAGCATGCAAAACATTGCGGATTATAGCGTTAAATAAGACCTTATAAGATTAGAAATGGTAAATAATAAATACCCAATATAATGAGAGGTTAGAAACTGCAACAATAACTACAGTTAATCTGTAGTTGAGATAAGTTTAGCATGGCATTTTTAACCAATGTATGAATGCTTTTTAATGCACCAAATATGTAGTTTTGAGTTATCCTCTGCGCTTTACTTCTCATAGCTCCTTGGTACACCGCAACACAATTTGCTCGTCGCCATTTGTTCTGTATATGAGGTGGTCAAGTGAAAATACTTCATAAAATTAAGTTGCCGACATCTTTTATCTGCAACCGGAAGTAACCCCCACTGGCTGCACATATACCCAACAACGACGATATGGTATACTGAAGGCGAAGAGATTTTAGAGAAAATCCCTTTTATTTATTTATTTATTTTTGTTGATTTACATAAGACTTTAAAATTGGGACTCTTCCTTGCTACACTGTGAGGCACTCCACATGTAAAGGTTAGAAGGAGGGCTGGAATGCCCCATTTCTGTATAATGTAGCAGGGGAATCCCGATGTGACCATAGCAGTTGAAAGGGATATTAAGAACAATACAATACAATTGTTGATTTAAAGACAGTTGTTTAATTTTATGTATTGTTGCATATGCACGAGGGCAGTGCTTGGAGTATGTTTGAAAATAAATCTCTTAATCATAGGATAATAACAACAGAGAAATAGGACAGAAAAGTAAAGGAAACCCCTGGTTAATATATGGTCTTCTATCTTCGCATCTGATCAAAGAAAGGTTCCATTGGGGTGAAATTAATAATCAAGGAATACCCATGGGCATTGTAAAACATATAAAGGAAATAATTGCTCAGACGTTCTACCCCAATTGTAAGTTAGCTTTTTTGTATATCAGGGATATCGGCTTTATTGATTAAAAGCAGTGGTGCAAAGTTTGAAGGGAAATGTGTTGTGTTACGGAATGATGCGACTTGATTTATGTTGAAGTCTTTATTTACTTCCAAGCCATCTTGGTTATTACGTCACATGGTCACATGACCAGATAGAACATATTCAGTAAACAATAGTTTACAATGGATAGTTGTAACACTATCAATAATGTTACATCTTTCCTTAAGTAGAAAAGCATTAGATACTGCTTTACTAAAACAATACACAACTTTATTTCATGCGACGAATACTTATGAAACTGGAAAATACTCTGGAAGTATTTTTGAGAGTCTAATTTGTAGTCCAAGATTTGTTTACCAGTTCAAGTTATCTGGTCTCTTCGTTGTCCTTCCTGACCTCGTAGTAAACGATGTTTTCTCTCCCTTATCTTTGGTAAAAGTATCAGGTACAATGTTTTTCTTGTCCAACAGTGTTTTAATGTTTTGGTTTTGATTAACTTGAGAACTATCTGAGCTCTTACACGGGCTGGTCTGATTTTGCGCTTTATCACCCGAAGTTTTTTCAATGTTTTGATTGGGAAGAGGAAGGGCACTTAATGCGTTTCGATTTCGACGAAAGGTGTCCCTAAGTGGAGATGGGCAACTGCCCTTATCTGATAAGATCTTTGATTCTCTGGAAGATGTTCTGAGATTACCCACTCCTTTCCGTTATCTAATACATACCTGCTGACCTGGTATGAGCTGTGAGAAGGGTTTAGCCTTGTGTTTCCTGTCATGATACAATTTCATATTCTGCTTCTAAACTTCCTTTTTTCTGCGCATGTCCTGCGGCTGCGAGTGGGTTGTCAGTAGGTGTAGGGCTGTTGATAATGTTCTCAGCCGTCTGCTAAATAAAAGTTCTGCAGGGCTATATCCGTTATGGATGGGAGTTGACTTATAATTGAGACGTGCTATGTAAGGATCGTTATTCTTCTTCGTGAGGTTTTTGAATGTTTTACCGCTATTTCGGCACACCCATTTCCGCTCGCGTGAGTTGACGAAGATGTTAAATGGAGAAGATTGTACTCCATGCTGAATTTTGCCATTGCACTGTTCTGTTCTTGTCCGCTTTTGTCGGCGTTTCGGGATTCAATGTCTAGCAAAAATCGATTTGAGGTGATTTATTATAGCACCTGCATTTTGACCATCTTTAAGTAGAGCAATTTCCAAATACCTGGAATAGTGATCTACCACTACTAAGTAGGTCCTACCTCGAAGCTCGCATACATCGCAAGCTACCTATTGCAAGCCAAGGTCTGTCTGGAAGTGGGGTTGGTTACAATAGCTCCACAGTTTTAGGCTGCTGCCTAACACAGGTCAGGCAATTTTTGACCATGTCTTCAATCTGTTTTGATAGGCCAACCCACCAAACTGAAGTTATTGCTGTTTCTCGGCATTAAGTAATGCCAAGATGGCCGTCGTGTATACGATCTAAAATTTCAAGACGCATTGAGGACGGAATAATGATTCTGCTGTCCTTCAATAGGAGGCCATCTTGAATAGAGTACTCCGCAGCAAACTGCATGTAAGTTAGTAAAATAGTTGGACGTTGACTTTCATCAGGCCAACCTTCCTGGGTGTACGGCATTATTTGAGTGCACACTTCATCTTCATATTGAAGTTCTCGAAGTTGTTCTAACTTTCTTTCTTTCAGTGATAGGAAGAACTTCAATTACCTGCTTGAAAAATGCTTCCGATTCCTCGGCTAAATTCGTTTTGACTTCTTCTATTGTAGACAATGGAGCCCGGCTCAGGGTATCAGGAGTGTACATTTCCTTTCCTGGTATATGTTGTATATTGAATCTGAACCGCATGAGCCTTATTTTGAATCGAGTTACCCCAGGGGGTATTTCGTCGAGCCACTTTTTGGCAAGTATAGGCACAAACGGCTTATGGCCAGTGACTAACGTGAAATCTAAGCCTCAGACATACTCAGCAAATTTTTCACAACCCCAGATCAAGGCCAAAGCCTCTCTCAATCTGTGCGTATCGTCGCTCACAGTCTGTTAGACTTCTACTCGCATATGAGATTTACCTGCAGTTGGTTCTTTTTGCAGAAGAACTGCGCCCAGCCCAAATGATGAGCTGTCAGCCATGATTCTTGTTTCATGTTTGACATTGTAGGTCTTCAGAGGGTTTGGAGAACTAAGTTTTTCTTTGATTTTCTCCAGAGCTATTTGTTGTTGTTTATCCGATGACCAATAATTTTCCTTTTTGAGGAGTTCACGCAATGACTGTGTCTTGTTGGCGAGATCTTGAATAAACTTACCTAACTGGTTTGTCATTCCTAAAAATCGGCGTAGCTCTTATATGTGTGGGTGCAGGCATATGGGTGATAGCCTTTATTTTGCTGTCATCCAGCAGAATACCACTGGGACCAATCTTATGTCCTACAGAACTTAGCTCTGTGTTGAGGAATTCGCACTTGCTTGGGTTTAGAGTGATTCCGGCATTTTGTAGCTTCTACAAAGCTGGAAATAGTGCTTTTTGGAGTGACGCAATGTCTTTGCTGTCCACCAATATGTCGTCAATTTGAATATTGACACGTGGTTGTTGTCCCACAATATCGTGAATAACCTCCTGGAATACCCCTGACCCACTCGAAATACCAAATGGAAGGCGTAAAAAGCAATATCTTCCAAATGATATGATGAATTGAGTTAGACCCTGCGATTCCTCAACAAGTTTGTTCTGATAAAAGGAGCTATTTGCGTCAAGTTTTGTGAATATTTTGGCGTCCTGTAACTTAGCGAGTGTTGATTCAAATGTGGAAGTTGATGTCTGGGACGTATTACGTACTTGTTTAGTTGAGTTAAATCGACGCAAGTGCGTACTTCTCCCGTTTTTGGTTTTGGAAACCCCACCATCCCAGCGCACCAGGGTGAAGTCTCGTTTGGTTGGAGACGTCGAATTACCCCTTGCTGTACCATGTCATCTAACGCTGTTTTAACCTTGGGCAGCAAAGGATGAGCAACCCTTCTTGGTGTATTTATTGCAAATGGCTGCGCATCCGGTTCGATTTGTAGTTTGTACTCGAAATTTTTATCATCCCTAAGCCTGAAAATAGTTTTGGGAACTTTTCCAGGACATTTTGTTTAAAATCGGATAAAGTTATTGTACTCGCAATGCTAACAAGTTGCAGTTTACTGATTGCAGGTTTGCCCAGTAAGGGTGTGGCCAAATTTTTGACTACATATAAGTTTTCTGAACAAGCCTTGTTGGATGTAGTGACACATCGCGCATTGAACGGACCAAGTACTTTGTAAGGGCTCAGAATTTCCACCTCTAAGAACCTCTTCTGGAGGTTCCAGGGCAACCTGCTTATCTACTCGATTGTATAAAATCAAAACTGATAAGCGATACATCTGATCCGGTGTCTGTTTTGAACAAAGCCGAATATTGATTTACCGTTACATCTAGCATACACTTATCGCCATTGTCCGTGATATGAACAGCCCCTAAAACATACTCTTCACTGCCCTGTACACGGAATAGAACTGGGTCCATGTCCTGATAGTGGTCTTCATCCCTCACTTCGTGAATGCGTTTATTTTGCTTGGTCCTGCAGACAACCACCCAGTGCCCCCTTTTCTTGCAGAAGATGCACGTAGAATATTTCGCGGGACAACTTTGTTTGGAATGTTTGTTTTTACCACGTGGCATGGCGGTTGTTGATGACGTCTTGGTGCTTTGTTTTTACTGTTTTTTTAGTCTTTGAGTCCCTGTGGAATGGTTGTTTGCGCATTATGTTGGTTTGAGCGGGGTTGAATGTGTTTACGTGCGCAGACTGTCTTTGGACGGCTTGACAACGATTACTAAATTTGACACGTTCAAAAACCAGGTTTTTCTTCCCACTGAAGTGGGATTCAAATCTGTTTTTCACTGTTTGGTACGATTTCATCTCATCACTGGATAACTGAAAACTGGTTAAAATGTTTTCCGCTTCGATACCCATGCAGTACACCAGGTTGTTTACTTTTTCTTCATCATCAGTTATTTTGGCAGTAGCTAGATACCCCTCAAAACGAGTATCCCCACTGCTCCGGCTTCTTTAAATCGAACGTTTGAGGGCGGGAATTGCGTTTGTTGCCATTTCTTCTGTTTGTGGCGTTGAGTGCAATAAATTTGCGAGTGAGTTGAATCACTGGTCCTGCATATCTCTTTCAGCGTGGTCACCGCTGCCGCCATTTTGTGTTACGGAATGATGCGACTGGATTTATGTTGAAGGTTGAAGTCTTTATTTACATGCAAGCCATGTTGGTTATCACATGGTCAGATGACCAGATAGAACTTATTCAGTAAACAATACTCAGGGGTGGATAGTTGTAACACTATCAATAATATTACAAAATGTGGGTATCTCTGCGCCATCTAGCGATCGAAATCCGCTTTATATTGAATATCGCTGAGTTTGAATCTATGTGTTGTGTTCTATGGCATTTTAAGGAAAGAACTCCGAACTTTGACGATACGTGACATCTTTATTTACAAGCGGAAGTCAGACTATACCCCGAACAGATGTAAACATAACTTAACACACTCACTCACCCTCTAATTAAAGACTTTTGTCTTGGGTGTAAACTACCTTATCACTGTACTTTGTACCTGATCTGCTACCAGCAATTGACTTTAACCTTTAAACCTTAATAAACAGATTCAAAACCAAATCTGTAAGAACCATGTATGCTCAGAAAAGTTATAAATCGAATTACTTACTTAAATTAATGAAACTTTTTTCTCTTATCGTTCGAGTCCATTCGCTGCTACAATAAAATGATATTCAAAATATTCAAGATATTCAAAATAAAGCGTCCTTCAGGAGTGTCTATGTAAGACCCAGCGTTCTGTAGTTGTGTTTAACCACTTATAACCATTACTATAAGACAATTACTACTTCTTATGATTTAAACTCGTTACTATAAGCTTATTATTATTAAACCGCAATAAAACTTACTTGATCAGCACTCTCAAACTTGTAGAGGGTAAAAGTGTAACTCTACTGCTGATTGACTGATTTTTCTGAAAACAAGAATCAAAGACATCTGATCAATAAACCATTAAGTTAAATCAAATAAATAAATTATGTGCACAGAAATATTTTAACTAAAGGTACACTACTCCTCATTTCTTGGGGACTTTCACATATCGACCGGTGCTCAAATAATCATTCTCTGGGGTGAAGACAATGCAGGTGTTGAAATGTCTTTGGAAAACTCAGGTACTTTTACCGTATTTTGTTTAGAAATAACACTCTTTTCAGTTTTCGTGTGTCCAGGTACAGTATGATCGCTAGATATCACTTCGGAAATGGGAGTCCAAACTCGATCATCATTCGGTGTCGGGGTGTAAACCTTTGGTAGGATGGTATTGTCGCTCATAAGCGATTTTCTTTCTTCGATAGGAGGTTTGGAACTACGAATTTGATCGACACGACGTCGCCAGATTGTGTTGTGGACAGAAACTTCATACATTAAAGTCCCAATTTTTCTGGAAATCGTGGCAAATATCCACTTTTAGTGTCTCTGTATATAGTCCCTGTCTAGTACTTCTCTGACAGAAAAAGATTTTCGGGAGAGTTCATCTTTAGTGTTTACTTTTTTGTAAACAATGTCTCTTAAGGTTGGGTTTCGCCAGATCGAGTCTAGTCTTGATTTCACGTCCCAAAAAGAGTAACGCAGGGGTTTCGTTGGTTGTGGCATTTTTGGTCGAGCGATACATCAGGAGGAACTTTGCTACTTTTTTGTGCATGGTTGAATTTTAGTGCTTCATTGCCTTAAGACTGGACTTGAGACTTTGGATCATTCTTTCTGAGAGGCCATTGGTCGAAGTTTTATAAACACTTGCAGTTTTGTGGATAATACCGTGCATCTTTAGAAATTTCTGGAAGGCATCAGAGTGAAATGTAGCTCCGTTGTCACTGCAAATGACTTCACATATACCAAGCGCGCTGAACAGTTTTTGCAATGTTTTGATCGTCTCTTGTGCAGTGATATTTTCCATAATTCGAATTTCTGGCCATCTGGAATGGGCATCTACAATAATGAGAAACGTGTCCTTGGAAGGCACCTGCGAAATCAATATGAATTCGCTTCCAGGGTTGATCTGGCCATTCCCGTGGATGGATTGTAGCTGTCACTGGAGATTTCCCTGTTTCTTGACAAGCTGCACACATTTTAACATGCGTTTCAATATCTTTGTCGATGTTGGGCCGCCAAACGTATGATCTTGCAAGTTTCTTCATTTTTACCATTCCGAGATGGGCACTGTGCAGTTCTTCTAAAAATGTTCTTTTGAATTTTTCGGGAACCACTATTCTGTTTCCTAGTAGCAGACAATCTTGAGAGGTAGAAAATTCTGTTTTGTGAGATTTGTAAGGTTCAAAAATTTTTGTCTGCTGTACCTGACCATCCTGCCTTTGTGAACTCGACTATTTTGGAGGGAATTTGATCTTTCCTGGTTTCTTTGGCTATTTGCTTGAAGGATACTGGAAAGTTGACTAGTAGAAATGCGTAGAAAACGACTTTCTATCAAGAGCTGTGCTTACTCATAGACGGAAGTACTAGTCTACTTAAGCCATCTGCATTTGCATGGTCGCACGTCTTTCGATACTCTATGTCGTAATCATAGCCGGAAAGAAATATAGCGTATCGGTGCATTCTGGAAGCTGTTGTTGTCCGAATGCTTTTCTTTGGATCGAATAAAGAAACCGATACCTTGCAATCTGTAATAACCAGAGTGAATTTTCTGGCAAACAAATAGATTTTGAATTTCTTCACATTCCAAACAATGCTCAGTGCTTCTCTATCAATTTGGGAGTAGTTAGATTCTGCCTTTGAAGGGGTTCTAGACGCAAAACTGATAGGTTTTTCGCTACCGTCAGGATAAACATGAGAAATAACACCGGAAATTCCTTTGGCCGAAGCATCGCAGTGTAAACCTAGTGGTAATTTTGGGTCGTAGTGAGCCAAAACTAGATCTGATGTTATTAGTTGCTTGGTTTCCTGAAATGCTTCCTTACACGCTGTTGACCACGTCCATTTCTGTCCTTTGTGAAGTAGCTGATGCAGTGGATGGAGTACTGTAGAGAGAATAGGCAGAAAACGGTGGTAGTAATTGACGAGGGCTACCCAGCTTCGCAATTCGGATACATTTTTCGGTACTTGCGCATCGGAAACTGCCTGGATCTTCGAGTCGGTCTTGTGTATACCATGTTTGTCAACTTTATGTGCACAGAACTCGATGGAATCTCGGAAAGATTCGCATTTCTTCGGGTTGACTTTCAATCCATACTTTTTAAGTCGGTCGAAAACTTTTTGTAGAGTCTGCAAATGGCTGTCGTCATCAGATCTTCATTTTTTATTCGTTTCAAAACTTGTTCTATCGCCTGTTGCCAAATGGAAGCCGCTGGAGAAATACCGTAAGCCAATCGATTAAGTAGAATTAACCCTTTTTGCGTGTTGATTGTTAAATATTTCCCGTATTCTTCTTCTACCACCATTTGTAGGTATGCTGTTCGTAGATCAATTTTGGAAAACTTCTGTCCCCCTGCCAAATTGTATAACATGTTTTCTATTGTGGGAAGGAGATAGGAGTCGATGTGTAGTTGTAGATTCACTGTAACCTTGAAATCGCCACAAATTCGAACTGATCCATCTTGCTTCGGGATAGGGACAATTGGAGCTGCCCAATCACTCCATTCAGTCGGTGTTAGGATAGCTTTCTTCACCAGATTGTCCAGTTTCCTATCCACTCGTTCTCTTAAGGCAAACGGAACTTGTAGCGGCTTGAAGAAGAGGGGGACTACGTCCGACTTCAGGTAGAGTTTCGCTGTTATTTTCTTGAGTGTACCAAGATCGCCTTCGAAACACTCGGAGTAATTTTTCAAAATCTGGTCCAACTTCTTGTTTTGACTGACTTTTTTCGATCTCTCGCCAATCAAGCTTAATATGACGTTATCAATTTCTTCCAAACAAGGGTGGACCTCCCCTCTGCAAAATATACAACCTTAGTCGCTGCTCTTGCCCTTCATACTGGACCTTAACATTGACATAACCTTCTGGTTTTACATGCTTGCCAGTGTAGGTTCGCAGCATCACGTTGGTCTTTCTTAGAGGAACTTTGCCAAGGTATTTCTTACAATCACTTTTGACATGATCGAAAGCGCCGAGCCTGTATCTAGCTCCATTTTGAAGCTGTTCCGTTCAACTTCTGGTAAACAGTAAAGGCTTCACGTCTACTTTTCCTGCTGCTGTTTACACCATAAATAACTTCAGTAAACCCAAGTTCTTCGCCGGAAGTACTGCCGTATTCGCTTTCTTCTTCATCTTCCGTGATCAATTCATTTTCTTCAACATTAAAAACTTTCTTCTTACCCTTGTGTGTAGGCTTCTTTGAACTTTTACCATCTGCAGACTGCTTGCTATGTTTTTTTCACCTTGCATCTGCGTTTGGTGTGACCTTTTCTTCCGCACCTATGGATTTTTCTTCTTTAAACCTACGTTCATCAGGGCCGTGTCTTGTTCTGCCACAGCGAAAACAATGACATCCTGTCTTCTGTTGCATTCGATTCACACTGGTTGTCGTTCTTTGGATCTCCGAAACATCTTTTACCGCCATCTGGATTGCAATCGGTAGTTCCTTTGCTTTCTTGAAGTTCTTGAATTTATCTCAGACAGTAACCTCTCCAGAGTATTTTCACTTCTTATACCACGCACTAGCTGGTCACGTAGATGTTCTGCCAAACGATCGCCAAATTCGCAATGTTCTGATAACTTCTGCAGCACCCCAATACAGTCGGTAATGAACTCTCCAGTATGTTGCTGCCTCTTGTAAATCTTTATCTTTCTGCAGTGACATTAGGCTTTGGACTAAGGTGCTCCTGCAGCAAGGCTCCGAGTTGATCAAACGTCCGGGTAGGCGGCTTGTCTGGAGAACAAAGGCTGTGAAGAAGCGCGTAGGTCTTATCACCAATCAAACTTAGTGTAACAACAACCTTCTTCTCGTCTGCAACATCGTTGGAGATGAAATACTGCTCCAGACGTTCTTTGTACAACTTCCAGCTACCCTCGGTCTCATCAAAAGGTTCCAGCCTCCCAATCAAAGTAGCCATGGTCAACACTTACAGATCAGAATTCGACGTTAATGGAAACGACAACAGGTCACCACCACCACCACAACAACACAGGAGTAGGAGGAACATAAAAACGCAATTTACTCGTCGCCAATTGTTGTGTCCTATGGCATTTCAAGGAAAGCGATACGCGACATCTTCATTTACAACCGGAATTTAGCACCATGTTCACACAGTATAAATAACTACTAAATCCGTCTAGATTGATAAATTCTTTTCAAAGGCAAATAGGGTCGTGTCCAGAAAGGGTCTGTATCGATATTTGTTCCTGGAAGGGCATGTGTTGATATAATGTCCATTACAATCATATTACAGTTTTCACCATTTAGTAGTTATATAGTGGGCATACTAAAACAATATATAATGGGCATACTAAAACAGTGACGTCAAAATGATGTCATGACTGTTTTAGAACGCCCATGGGCATACTAAAACTGACGTCAAAATGACGTTATTATGACGTCACAGGGATGGCGGGCAGACGGACAGACGAGGACAGTCGCGGACAGACGCGAACAGACGGACAGACGCGGGCAGGCGGGCAGGCGGGCAGACGGGCAGACAGACAGCTCCCTAAACGTACAAGCTTCCCAAGTGTTTTTTAAGCAGAGGACTCATGGCCTTTGGTTTGAGCTCACCTGCTAGGTATTTTGACCCAGCAATGACGGACCAACCAACCGGCAGGCCCCCCGTGGCCTGCGGCATACACTGCGAGGATAGCCACTGGGTCACTGTATCTATGCTATGTGAGAGCCACCCGGCAGCCCCCCCCCCCCCCGGGGCCAGCTGAACGGCAGACCCCCGGAGCCTGCGGCATACACTGCGAGGATAGCCACTGGGCAACGAACTGAGCCCCTCTTGAATTCAAAGGGGTGTAAAGCGATGACAGACACCCGCATTTTTTTAAACAGAGGACTCATAGCCACATGGTTGGAGCTGACCTATGAGGCCCCCTTAAATTTAAAGGGGTATAAAAAAGCTTTCTTTTTTGTCTTTTTAAGCAGAGCAGTCGTAGAGACATGGTTGGAGCTCACCTATGGAGCCCCCTTAAATTCAAAGGGGTATAAAAAAGGGGTATAAAAATAGCCCCCCTTTTCTTAGCATTTTCACACACACATACCAACACCATGACATGTTTAGCGCTTATTTCGTGTTAGTGGGTGGCTGCCGTAGCAGCCATGACTGAGTTAGCGTTTCATTTCGTAAGCCTCTTAGGTATTTTAATCAAAGATAGCAACTTTTTTTCTCAGTCTCTTTTTTCTCTCTCTCAACGCACATACCAACAGCATGACTGAGTTAGCGTTTCATTTCATAAGCCTCCTAGGTATTTTAACCCCAGATGGCAATTTTTTCTCAGGGATGACGGACAGACTTACGGACAGACATTTATTAAGCATTTCCCACACTCTCATGCGTACACACACACACCAACGCCATGACACGAATAGCGCTCATTTCGTATTAGTGGGTGGCCCTAGAAATGGCGGAAAGTCTTTTCCTGCTGCCGGCCCGGGATTTAGAAGAACGCCACGATGTCTTGTATCGGTCTTGCGCATCCAGTCATTTGTTCCCCGTTGAACATGTAATGATCGGTTCGCAGTCCACATGTAAAACACCTCAGGGTATACTGATGTCGCAGAGCGGTATGGTATGTCCAGATACCCGCACAGTAGAGACAGAGCTGATGGCCGCAGCCTGCTGCTATTACCCGGTCTGGGGTCATCATGGATCCGCAGCCGATGCAAAACTCCAAATCTTGTTGCAGGAAATATCTCACCCAGGCCGGATATTCCTCCTCCTCTAGGCGGGACGGAAGCTCTTCTCCAAGTGTGGCCGATCTAAAGTAAGCGTGGCGGTAGCGACCGTCTTCTATGTCCCGCAGACGTTCTCCTAACATAACCGCTCTGTTGAAGAAGACAGGAATGCACAACACCGTGGCGTGAGCCGGGTCCGGCAGCAGGTGAAAGAAGCAAACGCGTTCAGGCGGGTATACTGGCGGCGTCACTGGCAGATGCACCTCCATGATGTCACTAATCGTCAGTGTGTAGTCAATAGCAGCAAGCAACTCCATCTTCACAGCTCAAAGCAGTAAGCGGTTGTGAAGCTCAACTGAAATGACAAGCCAATATATACAGACCCCCTCCCCGGCCGACCGACTGACCGACCGACCCCCCCCCCCCCCCTTCTTCCTGGCCTGCATGCGACATACACTGTGAGGATGGCCGCTTAAAAGTAGTGTATAAATGGGGGTTAAAGGCCACCTTTCCCAAAACAAGCGGCAAGATGTCTACAACTCGCACACACAGTGATGCGGAACGGCAGTGCAGTGACGCTAACAACTGAATGCTACAAGTGCTGGGTGTAGCTGGAATATGCAGGGCAGCCTCACAACTACCCAGTACACCACAGTGCACCACGTCGATACTGCTGTAAGACCTGTGGTGGTCTCCTGTGGTACAAGTTTGCAGCGACACTGCCTGGACCAGAACCATGTACAGACTGCTGGTAGTGCGGTGCGACACTGAGAAGCAACAAGTATTATAATTTTCACCCTTTTAAGTGCCCGGGAAGACCTTTCACCATGCAACAATTTTACAGATACCAGTGCAGTTGCGGGAACCCGACTTGTTGGTGAAGCGCCAACTTACTGAAAAAATCTTTCAGCCCTTCTAAGGGCCATCCTCTCATGAAATAAACGCAAATTCTGTCTATGTATGGGTGTGTATAAAAGGGGATGTCTGAGATTACATTTTAGCATTTCAGTTTCAGCAGTTGACAACAGCAACAGCAACAACGGCATCTAATTCAGACACATCAGTCTTCTGCCATGATTGCAATGTGACATTTCCATCTCTGGAATTGTTTGTAGCACATACATGTAAACCATCTAAGATGAAATGTGAAGAGCTTGGTAAAGGAGTAAAGAGACGAAAGATGGAACAAGATGACATTTGGCCATACGGTCCAGTCCTCTGTATGAAATGCAATGTGGAATTTCCATCTATGGATACCTTTGAAGCACATACATGCAGTAAACTAAGATGAAAACTATAGTAAAACATGCTCGTGAAGAGCATGGGAAAGGAGTAAAGATGGAACAAGATGACATTTGGCAATGCGGTCCAGTCCTCTGTATGAAATGCAATGTGGAATTTACATCTATGGATACCTTAAAGGCACATACATGTAGTAAAGCTGAGATGAAAACTTTGGTAAAACATGCTCGTGAAGAGCATGGGAAAGGAGTAAAGATGGAACAAGATGACATTTGGACATACGGTCCAGTCCTCTGTATGAAATGCAATGTGGAATTTCTATCTATGGATGCGTTTGAAGCACATACATGCATACCAGTTTAGATGGCAAGTGTGCCTCATGAAGAACATGTTTCAAAGAAACAAAAAACAGGACAAGTAGGGAGAGGTAGAAGGGTTAGTCTTTGTGAAAACGCGCAGGAAAAACGGTTTGAGTCTGAGGATGGATCGGATTTACTGCTTGAAATGCGACAGCAAGAGAACCGTATGAAGACACATTTGTTGGAAACCTTAAACCATGGAATGAAATGGTATGTTGTAGTGCATGCACGCTTTAAGAAACTGACAGCGAATGCAGAAGTTGTTATGACAGAACAAGTGGATAATGCATTTATCAGCAGTCCAACATATACAGCATACAATCCAGCAGATATTGAACAGGACTTGCCAGAAGCCTATAAAGAATTATTTACTAAGTTTGACGAACATGAGCGACAAGGCTGTGGTATTATATAACATACTGTACTTTGAAGTACATACAGCTACGTCGGTGCCTCTGGAAGCGAGTAGTTTTATTCCACTGCCGAAGTAAGTGAATAAAACAAAGGGTGTGATAAACACTAAGAATGATAGCAACAAGTGTTTCTTATGGTCAGTATTGGCTTACCTTCACCCTTCAACAAACAACCCAAATCGCGTGAAACTATACAAACCATTTGAGAAAGAATTAAAGGTAGAGCGTATGACATTATTCCTACACCAATTACTGACATTCTAAAGTTTGAAAAGAAGAACGGTGTATCCATCAACGTGTTTGGATATGAACAAGATGTAGTTGTTCCGATACAACTTAGTCGAAAAGTCAGTGTCAGAGAAATAAACTTACTTATTAGCAATGACAACAAAAGGCATTACTGCCTCATCAAGAATTTCAGCAGACTTATGACTTATCGATCAAAGCATCATGGAGCAGCTTTTTATTGTTTCAACTATCTTCACGGGTTTGTGCGACAAGAGCTTTTAGATAAACATCGTGAAGTGTGTGACAAGCATGGAGCACAGCGTTTATCATTTCCTAGGGAACCCTTCATCAAGTTCAAGAATGTAGCCAAACAGCAGCGAGCACCTTTTGTGATTTATGCCGACTTGAATGAATGTTTCACGCAAACGCATGAAGAAGGAGATAAGTATCAGCATCATGGTCGAAACAGCTTTGCGTATGTGGTTCTTAATCAGTATGACACACGTGCACCAATTGTGTATCGAGGAGTGTAAACGCCTCCCGCGTTTATGTTTTTTGTTACGTTAGCGTCTGTCTTACCACGACGTCTAAAGTTCTACTGCTGTTTCTATATTTATTTCTTGCCTTTATTTTAACGCACAGAAAGTGGCGCATAACCTGATTTGCGTGTGTATTCAATGTATAAATGTATGTCTAAAGCCCAAACTTTGCATTCTAATTGCAATTAGCGGCAGGGTCATCGTACTGTGGTGATTGTGTTTTCGCTCTAGACCTTGCTCTAGCACTTATAGTAAATGTCCCATTCGCATCTGAGGTTATCGGCGTATATATCGGGTCGAAACGTTTCGAGGGGAGCGAAAGTTGACCAGTCAAAATGCAGCTTTTTGTCGATGCCCTGTGCATTCGTGTACTTAATCCGGGTCAAATCACACTGTTCCTCATTGTTCACTGATGCATCAAGTGTTAACAGCTGGAGTATCGCGGAATTAATAAGATTAGGAATACAAGGAAGAGCAGTGCGGCACGGATTGGTCTGTGAATACTGAAGAATTTGGATATTATTGTGCTAGTTTAAATTGTGGAGATCGTGAATTTGAAGTGTTTTAAGCAGCATTTTGTTTCATATTGATGTAGTCGTCGTGTAATTCGACGTGATTATTTCAGAGGATATTATACAATGGTGAAAATAACGGATAATGGGTTCGCTTCTAAAGGCCTATAAAAAGGATAACAGCATTTAATTGAGTGAGTAATTTTATGTTTTTATATGTCAGTTTTCTGTTATTAAACGTCGCGTATTGTGTTTTCTCTGCTTGCAGAGAATCGTCGAAGGTGATCCTCGAAAGTTTATACGTCGCTGATCAGCTATATCAGGCGTATGCGAGGACCTTTAAGAGCTCTCTATTGTCAGTTAGAAAGCCAAGGCAACGTTTTTTTCTGTACGCTCTTGGTTGTTAAAGCGTGTGAGCAGTGAATTACGACATAAAGGTTATTTCGTCAATAAAGACTAAACGTAAAACTTCCGTGATTGATTCATCAATTTTTTACGTTCCAACAGTAAATACGCGTCTTTACTCTCATAAAGTATACCCGGCCATCGGCGGCCCCGGTTATTACAATTCTCAATCCAGTCACCTTGTAGACGCGTAGTTTTTCTCACACTCATGTACGTAATTCCTTTTCCTTTACGTTTCGTTTACGTTTTCGTTAGCCTTTGTACTTTCTTCTTTCTCGCGTTGCTTTGGTTTAACTTCTGGCAATGGCGGCGAGAGCTCGTACCAAGCAGCTTGACTCCGTGAGCAAGTGGTGCCAGGAACTAGAGATGGCCATGGAGGGGGAGCCTGGTGAGCAGACAAAGGCCGTCCACAGCAAGCTCCAAGAACATCTCCTGAAGCTGGCCAAGGCTCAGGAAGAGTGCTTGGCATCTGCTCCAGAAGAAGAGCAGAGAAAGCTCGAGAAGCAGTGCGACGCCGTGACGTCCTCAGCGAAGGACGTCCAAGAACGCTACCAGCGGTGGGTTGCGTCAGAGGGCGTAGCACTCGAAGAAGACGCGGAGGATGGTGTAGAGGCAGAACAAGCACCAGTCGCTACTCCGCCCCGTTCAGCCGCGAAGGCCCGGACCACAAGTAGTGGGAAAACGATGGTTCCAGACCACACCATTGGTGAAGTTGTGGGTTTTCAGCCTTCCGATCCAAAGGCTGAGATGAGGAAGGCAGCGATCCGGTTGCGCCTATTGAAGCAGGAGAAAGCCTATGAACGCGAGCAACTGAGGGCGCGCCAGGAGATGGAGCTTGCCAGGGCGAGGGTCGAGTACCAGCTCGCACGGGTCGAGGCCGGTGAGGACCCGGAGTCTTCAGATGACGAAGAGACCACGCCTCCCCCACCGAAGCCGCGCACCAGCAGACGTCACAGACCGCAGAAGCCGGCTACGGACCCGAAGGTGCGGGCTACTCCGACCCCACCGCCCAGACTTTCTCTATTTCAGGACAAAGACAGTGATTCGTCCCCCGAGCGCTGTGTTTTTCGGTTGCAGGGTGCCGAAGTTTGAAGGGACAGTCCTAGACTACGCCGAATGTATCCCTCCTTTTGAGACTGTTTCCACCCCCGCACCCGCAGCAACCATAAGCGCCTCAATTACTTAATTGAGGCCTTTGAGGGAGAAGCCTGGCGGACCATCAATTCTTGCCGCATCTTACCAGCCAGCCAAGGGTACCTGGAGGCGCGTCAGCTGCTGGAAGAAAGCTTCGGCCGACCCCACCTGGTGGCCCAAGCAAGCCTCGATACGTTGACCAAGGGGCCCGCCATTAGGTCTGGTGACGGTGAAGAGCTTATGAAGCTTGGACGACGTATGAACGAATCCATCACCATCCTGGCGGCCATGGGGTGTGAGGATCTGGCCAACTCCACTGACGTACTGGTGAAGGTGGCGCAGCGGCTCCCATCGTACCTGCGCAGAGTGGGTCAAGCTAACGGGGGCCATATTCAAGCGAGGTGAGCGACCCACTTTCCGCGATTTGATGCGGCTGGTGAAGGAGACCGCAGAGACGGCCTGCAACGTCTACGTCCCACTTCCTCCTCAAGAAGAAGCCAGACAGGCAGGCCGAGAAGCCACACCCGCCCAGCTACAAGCCCCGGGTGACAACAATGACGACGGCAGCAGAAGGTCAACCGGTTCCACCACCGAGACCGCGTGCCCGACCGCAGCCCGGGTCCCAGCAGACGAGGCCTCAGCATTATCCGCCGCCCCAGCAGCAGGAGACCCGCCAGCCCAAGCCGAAGCATTGCGCAGCCTGTGACGGCGGTTATGCAGTGGTATTAGACTGTTTGCAATTTCAGGCGATATCACTGGAGTTAAGGCAGGAATGCTGCAGACGAGATCGCCTATGCAACAACTGCTTGAGGCCGGGGCACTTCGCCAAGGACTGCAGGGTGCAACAGCGATGTCCAGTCCAGCAGTGCAACGGGAAACACCACCAGCTCCTGCACCAGTACACCTCAGTGGTCAGCTGTTGGGCCATGGCCGAGCCTGGACTGAATTTTTTTAGGTATCCTGCCCGTGGTTGTGCAAGCCGGAGGCGCCAGTGTACCCACCTACACCCTGTTGGACAACGGCAGCTCCAAGACGCTGTGCAGTGAAGAGCTTCTGGGAGAGCTAGGAGTGCAAGGTAGACCGGTGGATGGCTTGGTGAGGATGATGGCAAGCATTTGTGGCCGCCTTGCATGATAGCTGACATCTCGGACTTTTTAATGAAAAATGACTTTGAAATGGTGTCTCTAACCAAGAGGCTTTTGTGCGATTATAAAGAACAGAAAGCTTTCAGTTATTCTAGCTCACAGTTTCTGTATGAAGTGTTTTATCATCACATATCCGAAACGTCACAATATTGTTTTCTGAAGGCAAAGTGTGCCCCATCCATGAGACTAAAAACATACCTCATGAAGTTTGGACATGTGTTGATAAACTATGTGGAGAAATTAAATCGGCTTATTGTACTTGTTTGCCTGGCTTAGGTCAAACATGCAATCATGTCGCAGCTGTATTGTTAATAGTCGACTCGGCATGGCAGGCTGGTGAAGTCGGAAAAGGAGAGCCAATGGCGTGCACGTCTAAAGCCTGTGCATGGAAGGTGCCGCCCGTAGCACGACTAGAAGCTATGCGTATACGCGACATGGAATTGTCAAAACCGCATGCGAGTGCAATCAAAAGAAGCCGCAGTCGACTTAATGATACAGCAAAACGATTGTCTGGCCAGCCAAAAAAAGACTCAGAGTCTTTTGCATGTCAGAGTAGGATTTTTTAGAGGAACTTGCAAAACTAAGTCCAGACTCCGTGACACTTGGCTAAAGAAACCCTGTACGGCACCCTATTTATCAATAATATGGTTCTGATCGCAATAGCTGTAAAGCAGTGCCGAGGTCAGTTGCAGATATTGCATCAAAATGCATCTCTAGCGAAGATTTGCTTTTGCAAGTTTCGTCTGTTTCCATGTACGATATAAATTTAATAGAAGAAAAAACCCGCCAGCAAGGCTCTGATATTTGGTTAAAAGAAAGAGAGGGCCGTGTTACCTCTTCAAAATTTCACAGAATATATACAAGAATAAATACCCTGAAGAAAACTCCTGGTACTGACATGAGGCCGTGTATAAGTGAAGTTTGAAATTATGGCTCTAGCTTAGAGGGATTACCGGCGATAAAATAAGGACAAAAAATGGAAGAAGTAGCCGCGGAACAGTATTTATCCTTCATGAAAGACAGTGGCCACAAAAATGTAGAAATTAAAAAATGTGGTCTTTTTGTTTACAATAAAAATCCGTTTTGGAGAACATCTCCTGACAGAATTGTTAATTGTGAATGTTGCGGTCAAAGTTTGTTAGAAATCAAATGTCCATTGCGTTCTTCTGAGTGTCAACCTTCATATACTTATGTTGATTGTCTCCAGCAGAATACGGTATGAGGGTCAGAGTTAAAAAGAAATCACGCTTATTTTACACAAGTAAAAGTCAGATGGCAATTACAGGAATACACGAAAGTCATTTTTTTGTTTTTAGTCCACATGGCTTTGTTAACGAAGAGATAGTTTTCTATCCAATTTTCTGGGAATCTGTTATGCACAATTTAGAAGAGATTATTGTTTTCTTATTGATGAATTAATAACAAGGCGAGTCAAAAGGGACACTCAATTAAAAAAAATCGCTATAGCACCGTATGACAATCCCAGACAGTCACCTGTAAAATCTTCACTTGGTGTTTCACAAGTTCCAGCGGTGAAAAAAAGGAACTGCGAGTAAAAAGGGCAAGGCAAAGGCCAAAAAATAACCCCTGTATATTTATGTGGCGTCTGTAAAAAAAGATTTAGGGATACGATAGATATCTCGCTTTGGGAAGATTGCAGTATTTACTGCGATAAATGTCAAAAGTGGTTTCACATGCCATGTGAAGGCCTACAGGAGGACTCTTCTGATTTGGAGGAAGAAACTTACTCATGCCCAAATCGTATCCTGTCGGGGGAAATGAACTTGTAGTTGTTTAAGTCATTGCGAACGTTGAAATTTTCTGTTTAGAAAACTCGGGAAAAAGGTAATTTGCCTTTTTTTCGCATGTAACTTTTTTATTTCATTTCAATGAGAAGAGAGAAAGAAAATGTCACAAGTCTTTTTTTATTAACGTAATTCAGCAAATAAAATGATGCTAAACAAGTAAAAAAACTGCTATTCTTGTCACAAATCACACATAAAATAGAATGTAGATGTCAAATTACTGCATAATAATACCAGTCTGTGGTTGCTATGTAGGAAATAATTACAAATAATTAATTGTTAAAAAAAGAAAAATAGAAGACGCTAAATTAAACTACTCATTACCTGCTCCCACCCTCTTCCCCACAAAAATTAATAGCAAATCCTTCTGAAAATCACTTTACTAGTGGTACTTGTAAATTGCATAATGCTGCCACAACTACCAAAATGTCATCTAGCAGAGGCAGGTGTGTTAAAGTAATTTGATTTTTAAAAAATTGAAAGCATTTCATTCGCTGAATAGCCCTTTCCACGTGAATTCGAAGATTGACCACTTCTTTTGTTTTTTTACATCTTTCCTAATCATTTGCTCATGACCCTTTTGCCCCTGGAGGTACTATCAACTCGGCCCCGCGTTGCAGCAGTACTGCTTTCACAAGAAATCCACGATCTGCCATCCATTGATCGTTATAATCCAATGTTTCCAATATCCCACATTTTAGTGTTATGCTTCTGCCTGAAGAACGCCTCAGAAACAAAAGAAATGGCTCCTCTCGGTGTTATTCCTATCAATGCCTTTGCCGTACAGTGATTTTGTAATCACTGTACAGGAGGGCCTGTATTTTCAAATCTCTAGGGGTGTCTAAGAAAAACTCTGAACAATCAATTGTAACCCGTATCCTTGGATAAAGGCGTTCAAAAACCAGTGGTAAATTTGCACGAACACTTATTTTGTCTGGCCAGTATATGAGGAACTGCAAAAGTTTGGATAAAATTTTTATCCAAGTGTTAAATATCGAAGAAGCTAAACTTTCTGAAATACTGAAACGATCTGCTAGGTGCTCATTCAATAACCCAAGTTTTAACTTTATAAGAGTTAACATTAAGTCACTTTTAACAGTAAGTTTTCGGCATGCACCCATTTTTTTTTTTTTTTTTTTTTTTTTTTGGTTGGGGGGGAATTTACTGTCGCGTCTAACAATGTTTTACCGTATTTTTCCTGCCTCGCCAATATGGCATTTTTTCACCTTTTCGTAAAAAAAATCTGTACAGTAAATCAAAATGTCCTACAGATGTTAACCCCGTTTAAAATTTCATTTCGGAATCATTTTTCAATACTGATGTGCTACTTCATTAACCTTTATATAACAAGACGAAATTTCCTTCACCTTCCGATTTACACTCTCATTCAGCTTTTTTTTCTCTTCGAACTTCATTTTCTAATTTTTGAACACGCTCTATAAGTGTTTGATAGTTTTGCTACTTTCCAAACAACTGTCACAAGGCTCACCCGCAAATGCATAAGCGTGGTCATCCGTCACACCCAAATCATGTTCAGGTTCGTCGGAATATTCATGTTCATGGTGATGTGTTTTTCTTTGTCGTTTTTGTGCAATGTCAAATCTTTGGGCGAGGGAGTTTCTTTTCTTTGGTCTCTCCAGATTCTTTCCTTCATACCCCATATTTAATGTTGGGTAAGGGTTTTCCGCCGTAGGAAAACCATCTAGGAAATGAATCGAACAAATTCTGTCATGGCTAGAAGGTGTCCATTTGTCGTCCTTTTTGTGCCTAACAAAAAATGTGGCACCCTTGCACGTTTGCTTTACATCTCTGTTCACCGATTCTGTCCGATTTATGTTGTTTACCCAAATCTGTTTCTCCTCAGGGTCTTTCGGGAACTGCAATAGGCGAAAAGGGGTTAAACAGTCACAGGAATCATCCGACCTGACACAACTGTGGGTCTCACGAAACTGTTGTTGCCATCGCAGCAGTCGGTAGGTGATGTTTGCTGCAACCAAATACTGCAAACGTTGCCTTAGGCATTGTCGTTGTGATGCCTGACTAAACCTTTGAAATGGAAAGAAATAGTGTATTGAAAAAAAATTAAAGTTTTCCATTTCATCAAGCGAGAGGGCGAGGAGGTTGGTAGTTTAATTGAGGGGAAGGGGATCATTGGGGAGGGAAAAGCTCATTTTGTCTTTACCCCCAGGAGAAAATAAAGAGACAGTCAGCTATTTTTTGGTTCTGAGGCGCCTGTTTCTCACAGCGACGGAGGAAGGTGAGTACCTGCACACCATTCGCTAACTCCCACCATAGGTCCTGCCCTTAACACCTCTCGGTATTAGGACCATAGCTTGGAAGGGAGCTAGCCCTGCCGGAGAGCGCAGCCAAAAAAGAAAAACCTTACCGTCACTTCTCACTACAGCCGTATATATGCAGAAACGCGTATAGCCGTTTGTGGTGTCTAAAATTGCTTGTAGCTTTAACTTATCCACTCTTTAAAAATTGCTTTAACCCGCAACATCGAAAATAAAAGTTTGACAGTTCTTTGTTTATATGAGCGGTAATTCCCAAGTACGTTTTTCACACTGTGTCAAATTTTCTCGACAAATTTATCCAAAATATAATCATTTTATTCTTTTCTACATCACCTTCAGCGGTCGGTAGCAACATTACCTCAGAAAAAGAAGGTTCCCAAAAGATCGTCAAAACTCTCATTTTACCCCCAGCTTTTTCAAAATGGCGTCGTGTCTCACGAGATTGTGAAATCACTTATGAGTCCTCTGCTTAAAAAACACTTGGAAAGCTTGTATGTTTAGGGAACTGTCTGTCTGCCCGCGTCGAGCCGTCTGTCCGCGTTTGCCCGCGTCTTCCGTCTGCCCGCCATCCCTATGGCGTCATTATAACGTCACTATAACGTCACTGTTTTAGTCTGCCCATGGGCGTTCTAACCGACGTGGAGCTTAACTAGAACCAGAACTAATGACATGCGCTGTGGCAGATTTGGTTCTAGTTATGGCCCCCAGATAAACGGCAGACCTAAATTCAGTTATGTAAACAATCAATGTGGACGCCGAGAACGAAAGATATGCATGCTGTTAACAGAACCGAACGACTTTTACTCTCTGCTACTTATAGTGCTTTTGAGAAGGTATTTAGAATGTTTATGGTATTGTTTCAATGTTTTTCAACGAATATCACCATATTCACGGATCACCTTAATAAAGCTGGGTTATAATTGAAAGAACGGTCGATCGCCACGGGTTACCTGGAGCCGACTTCGATGAGTTAAACATTGAACCTTGCGTGTTTTTTTCAGCGAATGAAAGCAACTTTAGTTCTAGACCATGCCCTATCAGTATTTATCAATAATTCCCAAGGGTTACCTGGAGCCGACTTCGATAAGTTAAACATTGAACTTGAGGCATTTTTTTTTCAGGGAATGAAAACAACTTTAGCTCTTTGAAATGCCCGATCTTTATTTATCAATGATTGCCAAGGGTTACCTGGAGCCGACTTCGATTAGTTAAACATTGAACTTGAGGCGTTTTTTAGGGTATGAAAACAATTTCAGCTCTAGGCAATGCCCGATCAGTATTTATCAATGATTGCCTGGGTAACTCTGAACAAGCTCCGGGGGGCTTTGTCGAGCAGGGTAGTAAAGTTGATAGAATGTAGTGTTTTACACAGCTTCTCCTTGGTCTCATTACGTGCTATGAAAGAACGAAGGTTTATTAGCCTTTCGTGCCTTATAAGACAAAAAACAGGGTAGATAACGTATTCTCTTTTTGATAAATAAAACATAAATGACTGAAATATTTATATATATTTTACACTGGTCATTTTTGGACAAGGGCATTAAAATTGTGCTTGTACTTTTATAGCTTGCAGCGAGTACGGAAGCGTAAAAGAAGACGAGTCCCTGACTACAGCGAAATCATTATTCCAAAATACCTAGCGGACGAATTTAGACTGCATTTCAGAATGACGAGAGTAACCGTTCAAATTATATACCAGGAAATTTCCGAGGTTCTGGTAAACCACGACTTCCAAACCTTGACGACGAGAACTCGAGGAGGAGTAACACCGCAGGTAGGCGATATAATTTTTATTTCTTTCATGAAAGAACCAAAAGAGATATAGCATATTGTGTGTATCGCGAGGAGAAGGGGATGGAAATTTGGAACTGGTTCAAGAAAATTTGTTTATTTTGCTACGGAGAAATGCTTTTTCACAAGAATATATTTTATTTTACCCAACTGTGGCCCGATCTGTGATATTTGTGTTTATAATTTGTTTCAGTCGCCTTTGCAACACAAGCTCCAAATGTTTTTGTGGTTCATGACGAGTGAAGAATCCTACAGGGAAATCGCGAATTTGTTTGGACTGTGCGAGGCAACGTATTGCCAAGCTGTACATGCATTTGCTTCTTTGATATCGAAACATCTCCTTAGCCAAATCATAAGGTGACTTTAGCCATGTTTTGGGGCAAACTTCCGAATAGTAATTTGGGTGGGAGGGTTGAGCTGGTACTATTGGGGTTTTAAGAAATTGGAAAGATAAAAAAAAAACAGAAAAGAAGCAATTTGAACTGATAAACTGGTTTAATTATTTTAAAGCTTCTCTACATTTTATTAAAATATAACAATTACAGAATGAACTCATAAAATGATCTTTTATCGCAAATACAAAACAAAAAAGTGTAACACATACGATAGCAAAAGAATCATTGAAACTTGTCGAGTTTCAGTGTGACTATTCGTTTATAACGCAATAAAACAAATTACACGTAAATAAATCTTTATATTTTGATTACAGGTGGCCCATAGCCAATGAAAAAAGAGAAATAGCGGCCGTTTTTTAACAATCTAACGGCTTTCAAAACGTGATTGGTTTCATTGATGGGTGCCTCATATGTGTTAAGAAGCCCGTTCAAGGGGGGAGATGTATTCTAACAGAAAAGATTCTCCGTTGTTCTTCAAGGTAATTAATAACTGTTTACAATGCAAACAAACATTTTAAATTCATTCGAACTAAGTATTGAAATACAGGATAATTTTCGCAATTAAACGAATAAATTTTTCTCATTTATAAATACGCAATCGAAACACCATACGAAAAGCTAAAAATCAAAGTAAAATGCATTTGTTTTTTTTTTCACTTCTTTTGTATTCCACTTTCAGCTGTATGTCGAGAGGATTTACGATTCACGGATATTTTTGTCGGGTTCCCTGGACGGGTTCACGATGCGAGGATATTTAAGTCCTCTCCACTTTTTGACCGCGGTGCAGTTTGGTGCGGGGAATACCATATTTTGGGGGACAGCGACTATCCAAAGCTGGGTTGGTTGCTTACACCCTACAGAAACAACCAGAACCTGACACCAGACATGACGAGATTCAACAGCATTCACTCGTCTATACGAGTAGCCATTGAAAGGGCCTTTGGACTTTTGAAAGGTGTAACAAAATGTGTCCATATTCGAAATAGTTTTAGAAATCGACTTAAACGTACAGTTTCAATGTTCGTCGTAAAATATTCGAAACAGCAGAAATATTACGCAGGTTTTACACACAATTAGATATTTGATAATTGTAGAAATAAAGGACAGAATTTTAACCGTAATACAATGGAAACGACAGAAAATTGTGAAGTATATTCCCTTCATAATTTACAGCTGGAAATATCTGAATTTACAAAAAATACATTTCAGGTAGATTTAGAAGGCTGCACTATATAGACAGTACGAAACTTCGTCAATGTGTGATGTCATAGTTGCGGCATGTTGTTTACACATTTGCATCTTACAAGAGGACTCTGAGGACTTTTTGAACCAAGATATAAAAGTGCCTGCTGCTTATCTACCACTCGGAATATTTAATGTTGATGAATCAGCAAGAGGGGCTCTAAAAAGGAATCGAATAATGCAGCAACTGATAAGGCGATGAAAACCTTAAACTGAAAAGGGAACACAACTGTCTAGGATGAAAAAATAAACAAATAATGATTTGGTCATCGATATTTAAAACACCGTGCAAGTAAATGCATATCATCTGTAATGAGAACCCAGCGCCTAGTTCTTAACTAAAAAAATGGCTGCTTCAATGGCTCATTCCACAAATAAAAAATTAAAACATATCCTTGTCTCTTTTCTTTTCTGCATTCCTGACAGTAATATGTCATTTCATGCTTAATGAAACACATGAAGTCACTTTGTTCCTGTTTTTAGTCAAGTGAAATTCAGAAGCATGGCGGTGAAAGTGGGCGTATTTCTCACAAACTAAGTACAACAGCCATACACCTTCAGCGGTTGATATTAAACTGTCACAGTTGTCGAGTAACTGCATTCCAACATTCTTATTTTTTGGAACCTTCCCGCAAACTACGCATTTGCATTGCTGCTGGATTTGTGATCTAATTGTAATTGTATGCAAAGCAACAATCTCAGCTTAAGCTGTAAAAATAAAAGAAAAAAACTTGTCTTCCAACCGAATCTACCTACATCTTAAGGGTGGGGGGGGGGGGTGGAAGGGAAGGACGTGCACATTACAATCACACGCTTTTCAATTTTATTTGTTTCAAACATGGCACTTGTTGGTGTGAAGCTGTCAAACATACCACTTCATTGAAAATTATTGATATCATTCGAAAGTTATGCAATTTTTTTTTTACTTTTTTGACATGCTTTCAGCTAGTTTTTCAAAAATGCTCAGTTTTCGCTCTTCGTTGGCTTTCTGTTGCTCTACAAATTGCCCAATCATTTCAACGCATTTGTTGATACTCTGCTCGATGCTATTTTCGTCTGTTTTCATCTTTTTTGTCTGTCGTTTGCAAGGTGAACCTTTGGTTTTCTTACTTCCTTTTGGTGGAGGTTGCACCTTTGGTGTTTCAACATTATTCCCCATCACAATCGGCGGATGCAAGTCTGGCCTATCCGAAAGAACCTCGTTCATGGTGTCGTAACATTCGAAGAATTTACGTTGCCCACCTGTCTTGCTTCTATCCTTGATATGTTCCTTGTATTTTCTTAACAAGTGTTTCCACTTATTTTCGCACTGTCAAATCAGGAAAAAACGACATTTAATAGGAGTTGAAATTTATACACGTTGTAACTTACATTTGTCTGCTTATAAATTATTGCGAGATTTTAATGCAAGTAGCATTTATTGGGTGCAAAAGCAATTCTCTTTCTGTGAGTTCGTTTTTGTTCATTCGAAACAAGGAACGTTTCCCATGTTTACATTTCATTTACACTTTGGATGCTTTTACATCGAAACACATAAAGCACACGAGTTTCAAGATTTCTTTTCAAAACTTGAAATTATACGTGTTACTGAAACTTTCTTACCCTTGCGACTGTAAATGGTAAGAAATGTCTGCCCAAACATGCGTGTTTTTGACAGCTGGATCGGAGAACCTTTTGCTGTGTTGCTTGTATAAGTCGATCAGTTTGGTCACGAAAGTTGATGTCCAAAGCACTTCATCTGTAATGAAAAAGTTAAACGAAAAATGAAAAGACAATAACCGTGTTTTATGCCATGTAATGTTATATGCCATGTAATGTTCCTGTTATACTAATTTACACTGTTGCATGAAAGCTTAACATATCCAATGGAAATACATGTTGTGTACAATTGTTTATAAATTGGGGAAGTATTGCAATTACCTCCACTTTCTTGCTGATTGTAGACGTTTTCAGGAGAAATTGAGCAACTGGCAACAGCTTCTTCCTAACAATGCAAACATGTTTGAAAAGTGTTATACTTTTCATAGTTTCAAATTTATAATGTAAAGAGTGCGTATAATAAGCACCGTATCCCAATAAATGGCACGGACATTTCAGAAAATGAACAATGAAAATTAACTCGGAAATGGATACATTCCACATGTGAATTTTTGTTGCTATTGATTGGCGAAATTACTCATGTCTATTTCAATTTTAGTCACATATTTTCTTATGGTGTTTTAACTGTTTCGTAATATAATCTTTAACAGAAACTAAGCTTACTGTAACAAGTTCCTTCTTCTGTGTTTTATCTCTCAGTTCAAATATCCGACCATCTGCGACTCCCAGTTAGCGTGCAAACAATTCTTGCCGGAGCTGTGTGTCTAAAAGTTAAGACACAAGTTTCAGATACACGACACAAACATTTGTTAAGCTAACAAATATAAAACACGATTGCTGAGTATCCGACCATCTGCGACTCCCAGTTCGCGTGCAAACAATTCTTGCCGGAGCTGTGTGTCTAAAAGTGAAGAAACGAGTTTTCAGATACAGGACACAAACATTTGTTAAGCGAACGAATACAAAACACGATTGCGGAGTGGCTGGGAATATCCTATATTATTAAACCGTAATATAACATCTAACCGGGAAAACATATAAACTGATGAACAGGAAATTCTTAGCTAGAATTTAAGCTCCATTCTTTAATCGGGTGAATATCCCCTCATCCACACCATAGACCACTTCCTTCGACCCATCGTTTGTGGAGAATTTCAGCTTGTGTATCCTATCGAAATGTCAGTTTATTTATAAATTTCAAAAGCATGTATATTTTAATGGCTTATTAGAGGGCTTGTTTTTATTAAACAATCTGAAATTTTTATGGTAAGATGTGTTTCGACTGCATCCAAGATGTCCGTACAATGACAATAAACCTGCACACTTGGAACTGATTACACGGTATTTAGTGGGATTGCAGTTTATACCTTGGCAACTTTATAAGCACTTTTATTCTTTGCACAAAAACAGTTCATATGGCATTTTTTAACATACATCTACTTTTGCAATAAACTGAATGTAAACATCGGTGAAATCGCTCATTTTTATTAACAACAAAAACTTCCTTACTTTCAGTTGGCCATTTTTGCTACGTCACTTTCTCTTCGTACCCTAAGGTGGTTTCAGGTACGCTTTTCTTCACGAGAACCGGTTAAAGTTGGCCAGATAAACGACAGTTATGGAACCAGTTATTGCCGCGTAAACGCACGGTAAAACAGTCGGACGTCATTTTGACGTCACTGTTTTAGTATGCCCATTATATGTTGTTTTAGTATGCCCACTATATAACTACTCCATTTATATATTGAGTCGATGGGATTTTGTCAAAATGATTGTATAATTCTCTTATTGATACGGCGACATGTGTTTTTTAATTGCTTAAACCATTTCGTATGACGTGTTCTTCAAACAGAGAAAAAATGAAGTAATTGTCAATTGTGATAATCTGTGAATTTTGCATTTTGATTGAAATTTCTTGGTTTTCCAAATGGTTTCCATAGTAACAGTACGTGACCTTTCAGTGTGTTTATTTCTCTTATAGCATCGGTGACCTCCTTTTCTTTTCAATTTTTGAATGTATACCCTCAAAGCATTAAACTGTGAAAGTATGAAGGAAATGTCAATTATAGGTGAGATACCCGCATTTTCCTTTAAGCGCAACCTTTAAGGTTTTACTTACAGCAGTGTGTTGCGAATAGATACTTTCAAAAGTTGAGCGCTGCTTTTTTTATTGAAAAAAAAAGTGAAAAATGGACAGGTCGGTGAATTATTTCCGATGAAGGAAAAAGATCAAGAATTCTAATACTGGTGCATAACAAAATAAGATTGCATGGAAGGCGTGTATTTATGATGTGGGTTATCCTTATTATCGCTCATTGTGACGGCAGCAGACCACAATACAAGGAGAAAAACACAAAATTGAACAGTACATCGTAATTGGCAAAACTGAAAATGTTTTTTTTTTTCAATGCGACAACAGCGTTTGGGCCGGTTGTTCCATATTTATTTACAAACTTTAAGCCACGCGATTTACTAGTACATTCTTATTACGGGTCATAATAATTTTCATCAGTCAACAGACCTCTTTGTAATTTAACCAATTACGGTGTGTTGGTCAGTTTGAATGTTTCTTGCGTCGTAAGCCAATTCGTGCTTGCGGACCTTTCGAATAGACTGCAATTTTTTGGTGTAAATTATAAAAAAAGAAACAATAATGAGGGTAAAAAATCAAAATTCTAATTTCTTCTCAACTTGCGCACCTTCAAATTAAAAAAGTTAATATGTACGTATGATGTTTTAAAAAAATATTTTCATATTATTCTACCTCTTTTATAGTCCACTTGTGAATTTGTTATTAGCAAAATGGAATTGTGTTGATTTTTTTGTCAGTTTTTTTCTATAATTTCTGCATGGCTTTTTACCAAGCTAACTCGGTCGAAACGCCAAATCTTTTCGACGAAATTATAAGCACGAATCGGCTTTTGAGCCAATAAGCCAATTTTCGATGGAGTAGTCGTTTCTATTGCAAATTTTTTTTGGAATAAATGATAAGGGAAAAACATCGAAATTCTAATTTTTTTTCAACATGCACACTTTCAGATTCAAAAAGCCAGCATGCAGTGTTTTAAGAACTATTTTACATATTATTCAGCCCCTTTAATAGCCGAATATGTTTCTGACAAAATGGATTTTTGTTAATTTTTGCCAGTTTATTTCTATGATTTCTTGATTTCCTTATCCCAACTGAATTCAGTCGAAACGCAAAAACTTTTAGGCACACGTGTAAGTACGAATCCGCTTACTCGTACTTACGGATCTTTCCGACAGAGTAGCAGTTTCGACTGCAATTTGTTGGGATAACTTGTAAAGTTATAAGGGGAACATGCAAGTGTAGAAAGCCACCATATGATCTTTAAAAAACTATTTTACATATTATTCCGCCGTTTTAATGGCCAACATGCGAATATGTTTCTGGCAGAATCCAATTTTGCCGATTTTTGCCTGATTTTTCTATCATTTCTTTATATCCTTATCCCAAGTGAATGCAGTCGAAACGCAAAAACTTCAAGGCAAACGTGTAAGTACGAATCTTCCTTATAGGCCTAATCATACTTTGGGTGTTTCGAAATGCGAATTTCGAAAGCAAGGGAACCGGGCAAAAGATAAAAGATATGATAGAATAAAAAAGAAGAAATATAGCGAAAATAGCTCATGCTCGGAACATGCAAGATATTAAAACTGAAAACCATTTGTTAAAACTGTTAATAAATTTTTAAAATAGCATACCGTTCGCTAAAAACAAGATTGCTCTTTGGTGCAAGAGAAATTTGACATTAGGCGAAATCTCTCTATTATTTCTTTCATTTTTTCTTACCCGGTAAGTTTGTATTCGAAATGCAGAATTGTTGGGCATCTTATTCGGAACGCCCAAAGTGTGATTTGGCTTGTTACAGTTCCTGTCACGCAAGGAGTAAACCAAAAGCAGTGCCGCGGTAACACATGTGCAGCCAAAAAATGAAAGTTACTGTTGTAAAATAGGTTGGATTGTTTAAGAAAAAAATTGCTGTGAAATGTTGTTGGTTTACTCGTATGCATAACAATTTTTAGCCCTCAGCTAATATTGGCTGAAACCTATTGCTAGGGCCGTGTCCGTCTGTCCGTCCGTTAACACTTACCTTGTGAACACGCTCTAGCCTACAATTTTTTGCCAATCGCTTAGATATGTTAAATATAGCTTGTATATGGACCAATGAAGATCCCTATTGTTTTTTAGCCATATCCGACCAAGGACAGTGGTTCAGCTGGACTTGGAAATTTTCTTATGTGTACCATTATCAAGTCTGCTTAACATGTGGCTTGTGAACACTCTCTAGCCTACAATTCTTTACCAATTACTAAGATATTTCGGATATAGCTACTGTATGGAGCAATGAAGATCCGTATTGTATATGAGCCATATCCGACCAAATATAATTTTGACCAATTTTCTCAAATATGTTTCCGAAAATCAACAGAAACTTGAAGCATTTTGATGGATTGCCAAACACCTTAATTTCATCACACGAAGTCGTCCAAGTAACCTTGGAAGCGGTTTAAGATGAAAATGATGCGAAACACCACTAAGAAAAATTGATGTAATAATAATAACAATAATAATAAAAAGAACGAGCGTTATTTTTATTATTTGTTTCATTTATTTGTTATTGATTAAGTGATTGATTGGTTGCAGGGGTTTGGAGGACGCATTGTCCATCACGGAGAGACGTGTCCTTGACGCCCTGGAGCCCATCTTTCCACAGCACACCAAACAGGTGATAAACCCCCAGGCTATTACCAAATGTTGCTGTTGTTTTTTTTTTTCTTTTTTTTGTTTTTTTTTTGCCGAAGAGGGTCATCCGCGCTGTGTATGTGCGTCCACGATTGATTGGATAATAGTGTTTTAATTGTTCTTAAAAAGAGAAACAATAAAGTTAGATAAAAGTGCACCTTTAATTCAGAGAACATGCATAATTTGATCCCCCCACCCCACCCTAAGCGTTTATTTCATAAAAAAAAACAGATTGGGTTGCTTTCCAGATCTGGTGAAGTTTGTAATTATGTCTCTCCAGGAAAAAAATTCGGCTACCGTTAGCTGTTCAAAAACCACTGGAACAAACGAAGAATTTCCCGCAGATTCGTTGTTGTAAACACGAGTTGGGAAAAAAAATTGTCTGTTAACGCGATTTATTATTAAAACTTGTAGATCCTGCTCCAAAGCATAACGCACCCTTCCAATGCGGGCGACGAGGGTCAGCTGCTCCAGGCCTGCATTGACGACTTACTGGAGATGAGAACGTACCAGATGAGTGTCGAGCAGCGCCGTAAGTGTTCGGCAACTTCCGCCTTGTCAGGTCGTTTTCCCAAGGTCACCAGCTACTTCGAAGCTCTCCAGATATTCTTGACAATGTTCTCAGCAATTTTCGTGCATATATTCTGATCAAACATTGTATATAAAATATGTCATGCTTATACTTTAACCTTAATTTTAAATTATAGAAGATATTAATTAGCTTTATTCATTGATAGACGACTGCAAAAACTACGAAAGCTTGTCGTGAGTGGAAAGTTTTATGCCCTTGTAAGATATGTAGGTTTTGAATCCATTGTTTGACAGTTGAATACATTTCAAGTGACAATGAGGAGAGTTCGCTTGGCAACCTGCCCGATGTGGGCGCACACCCTACTGACCGGAAGTCGACTCCCTCAAGGCCCCTGACCATAGATGAGGACAGTTTCAGCGCCTTTGACGGTTGATCATTTATGTTATTTTTATGAGGGGTTGTTAGCGACATCCAGGAGGAATGGGCTCGAACTAGGATCCTCTTTCTGGTACTACTCAACTGGCGACCTATTTAGCTTTGTGTTGTTTGGGCTAATGTGCGGATACTACATCCACATTTTAGTAACCAGATTTATCTAAAAAATAAACAGATAAATAAATAGAATAAATAAATGACGAAAAAACACTAGTCATGTTTTTTAAAAACAAATAAAAGAAACAAAATTCAGGGTACGAGATAAAAGGGGGCTTTATGGATTGGGCTCTGTCTCTCTGTCCGTTACTACTCATTCCTCTTAGATTCGTAAGGCGTTTGGTCTGATATTTTGCAAAACTTACTCACATGACCGTAGCTTGATGCACGCCAAATTATTTGGCGGTCCGATAAAAATTGGATTTTTTTGGCGATTTTTAAAAAAATGTTGGTGCTTTCAGTGCTGTTTTTTCGACTTTGTTTAAGCGATATCTGGTTTCAGCTCTTCACCATACCTTGCACGAAGAAAGACCATGTAGTGCAGAGGAAATTATTATGATTTTTGTCAAAATTGAATTTTTGACGAATTCGTAAAATTTTTACTTAGGTGTTTTTTAACTGTTTAGGCCTTTATTGACGCGATATCTCAAAAACTGTTCATCAGATCTTCATCAAACCTTTTAGAAAGATAGACTATAGAATGACAATCATCACTAAAGGGTTATTTTTTTTTTTTTGTCAAAAACTGAATTTTTGACCAACTTTTGATATTTTCACTTTGGTTTGTTTTTAACTGTTTTGGACTTTGATTACGCAGTATTTCTAAAACAGTTCATCGGATCTTCACCAGACCGTGAAATGAGAAAGAGCAGATAGCGCACATCATTACGATTTTGTACGAGTTTTTGTATATTTTCACTTGTGTGTGTTTTTAACTTTTTGACTATGTGCCCACGGTATATCAGAGACGGCCAATTCGATTTTGATCAAATCTAGGAGGAATAAAGACCCTGTAATGTAGATGGTCACTGAGGTAGTGGGTCTGTTTGAGGTGACTGATTGGGGCGGGGGAGAAGGGGGAGGGCATATCCGTTTTTGTGTTGGCAAAAATATTGTGAACACGCTCTAGCCTACAATTTTTGCCAATCGCTTAGATATTTTAAATATAGCTTGTATATGGAACAATGAAGATCCCTATTGTTTATGAGCCATATCGGACCAAGGACAGTAGTTCAGCTGAACTTTGAAATTTTGCATATTTCTACCATTATCAGGTTTGGTGACATGTGGCTTGTGAACACTCTCTAGCCTACAATTCTTTACCAATTACTAAGATATTTCAGATATAGCTAGTGTATGGACTACTGAAGATCCCCTATTGTATATGAGCCATATGCGACCATGGACAGTGGCTCAGTTGGACTTTGCCTTGGCAAATGTTTTTTTTTTTTTTTTTTGTTCATCTTAAAGTGCTGCCAACCTTTTTTTCTTTTCGGTGTTAAGGACTGAGATGAGCCTGTGACCGGCCTCAAACCTACTATTTTCCTTCTTTCGAATGTTCCGGCTGGCTGAGGGCTTTGCATCTCTGATGCTCATGTTTTATATCTACTCATCGCCGTCTCCGGTTTTGGGCTGTGCTGTTGACGATAGCTTGTTTTTTGTTTTTTTTTTTGTTTTTTTTTTGTTTTTGTTTTTTTTTAACGTAATTTCGTCCAATATTGTGTTGCATTAAGCTGATAATATATGACAGAATTACATGTCGTTGTTTGTTGACAGGTGAGAGTCACTTGCCGGAGTGTGATATCCAAACAAGAGTGGATTATGTTGTAAGTATGTTTGTAGTAACTGTAATTGCGTGGGGGGAGGGAGACGGGGAGGGTTGGGGAATGGTAGGTCAATATTTCCCCTGTCCTGTTCCTGTCGCTGTTAATCGCCTTCATAATATATTTTTGCTGAACGGAAAATTTCATAATATTAATTTAAAAAGAACAAAACAAAACTGAGTTATAGAAACGGAATATTTGCCAAGTGGTTGTTACGTTGTTATTGACAGTGCGCGCAGGTTCCCGATGTGGACTGTAAATACGCGAGAAGACTCCTGCTCGACCATGACGCAAAGACTGCGTTCGTGGTGAAGCTACTCAAGAGCAGAATGGGCCTGTACCCGAAGAGAAAGAAGGGGGAAGAGCGGAGCGGTGATGGGAAGGTGGCTAAGAGCGATGCCGCGTCTCTGCCTGAGGCCACCTCTACTCCCTCCACGGCGCAAAAGGCAGGGGTGAAGCTTGTGGATGACGATTGGTCAGTTATTGAAGAAGATGTAATTCTAGGTGCTGCGAAGTCGACTCCGGATGTTCTGGGTAGTGCTCGGAAAGAGTCGCAAAGTAGCCGAGATGGCTCGGTGGTGGTGATCGAGACCCCCGAGAGGTCTGTCATTTCGGTGCGAGAGGTCAGCAAGGAGGAGGAGGACTTCCCCGTGCAGATTACCATGATACAGCCCCCCGTGATGCGCGTGGGCGCGGCTGGCGGGAGCGCGGACGGCATGGAGACGATTGATCTGGTGACTCCCACACGACAAGGACGGGCCGATGACGCGGCCGTGACGTCACGCGAGGCGCGGGGGACGCTGTCGCCCACGGGCATGAATGAGTACTTAGCACAACATCGCGGGGACGTTGGAGCCAACAATAAGGGAGAGCCTCACGATCACGAGGCAAGACGTATGTATTGCGATACTTCTTGTCTCTTAAGTAACTATTGTTTCTGTGTAATGCGGGGCATTAGGGACCGCAGTCGGTGACTGACCGTAAAATGGTCACTTATCGATGCTTTATGTGCTTGAATAACACACACCAGTTATTTTGGTGAGTTGAGCAGCAACGATTATGTGTTGGCGGTGTCACTTGAAGTCATCTGAGGTTCCTGTAAGTGTCGTTTTATATGGTTGGTTTATGTCACTGTAAGCGTTTTATGAGTGCCTCAGAGGTGAGCTAATCTGTCCCACATTGTTAAACCAGCCATAAGATTTTTTGAAGGGTGGGGAGGGGGAGCATCGGAGGAGGGGGCGGGGGGTGGGGGGGTTGGCGAGCCGGTATCTTTTATTGGGAGCCGGTATTTTTGGTGTAGGGAGGGAGCTGGAGGAGCACTACGTGAGGCTGCAGCGTGACTTAGAGCACATGACGGCGGCGGCACGAGAACAATCTCTCCCGGCGGTACCGGCCCCTCAGCAAGAATCTCCTCCCCCGCTAGCAGCTGGTCCAGGGATCACAGGTGTGCCGGGGGCCGCACAGGCCCAGACAGAAGGACACCCAGCCACTCTACCTACATCACAGGAGTACATCATAAAAGAAAGCCAAGAGCAGATTGTAAGTACTTGTAGGGGGGGGGGGGAGTGGAGAGGGGGATAAGCCTCTGGCACAGGCCCAGACAGCAGCACTCCCTGCCGCACTACCGAAATCAGAGGAATACGTCATAAAAAGAAAGCCAAGAGCAGATTGTAAGTACTTGTATGGGGGGGGGGGGATGGAGAGGTGGATAAGCCTCTGGCACAGGCCCAGAAAGCAGCACACCCGGCCGCACTACCCAGATCACAGGAATATGTCATAAAAGAAAGCCAAGAGCAGATTGTAAGTACTTGTGGGGGGGGGGGGGTGGAGAGGAGGATAAGCCTCTGGCACAGGCCCAGACAGCAGCACACCCGGCCGCACTATCGAAATCACAGGAATACGTCATAAATGAAAGCCAAGAGATGTTGAAACCTTCTGCAAATTGGGATTTATAAATGTATGTTTTAATGTCAATTTCTTAGTATAATTTGAATTTAAGGAAATATTATCGGACCACCTGTTAGTTTCGTTTTGAGAACATGGAACATTGTTTTTAAGGAAATGACGTCATTATTATTGGGTTAAGTGTTATTGATTTTTATCCGTTACGGATTAGTTCTGTCAAACACAGTGTGGATTAATTTTAGTTGATTTTAATCTGTGTTGTTAGTACTAAAAATACCAATTTAGAGCAACCCAAAAGTTGCCAGAATTTTCTGCATGACCAGTAGAAAAAAAAAGAATTGAGACTAAGTCTTGTTGTGTCTTACCAGTGTCAGTTGTTTCCATTGGTCGAGCCTGCTTACGTCATGGAGCGCCTGCTGGCCTGCACGTGCGGCCAGGAAAGTCACGTGATGTGCGTGGCCAATCAAGTGCTGGAGAACAACAACTACCCGCGCAAGCAGAAGACCACCTCTGCCGCCACCGCCACTACCGTCGCCAGCACCGACAACACCGCCACCGCAGCGACCTCTAGCGAGACCGACGTGCCATCCGTGAGTAGAACATGACAGTTTCGTGCATTATTGAAATTAGTTGAAAACTTTCATTTGAGAATCTTTGAAATGCAATTTTTTTTCATCATTAAAAATATAAAAAAAAAAAATAAAACATGCTGAAAATATTTCTCCTTATTTAAGACACTGTTTAGTGTCAGAAAAGTTTTCAGTCTCAGTGTCAAAAAAGTTTCGGTTACCGAAGGTTTTTTTGTCGCGGTTACGCGCATTTGTGGTACCAATCCGGTGTCAGAGTGTGTCGGTTTGGCATGGGGAGGGGGAGTTCCAAGCTTCCGTCCGCACCCCGAATGGCACAGCCGCGTAGCACTCTTCTATCACGCTCTCCAGGTGTATTTACATTTAAGAAGAAGAAAAAAAAAAAAGAAATGAATTCACACATGACAAATTTATGGGGGTTTTTTTCAGCAACCACTTTGGATCGTCGTATTTGGGTGGATGGGGGTGGATAATACTGGAGGAAATGGTTGTTATAAACAGGGTTCCCATTTCCGTGCGTTTGTGCGTGATTCGCGCACAAACACGCACACTTTTGAAGAGTCGGGGGTACAGTCAAGCACAGAAATTCCTGTGATAAAAACACATTTAAATAATGTTGTCCAAGTCAAAGATGAGTTCATATTAAATTTGTTAGACGAATTTGATAAAATATTTCCAGAGGCCGACATGAAAATTTTGAAGAATCTCAATTTAATTTTGAGTCCAAAGCTTCTGCCGGTCGATAGTGATGGCATTAGAAATCACGTAAACGAGGCAATGGAAGAGATTTTAAAGGCTTTTGCACAAGGCGAAAATGCAATAATCAGCGCTGAGGAAACTAGAAATTGTTTTCTTAAGTTCAAAATCTGGTAAACAACAGTAGAAATGACCAACTAACAGCGTTTTGCTTACAAGTAATGACCGACTATCAGGAAATTTTTCCAAATTTTGCAAAACTGGCTTGCATACTACAGGTTACCCCTCTCACAAGTGTTCCCTGTGAACCGAGGCTTTCTCAACAAAATATTATTTATGGTAAATTAACAAACAAATTGTCCTCCCAGTCGGTTTCAAACAAGGTGTTGATAAGAAGTGTTACGTCGTCAAAAACATTTGATGAACAGTCTTTACTTTCTCGTTCACGGGAAGTATTTATGCGAACCTGCAGAAGTAAGTTTAAGTAAAATGTGCACGGTACCCAAAAAATTCTAGCTTTCACACAAAATTTGTGAAATTTATTTCTCTTTATTTAAGATGTTACTACAGGGCGATTGACTGAATTTAAAATTTTTGAGTTAGTAATCTTACAGCAACCATTGCAAGGTGTTTAGTTCAGTGGATTCAAAACTGCTACTGTAAGGGAGTAGTATTAGTTTTCTTTTATTATTGTGATGGCAGTGTTTTCCGTTTTGTTTGCTTGCGTAAATGTTGACCACTACTAATGGTCCTGAAATGTTCGGTGAATGTGTTATACATTTTACTTGTGAAGTGACCGAAACCCCATTTTTTCGCGTTCACGCACAGTTTTCAATAAGTGGGGGTACAAAAACCCCCATTTTCAAAAGTCAGTGGGAACCCTGGATAAATGAGTCTAGGCCTTTTCCCCCCTGCCCCCCCCCCCGGAACTCCCCCTCCCCGCACTGTCCCCCCTGGCCCTTTCCCGCTGGTACTGCCCCTCCCCCGACACTTTTGCCCCCAAGACCTAATAAAGCTAAAATCAAACACTTCTACATTTATTAATTGCAATCCACAACTATCGATAAAAGAATAATAAAGTGAGAGTCAATGACCTTGATCTAATTCTATTGCACAATTGCAAATATTGTCAAGTCTTTTCAAGAAGAGTCAGGTAATCCATCGGAGTTTAACACCTTTTCAAAGAAATACAACTAGTTGTGCAACAATTTATTAATCCATCAAGGTCTTAAAAGGCAAATTGTGTCCAATTTTCCAAAACAACCAATTCAACATTAGTTCGTTACAACTTAATATTATAGACAATGCCACGTAGATAATCAATCACGTCACGATGCCGATCTCGTGGTTCCGGAGCGTCACCCGACAGGAGCTGGGTAATGACGACATCATTCAACGCTTGATCTTTGTGCAAAACATCAATGAATTTCCAGATGTTTGGATGGTGCGCATTCACAGCTGCCAACATCTTTTGGTGATAGCCCTCAGTGTGGTTGGTCGTGCGGGGCAGTTCCTCATTCACCCTGTCGTTCATATTCCAAGTATTGTGTGAAAACGCTGGATCTCTGCGAGCACGATGTCCAGGTCGGCCGATATAAGTGTCTTCGAAATAATCCAAAACTGGCTCGGCATTATTTGGCAATTCGTCTTGCAAGCTTTCAACTGCCTGAACAGCATCGTTAACTGGGACAAAAGCTAGTGCGGCAATCCTTCGAATAGCAGTTCCGAATACGTTATCATTGGTGAAACGCTCCTACAATCCCGCGGTCTATGCCTTTCTGAATATGTTTTGGGAAAGGTGGTAGAAACAGTCTTTTACATTTGCTTGAGGTAAGGTTGCTTGGACTGATTATACTGATTTCACTGATTGTATTACAGCCTGTTCGAAATCCGTCATCACGGAACGTGGATTGGCGTTTGGTGTCATGAGACTGAGTTGTTCGAACAGCCGGTCGTACGTTTCACGTCGTTTATTTGGTGGTAGCGCATAAAGGCAGGGAATTATCCGATCGCCTGCCATGGCGAGAACGGTGTACAGCTGATAAAATAACTGTGGCACAATCTTAAAAGTTCCGTCCATAAACCAGTGTCTAGAATTTGATAGAACATTCAAGCCGCAATCTGCAGCGAATATCAACAGGCGGTCTGCATCATCCAGCGCCGCTGTCGTAGGCAACAAAGCGTTCCCCAGTGGAGAGCTGCGAATACTCCACAGGAATTTCGAGGTTAGCGCGATCCGTTGGTAGGGGATGCGGATTGTTAGCTTTCTGGCGCAACCTGCGGATGCCGCGGCGTATGGTGCGCAGTGGAGGCAGCGTTGCTGCAGCTTCTGAAATCAGTAATAGTTAGTACTCAATAATCAATAAATCAATAATCAACAGAACTTATTAAATATGTAGTAATCAGTAACCTGCTAATCAATAATCAATAATAGACATTCAATAATTTGCAATCAACAATACATCTCATCAATTAACGTAAAAATTATAATCTTCACTGATGAGGTCTTTGGACAACTCGGCCTATTACCATCTCGGCCCACACAAACTCGGCCCATCGCGAAAGACGACTCGGCCCACCTTTTGGACCACTCGGCCCATTCGTGAAAGACGACTCGGCCCAAATTACCAACTCGGCCCAAAACATTTTTATCGAAAATTTTCTCCAAATATACCAGTTTTTTTTAGTGTCTTTTATGGAAGAAGTGTTAGAACTTTGTCCATTGTCGATTATGCATGTGTCAGGAGAACAAACCACTTCTAATTGTGGATGGCAGTATGAGATTATTACACAGAAAAACAAACTTTTTACCAGGGATATGGACAAGTCGGCACGAAACATTGTCGATAGTTTTTGGTCAAGTCAGCGTCACTCTCCATGAGCAAGTTGGTACCACCTTTCAAATTCGGCACCAAACATCAAAATATTTTTACACACCATTTTAACTGTGAAAAAAAAATCGAAAGGTTCCCAGCACCAATTTTGAAATCTCGGCACTAAGAATCACGGGTTTTAATGCAATATCAAGCAACTCTTGCTCATGACAATAACAGAATTATTTAGACGCAGTTTATAAAAAAAATTATAATTTACTTCTGTACTCTGTGTAATCTTAAGATGAAAGATGTTTTATTCAAAACAATAACAGAGTTCTTTTGATACCTTTATGTGCTCTGTGATTGTTAGATCAAAGGTTTGACTGCACATCAAGGGAGTTTGAGTGCTATCTTTGATTGAAATGAATAGCAATTATTGTTGTGAGCAATTAATTGCATCTGCAGTATAACACTCGTGAGTAAAATCAATTGCAAATCGCTCATTAAATTCGGTTATTTTGTTGAGAGTGATGGGAATTAATTGTAATCTGTACCAGTGTACGCGACCACGTGAAGAACATTAATTTAATTGCAATTATTGCAGATTTTAAGAACCAAGTTTAAAGAGTGCTTAAGTGCAATTTTTGGTGTGTAAAACGACCCAATATCACCATAACACATTAAGTGCATGGCGAGTGATATTTGTGTCCGCATCATAAACCGTAAAATGGTGTGTTAAATGGATATTGTAATATTTGATGTTTGTGACATTCAGACTCCTTTCAGTCATCTCTGTCATTGTGAAAAACAATGCTCATCATAAGAAATGCAATCGAAGGCAGCAGAAATTGCAGTTGAGCTCAGAAACACCGGAGTATTCATTAGTTGCAGTCATCCCTGTCATCGTGAAAAACAATGTATATCATAAGAAACATCTCCCGCCTTTCATAACCTCATGTAACAAATGTCTCCCGTCTTTCATTGTTTGATTAAATCGCATTAAAAATCATAACTGTGTCGTAAAAGGGCTGCTAGTTCTAATCAAAATCAGCAATAAAAACTCAAATAGGAAATAGTAAAGTGGCAAAAAAATGGGCCGAGTCGTCTTTCACAATTGGGCCGAGTCTGTAAAAGTGGGCCGAGTCGTCCAAAAAAGTTTGGGCCGAGCTGTCCAAAAAGGGCCGAGTTGGTAATGGGACGAGTTGTCCAAACCCCACTGATGATCTCTACTGGTTGAGAAATTATCCGTTGGCAGTATCTTGAGAATCAAGCGCTCTGCGCTTTATGCCGTGGCATACTCTCAGAGCTTCAATCCGTCCATTTTCCGGGGCGTGGGTATGATCATCGGTGATGGTCTCTGGTCGATTCGGCCCTTTGCCGATTCGGCCCTACCGATTCGGCCCTTTGTGAAAGTCGATTCGGCACCAACTTGGACGATTCGGCCCTCGGCGTTTCGGCACCAAATTATCGACCACATGTAAACCTTTTCTTCTTTAGGTTAGAATTCACCGGACTTGTTTTAGCGTGTAAAATGTCATAAAAAGTCATTGATATATAGTAAATCCTTTTATTCTTTCTTTTTATTTATATCTGAAAACAAACTAAATTTTACACACCACAATTCCGCCCACTGCAAAGCTGATTTCGGTTCACATCAAGTTACTTAAAATGTCCTAAAATCTAATACAACTGTTTGAATGACACGCTGAGTAGGGATTTAGTCTGATGTCGAGGTAGGGGATTAGCATTACGGGTTGGTTCCAAATCGCAATTATGATTAAGGCGTGTTCTTTGGTATTTCAATTAGCGAATAAACGCAAGATTTCAGTGGAGTGAGTTAATTGCAATTTACTCCGTGATATACTCTGTTGTAAAGTTTAACAGACGTTTCTTATTGGTTATCCATGATTAGTTTTGCAATGTTTTAACTATAAAAAGCTCCCCAGAGGCGCTCGAAAACCATTTCCAATTTATGAGTCTTGAGAGAATGCTTTGAAATTTTGTTTTTTACCGGACGCATCGAATGAACTTGTGTGCAATCATTATTGTTTGGATAAATTTAATTATTCAAACCTTTACATGTCGGATAAATGCACTAAATGTAAACAGGGCTTGAGGCCTCGACAGTAAATTTTAAAATGTGTGGATTGTTCTGGTTTGCAACATCGGATATGTGGATCAAGTATCTCACAAAGAGAGTACCAACGCGCAAAAAGGTAAATTTGCACAGTTTTGTGTAGAAACCAACGAAAGTGTATGCACCAAATGTGTAGAAACCAACCGAAAGTCCAACTGTGGTGAAAAAGATCCCTATGAAAAGGATTTTTTTTTTATGGTGTGTAAAATGTGGACTGCATCAAAGTTGTTTTGAAGCGGATCTAAAAATAGAATAATAATAACAAAACATCGTGCCGAATCAACCAAAAAGGACTGAAACTGTAAAGGGCCGAATCGTCCAAGTTGGTGCCGAATCATCCAAAAAGGGCGAATCGGTAAAGGGCCGAATCGGCAAAGGGCCGAATCGACCAGACCCCTCGGTGATCACTTGATTACTTCGCCGTTGAGGACGTGGAGTTTGGCTTTGCACTGGCCCGCCAATTCTCCATGACCTGTACCCCTACGCTTTTCGCATTCGCAGGCCAACGCGCCATTCGCCAGCTTTTTTTTTTTTTTTTTTTTTTTTTTTTTTCGACGTACAAGAAACCTTCGAAGCATAGCTTTTCACCTCCTTTCGTCGATTTGATAAACTTCATTTTGATATGAAGTGCACAGTTAATGTCACACATTTTTATACACATCTTGCCTACTCCGCATACCTACAATACTGTGTGCAAATTGCAGTTGTCCTTGTATTGCAATTGAAAAGGTCAATTACAATTACTGTAGATCAGTCATCGACTCTGGTCTATGATGGATAATTATATCCTTCAGATCAATGCTCTGGGATCAATTACAAATAAAACAGAATTCCGTCTTGGGGGGGGGGGGGGGAGGCAAAAGTGTCAGGGGGAAAGGGTGCGGGGGGGAGGGCCAGGGGAACAGGGATTGCTCCCGTGATAAATGGTTGAGGCAGGTTGAAAGTAAACAAAGGAAAGCATGCAAAAAATGATTGTTTGGTGGAGTACATATTCAGTAAGTGGTAATTTTGATTGTTGTAAAAATCTTAAGGTTTAAAATGTGTTGCATTTCTTTTTTGGTTCTGGAATGGACGTTTAGGTGAGTTCGAGTTGTGTAGATTATTTTGAGTGTTACGACAAGCCTGTGAGCTCCGCCTACCGGCAGCAGTGTGCGGAAATCATCTCCAACCAGTTCCCCAGAGTAAGTACACCTGCAAGTACTCAGGTACTTTATATAAATCGTTCCTTCCGTTTGCAAGGTACAGAAAATATGCGTAGAGTGAATAATAAACAGTTTAGCTTTGCCGTTTGGTCAATTGATTATAGCTGTATTGATTTAGGGAGGCATATATAAGCTACGCACGGTAAAAAATTCTGCCTTTTTTTGACAACACCACTAATCGCCCCCCCACCCCCCCCCCCCCACACTTGTACGCAAAATTTGTGGCGTCCCCCCCCCCCCCCCATTGAGTTTGACATAAGGGCACGGACAGTTTCATTTCAGTAGCACTGTGGAATGATCTCGCTTCCATGTGCGATCGTCCTTGCGTTTGGACGGGCTGCCCCCTCTCCCCAACCCCAGCCCCACCCCCCGCCTTCCATTGACTAGTATTCCTCCTAGTTCCTTCAATTTTTATTGTTTTCTCTTCTGTTTATTTTGTTTCCAGATTCCCATTAAATTCGTGCGCAGGGCCCTGGGTAATTTTAACTACCACTACGCAGCGACGCACAAATGCCTGCTCCAGGGGCTCACGAGCTCGGGCTACAAGCTCAGTACGTATATACTGTTACTGCCCGATACTGAAGTATTGTCAGTATGCTGTCAAGGGGGAGGGGGTGTAGGAAGGGCTCACGAGCTCGGGCTACAAACTCAGTACGTATATACTGTTAATGCCCGATACTAAAGCTATTCCAAGCTGCCCATCGTAGTAATCACTTCTCTGTTTCATGATTAGCTGACCTAATTCTAACTCCGCTCTTTAAAAAAAAAAAAAACATGCGCATAAGTAACATTTTAGATTTCTCTGAACTGCGAGTGTCTTTTATTTCAGATTTCGCTGAGTTGCAAGTAAAACATTTCCCAGGACACAAGTTATATGTGTACCAAGTGGTCGAGACCGAGGGGAATGTGAAGATTGCGCTGGGTAAGTACAACGTCGGGAACGTTCAAGTTTATTCTGTGAATTTGAAGCATTTTTTGTTGGTCCCAAAAATCGGTTACGGACCGACACAGGAAACGGAAACTCACTATTAAAGTTAATAATTTTTGGTTCATAATTGTTTTGAAAAAAGACCAGTATACATTGGAATTTAAGCAAAGTACTGTCGCAATCCGCGGGTTTTTGTCTAAACACCCGTCTTGTTTTCTGCTGTATCACGTACATACTGCCAGGTAACCAGATATACTGGACGAGAAAATGTTTTTTTTTCTATCCAGGATTTAGGTTACAGACAAGGGGTGTAATCTTTGCGGGGGGGGGGGAGGGGGGGGCAGAGAGGTGGTGGTGCAGGCACATAGTTTATAACATTAACGTTTCAGATTAATGGGGTTTATGTTTTAGACAAAGGGGTATATAATATTGCAGACGAAGTGCTAAATATTACAGAAAAATTGTAAATATTGGAAGAAAAAGGTCTATACTTTAAGGGGTTTATGTTGCAGTTAAAGGATATAAACATCTACTGCTGACAAACAGACAGGTGTTCCTGACAAATGAGTTTATGTTGCCGTACAAGGATTTTTATGTTTGCAGGCAAGGAAGAGGTGGGGTTCAGCCTGCTGAAGCTTGGCCGGCGTGTTAGTAACTGTATCAGCTTTGCCTCCAAGCATTTCTGCCCAAAGCTCCGCCAGGAGGTGGAATTCACCATCAACAAACGCATGCAAGAAATTGAGGTTCTCATCCTTTTTAGCCCAGCTTACGTTACACGTAAGCTGGGGTATTCCTATCGGTTTGCGGGCGGTGTCCGTTAGTTAGTTAGTTAGTTAGTTAGTTAGTTGTTTATTTAGTAAACTTTGGTTCAAAATGCATCTCCTCCTACAATTTTGAACCGATGTCATTTATTTTTGGTGTGAGGCATCCCTAAGGGGTCGTGCATACGGCTTGTGCTTTTCTAGTCGATCGGGTGATTTTTGAATTTTTGGCGAATTTTTAAAGAAAAAATTTTAAAATGTATCTCCTCCTACATTTTTGACCCGATGTCATTTATTTTTGGTATGAGGCACCCCTAAAGGGTCGTGCATACGGCTTGTGCTTTTTTAGTCGATCGCGCAATTTTTGTATTTTTGGGGAATTTTTAAAGCAAAAATTTCGAAAATAATTCAAAATGCATCTACTCCTACAATTTTGATTCCATGTCATTTATTTTTGGTGTGAGGCATCCCTAAGGAGTCGTGCATACGGCTTGTGCTTTTTTAGTCGATTGGGTGATTTTTGAATTTTAGGGGAATTTTTAAAGAAAAAAATTTAAAATGTGTCTCCTCCTACATTTTTGACCCGATGTGATTTATTTTTGGTATGAGGCACCCCTAAAGTGTCGTGCATACGGCTTGTGCTTTTCTAGTCGATCGGGTGATTTTTTAATTTTTGGAGAATTTTTGAAGAAAAAAATTTAAAATGTATCTCGTCCATCATTTTTGATCCGATGTCTTTTTTTTTTTAGCCCAGTTGGCTTTTTAGCCAACAGGGCTATACAGATGGGGGCAAGTGTTTTTAACCTTCTACTGCATTAGGAAATTTTTTTATTTTTTGGTTTAAACCATTTTTGGCGATTTTATTGCCAATTTGGGCAGAATACGAAAAAACCTATCTAGTCCCTCATTTTTCATCGGAAGATTCCGAAATTTTTTATGAAGAAACTAGAACTAAGGGGTGAAAAAAGTACTTTTTTCGATTTTTGAATTTCGCCTTATTTTTGAATCTACTGAGCTTCAAAGTTTGCAACTTCTAAAAATTGGCAAATTTCCATTTTTTTTTCTTAACAAAGTAGTTAAAGTGGAATATCTTTTTTATTTTTCATCCGATTCGTACCAAATTTTAAACGCGAGTTTTTAACCTTCTACTGCATTAGGAATTTTTTTTTATTTTTTGGTTTAAACCATTTTTGGCGATTTTATTGCCAATTTGGGCAAAATACGAAAAAATCTATCTAGTCCCTCATTTTTCATCGGAAGATTCCGAAATTTGTTATGAAGAAACTAGAACTAAGGGGTGAAAAAAGTACATTTTTCGATTTTTGAATTTCGCCTTATTTTTGAATCTACTGAGCTTCGAAGTTTGCAGCTTTTAAAAAATTGGAAATTTCCATTTTTCTTCTTAAAAAAGCAAAGTTTCAATTTGCAGAGGGGCACAATATGTTACATGCAAGTACTTCTGGTTTGACTTTTCAGTAATTTTGTTGTCAGTGGGTCATTTCTATGATATTTTCAAGTGGGCGATAATAGGGAACATTGGGCGATAAAGCAAGAAAGTTGTAATTTTCGGTTTAAAAGTGCAGGAATCAATTCTATGTCCCAAAAATATGATAAATATAATATTTTTCGGATGGGCGATAATAGTGAACATTTTGCGAAAATGTAAGAAAGTTGTAATTTTCGCTTTAAAAGTGCAGGAATCAATTCTATGACCCGAAAATATGATAAATGTGATAGTTTTCGGGTGGGCGATAATAGGGAATGTTGGGCGATAATGTAAGAAAATTGTAATTTTCGCTTTAAAAGTGCAGGAATCAATTCTATGTCCCGAAAATATGATAAATATAATATTTTTCGGGTGGGCGATAATAGGGAATATTGGGCGATAAAGCAAGAAAGTTGTAATTTTCGCTTTAAAAGTGCAGGAATAAATTCTATGACCCGAAAATATGATAAATATGATATTTTTCGTGTGGGCGATAATAGGGAACATTGGGCGATAATGCAAGAAAGTTGTAATTTTCGCTTTAAAAGTGCAGGAATCAATTCTGTGACCCGAAAATATGATAAATGTGATATTTTTCGGGTGGGCGATATCAGGGAATATTGGGCGAAAAAGCAAGAAAGTTGTAATTTTCGCTTTAAAAGTGCAGGAAACAATTCTATGACCCGAAAATATGATAAATATAATATTTTTCGGGTGGGCGATAATAGGGAACATTGGGCGATAATGCACGAAATTTGTAATTTTCGCTTTTAAAGTACAGGAATCAATTCTATGAACCGAAAATATGATAAATGTGATATTTTTCAGGTGGGTGATAATAGGGAATATTGGGCGATAATGTAAGAAGATTGTAATTTTCGCTTTAAAAGTGCAAGAATATATTCTGTGACCCGAAAATATGATAAATATGATATTTTTCGGATCGGCGATAATAGGGAATATTGGGCGATACTGCAAGAAAGTTGTAATTTTCGCTTTAAAAGTGCAGGAAACAATTCAAGGACCCGAAAATATGATAAATATAATATTTTTCGGGTGGGCGATAATAGGGAACATTGGGCGATAATGTAAGAAAGCTGTAGTTTTCGCTTTAAAATTGCAGGAATCAATTCTATGACCCGAAAATATGATAAATGTGCTATTTTTCGTGTGGGCGATAATAGGGAACATTGGGCGATAATGCAAGAAAGTTGTAATTTTCGCTTTAAAAGTGCAGGTATCAATTCTGTGACCCAAAAATATGATCAATGTGATATTTTACGGGGGGACGATAACAGGGAATATTGGGCGATAAAGCAAGAAAGTTGTAATTTTCGCTTTAAAAGTGCAAGAAACAATTCTAGGACCCGAAAATATGATAAATATAATATTTTTCGGGTGGGCGATAATAGGGAACGTTGGGCGATAATGTAAGAAAGCTGTAGTTTTCGCTTTAAAATTGCAGGAATCAATTCTATGACCCGAAAATATGATAAATGTGCTATTTTTCGTGTGGGCGATAATAGGGAACATTGGGCGATAATGCAAGAAAGTTGTAATTTTCGCTTTAAAAGTGCAGGAATCAATTCTGTGACCCAAAAATATGATCAATGTGATATTTTACGGGGGGGCGATGACAGGGAATATTGGGCGATAAAGCAAGAAAGTTGTAATTTTCGCTTTAAAAGTGCAGGAAACAATTCTAGGACCCGAAAATATGATAAATATAATATTTTTAGGGTGGGCGATAATAGGGAACATTGGGCGATAATGTAAGAAAGTTGTAATTTTCGCTTTAAAAGAGCAGGAATCAATTCTATGACACGAAAATATGATAAATATGATATTTTTCGGATAGCCGATAATAGGGAATATTGGGCGATAAAGCAAGAAAGTTGTAATTTTCGCTTTAAAAGTGCAGGAAACAATTCAAGGACCCGAAAATATGATAAATATAATATTTTTCGGGTGGGCGATAATAGGGAACATTGGGCGATAATGTAAGAAAGTTTTAATTTTCGCTTTAAAAGGGCAGGAATCAATTCTAAAACCCGAAAATATGATATTTTTCGGATGGGCGATAATAGGGAATGTTGGGCGATAATGCAAGAAAGTTGTAATTTTCGCTTTAAAAGTGCAGGAATCAATTCTATGACCCGAAAATATGATAAATGTGATATTTTTCGGGTGGGCGATAATAGGGAATATTGGGCGATAATGTAAGAAAATTGTAATTTTCGCTTTAAAAGTGCAGGAATCAATTCTGTGACCCTAAAATATGATAAATATGATATTTTTTCGGATGGTTGATAATAGGGAACATTGGGCGATAGTGCAAGAAAGTTGTAATTTTCGCTTTAAAAGTGCAGAAAACAATTCTATGACTACAAAATATGATAAATGTGATATTTTTCGGGTGGGCGATAATAGGGAACGTTGGGCGATAATGTAAGAAAGTTTTAATTTTCGCTTTAAAGTGCAGAAAACAATTCTATGACTACAAAATATGATAAATGTGATATTTTTCGGGTGGGCGATAATAGGGAACGTTGGGCGATAATGTAAGAAAGTTTTAATTTTCGCTTTAAAAGTGCAATAATCAATTCTATGACCCGAAAATATGATAAATATGATATTTTTCGTGTCGGCGATAATAGGGAACATTGGGCGATAATGCAAGAAAGTTGTAATTTTCGCTTTAAAAGTGCAGGAATCAATTCTATGACCCGAAAATATGATAAATGTGATAGTTTTCGGGTGGGCGATAATAGGGAATATTGGGCGATAATGCAAGAAAGTTGTAATTTTCGCTTTAAAAGTGCAGGGATCAATTCTATGTCCCGAAAATATGATAAATATAATATTTTTCGGGTGGGCGATAATAGGGAATATTGGGCGATAAAGCAAGAAAGTTGTAATTTTCGCTTTAAAAGTGCAGGAATAAATTCTATGACCCGAAAATATGATAAATATGATATTTTTCGTGTGGGCGATAATAGGGAACATTGGGCGATAATGCAAGAAAGTTGTAATTTTCGCTTTAAAAGTGCAGGAATCAATTCTGTGACCCGAAAATATGATAAATGTGATATTTTTCGGGTGGGCGATATCAGGGAATATTGGGCGAAAAAGGAAGAAAGTTGTAATTTTCGCTTTAAAAGTGCAATAATCAATTCTATGACCCGAAAATATGATAAATATAATATTTTTCGGGTGGGCGATAATAGGGAACATTGGGCGATAATGCACGAATTTGTAATTTTCGCTTTTAAAGTACAGGAATCAATTCTATGAACCGAAAATATGATAAATGTGATAGTTTTCAGGTGGGTGATAATAGGGAATATTGGGCGATAATGTAAGAAGATTGTAATTTTCGCTTTAAAAGTGCAAGAATATATTCTGTGACCCGAAAATATGATAAATATGATATTTTTCGGATCGGCGATAATAGGGAATATTGGGCGATACTGCAAGAAAGTTGTAATTTTCGCTTTAAAAGTGCAGGAAACAATTCTAGGACCCGAAAATATGATAAATATAATATTTTTCGGGTGGGCGATAATAGGGAACATTGGGGGATAATGTAAGAAAGCTGTAGTTTTCGCTTTAAAATTGCAGGAATCAATTCTATGACCCGAAAATATGATAAATGTGCTATTTTTCGTGTGGGCGATAATAGGGAACATTGGGCGATAATGCAAGAAAGTTGTAATTTTCGCTTTAAAAGTGCAGGTATCAATTCTGTGACCCAAAAATATGATCAATGTGATATTTTACGGGGGGACGATAACAGGGAATATTGGGCGATAAAGCAAGAAAGTTGTAATTTTCGCTTTAAAAGTGCAGGAAACAATTCTAGGACCCGAAAATATGATAAATATAATATTTTTCGGGTGGGCGATAATAGGGAACGTTGGGCGATAATGTAAGAAAGCTGTAGTTTTCGCTTTAAAATTGCAGGAATCAATTCTATGACCCGAAAATATGATAAATGTGCTATTTTTCGTGTGGGCGATAATAGGGAACATTGGGCGATAATGCAAGAAAGTTGTAATTTTCGCTTTAAAAGTGCAGGAATCAATTCTGTGACCCGAAAATATGATCAATGTGATATTTTTACGGGGGGGCGATGACAGGGAATGTTGGGCGATAAAGCAAGAAAGTTGTAATTTTCGCTTTAAAAGTGCAGGAAACAATTCTAGGACCCGAAAATATGATAAATATAATATTTTTAGGGTGGGCGATAATAGGGAACATTGGGCGATAATGTAAGAAAGTTGTAATTTTCGCTTTAAAAGAGCAGGAATCAATTCTATGACACGAAAATATGATAAATATGATATTTTTCGGATGGGCGATAATAGGGAATGTTGGGCGATAATGCAAGAAAGTTGTAATTTTCGCTTTAAAAGTGCAGGAATCAATTCTATGACCCGAAAATATGATAAATGTGATATTTTTCGGGTGGGCGATAATAGGGAATATTGGGCGATAATGTAAGAAAATTGTAATTTTCGCTTTAAAAGTGCAGGAATCAATTCTGTGACCCTAAAATATGATAAATATGATATTTTTTCGGATGGTTGATAATAGGGAACATTGGGCGATAGTGCAAGAAAGTTGTAATTTTCGCTTTAAAAGTGCAGAAAACAATTCTATGACTACAAAATATGATAAATGTGATATTTTTCGGGTGGGCGATAATAGGGAACGTTGGGCGATAATGTAAGAAAGTTTTAATTTTCGCTTTAAAAGTGCAATAATCAATTCTATGACCCGAAAATATGATAAATATGATATTTTTCGTGTCGGCGATAATAGGGAACATTGGGCGATAATGCAAGAAAGTTGTAATTTTCGCTTTAAAAGTGCAGGAATCAATTCTATGACCCGAAAATATGATAAATGTGATAGTTTTCGGGTGGGCGATAATAGGGAATATTGGGCGATAATGCAAGAAAGTTGTAATTTTCGCTTTAAAAGTGCAGGGATCAATTCTATGTCCCGAAAATATGATAAATATGATATTTTTTGGATGGGCGATAATAGGGAACATTGGGCGATAATGCAAGAAAGTTGTAATTTTCGCTTTAAAAGTGCAGGAATGAATTCTATGACCCGAAAATATGATGAATGTGATACTTTTCGGGTGGGCGATAATAGGGAACATTGGGCGATAATGTAAGAAAGTTGTAATTTTCGCTTTAAAAGTGCAAGGATCAATTCTATGACCCGAAAATATGATAAATGTGATATTTTTCGGGTAGGCGATAATAGGGAATATTGGGCGATAATGTAAGAAAGTTGTAATTTTCGCTTTAAAAGTGCAGGAATCAATTGTATGACCCGAAAATATGATAAATGTGATATTTTTCGGGTGGGCGATAATAGGGAACATTGGTCGATAATGCAAGATAGTTGTAATTTTCGCTTTAAAAGTGCTGGAATAAATTCTATAACCCGAAAATATGATAAATATGATATTTTTCGTGTGGGCGATAATAGGGAACATTGGGCGATAATGCAGTAAAGTTGTAATTTTCGCTTTAAAAGTGCAGAGATCAATTCTATGACCCGAAAATATGATAAATGTGATATATTTCGGGTGGGCGATATCAGGGAATATTGGGCCAAAAAGCAAGAAAGTTGTAATTTCGCTTTAAAAGTGCAGGAAACAATTCTAGGACCCGAAAATATGATAAATATAATATTTTTTCGGGTGGGCGATAATAGGGAACATTGGGCGATAATGTAAGAAAGTTGTAATTTTCGCTTTTAAAGTGCAGGAAGCAATTATATGACCCGATAATATGATAAATGTGATATTTTTCGGGTGGTCGATAGCCTCTTTTTCATTTTTCCCACGCAAATTAAAATTAATTAGGGTCCACATAGTTTTGACGAACCCCCCGCTTTGAAGTTTACCAGGGCATTTGAAGTACGCCTGTCAGGGTAGACTATCCAAGGTCTGGATATACCTCACCCGATCATTTGTCGATTTTTAATTAAACGCTGGCCTAGTACCACCCTGGATAGGAATCCACGTTTAAGTAATCGTATGCAACAAAAGGCTCGAGATAAGTGCATATAAGAAAGGACGTTATTTAAATTTTGGAGTTCTACTTTTCTTTGATATCAAATTAAATTGGAGAAAAATTCCTGTTTTTACATATATATTTTTATTTGACAAATATCGTACCGTGTTCTGGATAGGATGTTCCAAAACTGTATGCACATTTTTATACTCAACACAACACAAGTAAATAAACATGCGCATTGATCCGAAATAAGAACCGCACATCAACGCAAGGTAAATAAACATGCGCACTGATCCGAAATGCAAACCGTACATCAACGCAAGTTAAATAAACATGCGCACTGGTCCGAAAAAAGAACCGCACATCAACACAATGTAAATAAACATGCGCACTGATCCGAAATAAGAACCGCACATCAACACAAGTAAATAAACATGCACACTGATCCGAAATGCCAACCGCACATCAACGCAAGTTAAATAAACATGCGCACTGGTCCGAAATTCGAACCGCGCATCAACGCCACTTAAATAAACGTGTGGAGTGGTTCGAAATGTGAACCACGCGCCAACGCAAGTTAAACAAACATTTTTACTGGTCCAGAATAAGAACTTCGCATCAATACAAGTTCAATAAACGTGCGCACTGGTCCGATATTCGAACCGCGCGTCAACGCAAGTTAAATAAATATGCGCAATGGCCCGAAATTCGAACTGCTCATCAACGCAAGTTGAATAAACATGCGCACTGGTCCAAAATGCAAACCGCGCACCAATGCAAGTTAAATAAACATATACACACGTCCAAAATAAGCACCGTGCAAGTTAGATAAACATGCAAACTCTTCCGAAATGCGAACCGCGCATCAAGACAACCTAAGGAAACTTGTGCACTTGTCCAAAATAAGAACGAAAGTAATATAAACATGCGCATTGGTCTGGAATAAGAACCGCGCATTAATCTTTATTAAGTTAAATAAACATGTGCACTGTTCCAAAATGAGAGCCGCGCATCAACGCAAATTAAATAAACATGCGCACTTGTCTAAATTAGAACCGCGCATTGAGGCAAGTTACATAAATATGCGCACTGGTCCGAAATGCGAGCGTTGTTTGAAGGTATCTATGGCAAACTATCCAGTCTACCAGATATACAAAAAATCTGTTCCCCATTTTTCTGGGAAAGAAATCTTTGTATGCATTTATCGGTCTATGTTCTGGTCCGGTGCTAAATTAATTATTGAGCTAGCTCTTTGCCGTCTCATCTTTTGAAGCTTGATATTTCAGGGAAATTCCTTCGCTCATGCACGCTGGAATGGGTCTTATTGCGTTTCGTAAGCTGGGACTTTGTCCTTGGACAAACTTGTTTTTTTTTTTTGTTGGTCTGTTGCATATTGCAATACGTCATACTTGTTGGAGAACGATTTTGTACGAGTTAAAGGCGTTGAAAGAATATTACTGTTGTTTCATCAGTATCAGTATTTAAGCCTTCACGACCTGCACTGTTTGAGGTGACACGTCCAGGGGTGCGCTTAAGTCTTGTCATACAGGACTAGTCTGCCTTCATCGCCCGTATTCGATAACTTCAAAAATAAGTTTGAAAATGGAGTTTATAAAATCACTTGAGCAGTTGCTCAAAATACGAGGTGGAAGTGTGTGCCCCGTTGAAAACTCTGCCGGGTTCAAGATCTTTTGTGTAGGCGGCGGGGGGATTTTTTTTCAATTTGGTGGGAAACTAAATGTTTTTACTAGCTCTTTTGTGAATTTTACTTAATTTTAAGCCAACCTTTATGCTGATTTAAGGGAAGCTTGACTCTGTTCTACATTTTGAGGTGAAGATTTACTTGTTGAATATGTAGACCTCAATAATTTGCCTCAGATTGTGAGCTTGAGTTTGAGCCGCGTTTTTGGAACACGGGCGTAGGTGAGGGACCTGGAGCTGGCCGAGACGCTGAACGAGCGCGAGTACGCGGACGCCGGCCAGGGCATCGAGTGCGGCTGTTGCTATGGCGACTACCCGTTCGAGGACATGGTGCAGTGTGCCGACGGCCACCTCTTCTGCGGCTCCTGCCTACAGAGTTACGCCAAGGAAGCCGTCTATGGGCAGGGCAAGGTAAGCCGTGCTGGTGACGCGTGACGTAATTTAAAACCGAATACCAAAATGGAGTATTATTTTTCGAACTTTTACGAAAGGCTTCGGGGCTTACTACTGACTGCAACAAGTCTCCTGACTAGATTTTATAGCAAAGGCTGTCCAGGCTCAGAGAGTTATAAAAAGTAACCAAATAAAAAATAACTAAATAAGTAAATAAATAAAATAAGTAAGTAAATGAAAAATAAATATTGATATTTTGTGTTTTGACTGCAGTCTTCACTAAGTTGTATGGACGGGGAGTGTGAGGCTGTTTTCTTGAAAAGTGAGTGTTTTTTAGTACCTTACGTGTTTCTGTACATATGTTTATGTTTTTCTCAATGTGTTTTGGTGCTGCTACAAGCTTTTGTTTACCACTTTGTCTGCAACACTCTCATAAGGCACGGCGCAGTAGAGCACGTTACTAAGTGCTGAGTGTGGGCAAACTGGACGCTGTAATGAGTGAAAAAAAAACTGATTAGTGAGTAGTGATTGGATGCGGTAAGGGATTGCGATTACCCAGCGTTCGCGTCATGTTTTAAAATGTTACAAACCTTTCGCATTCCTGCATCTAATTTTGAGATTGGTTTGAAATCTCAAGAAATTTTAAAAGTAAAATTTAACATCCCGTGCCCATGTTTTTCGTTGACCAGCTGGACGCACAGCTCTCCGATTTCTGCGCTTATTCTGCGAGTTTCTGCGTACTTTACTGTATGTGTACGCCGGTACCGCGAAGCCTTGTTTTCCTGTCAAAACACAAAGAATGATACAATAGGCTTATAATGACGTCATTATTTAAATGTGTCTACCAAGAATCCGGATACAATTACAGCCCTCTATCTAACTTGACACATGCTTACCATAAGGCGGGGAGGTATGCCGATCTCACCGCACAGAGCACGTAAATCCTCTACTCTCCACTGCGACGGGTGCTGTGAGTGCGCGTGACGTGTGTAGTGTGTGAGTGCGCGTGACGCGTGCTGTGTGTGAGAACGCGTGGCGTGCAGTATGAGAGCGCGTGATGCGTGCTGTGTGTGAGTGCGCGTGACGCGTGTAGTGTGGGAACGCGTGCTCTGTGCGATTGCACATGACGCGTGCTGTGTGTGAGAACGCGTGGCGTGTAGCATGAGAGCGCGTGATGCGTGCTGTGTGTGAGTGCGCGTGACGCGTGTAGTGTGAGAGCGCGTGACGTGTGCTGTGTGTGAGTGCGCGTGAAGCGTGCTGTGTGTGAGTGTGCGTGGCGTGAGTGCGCGTGAAGCGTGCTGTGTGTGAGAGCGCGTGTAGTGTGGGAGCGTGTGCTGTGTGTGAGTGCGCGTGACGCGTGATCTGTGCGATTGCGCGTGACGCGTGCCGTGTGTCGGCGCGTGACCGTCGGTTGCAGGTCAGCTGGAGCGCTGCCTGGCCAGTGACATGCTCGCCAAGTACGAGGACCGATGCCAGGAGGAGGCGCTTAACCTCGCCGACATCTCCGACCTGGTCAGGTGACGCCCCGCATTTACATACTCTTTTGTTGGCTGTTCCTTATGTGTTATTTTGCTGTGCCATAGCGGGGGGGGGGGGGAATCAGGTTCAGCCCCGTTATTTCCCAACATCTGTGGTCGTTCGGTCTGTTATGTATTAGGCCCTTTTTGCAGAGGCCATCTGTTTATGGAGGTGGTTGGAGGAATTTGAAAGGAAAATAAATAGAAAGAATTATTTATGTATGATGTAGAAGCATCAACAAAACTCGCCCTTGGTGCATACATATTATCTTCATGGTTTTCACAGGTGTCCTCATTGTGACTTTGCGGCCATTCTTGACCCCGATGACAAGGTCATGTCTTGCCAGAACGAGGCTTGTAGAAAGGTAAGGGCCGGGACTTGGTTTGTTGCTGGTGGATTCTGAAGAGAAGGGCAATGGCCGGAGGACTGCCAGACTGTTGTGCCAGAGGACTGTCAGACTTGTGCCGGAGGACTGTTGTGCCAGAGAACTGTCACGCAGTGTGTTTGTGTAGCTACAGGACCCATAAGCAGTGTGTTTGTGCAGCTAGATGTCCCACAGGCAGTGTGTTCGTGTTGCTTGGGAGTTATAGGGCAGTGTGTTTGTGTTGCGGAGGACTTATAGGGCATTGTGTTCGTGTTGCCAGAGGATTCTGCTAGTATTTTTGTGTTGCTGGACAAAAACAATGGGTTCGTACAGGGAGACGCTTAGACAAGTGTGTTTGCATCCCCTATGTCATTGTTGGGATGTTGCTAGGAAACCCATGTCATCGCCGCTGTGTTGCTAGGATACTCAAAAAGGAATGTAACTCTGTTGCTAGGAGACGTGCAGATACTGCAAGGAAGAGTGGGAGGAGCATTTTGGCAAGAAATGTCAAGAACTAGAGAAAAAGGGCGAGACAGCGCTGAGATTACAGTTGTAAGTGAACAGGCACTTACCCACAAATTAGTATATAATGCATAGCCCCATGCTCCATTTTATTTCCGGCATACCGAGTCGTTTTGGGTAATGTCGTAATTTTTGTTCGGTTTTTAGCCCAGCTTACGGTACACGTAAGCTGGGGTATTCCTATCAGTTTGCGGGTGGCGTCCGTTAGTTAGTTAGTTAGTTGGTTAGTTCGCTGTAAACTTTTTTTCAAAATGCATCTCCTCCTACAATTTTGATCCGATGTCATTTATTTTTGGTGTGAGGCATCCCTAAGGGCTCATGCATTCGGCTTGTGCTTTTCTAGTCGATCGGGTGATTTTTGAATTTTTGGCGAATTTTTAAAGAAAAAAATTAAAAATGTATCTCCTCCTACATTTTTGACCCGATGTCATTTATTTTTGGTATGAGGCACCCCTAAAGGGTCGTGCATACGGCTTGTGCTTTTTTAGTCGATCGGACAATTTTTGTATTTTTGGGGATTTTTTTAAGCAAAAATTTTGAAAAAAATGCATCTACTCCTACAATTTTGATTCGATGTCATTTATTTTTGGTGTGAGGATTTCCTAAGCGGTCGTGCATACGGCTTGTGCTTTTTTAGTCGATCGGGTGATTAGACCAGCCGACTATGTCGGGCTGGTCTTATCTTATCAATAGAGGGGTATCCGTCGTCCGTATGTACGTATGTATGTGTGTATGTACGTGTGTAAACTTTTACTTAAAATGCTTCTTCTCCTTCAGTTTTGATCGGATTCCTTTCAAATTTTACACGAATGTTCTCTAGGTATACCTCTCTTTAAAAATTATTTTTTTTGGCGATCCGCCAAAAATTGGCCAAATGGGGGGCATTTCAAATTTTTCGGTTGCCAATTTTCAAAATGCTTCTTCTCCTTCAGTTTTGATCGGATTCCTCTCAAATTTTACACGAATATTTCCTAGGTAGACCTCTTTTGAAAAATTACTCATTTTGGCGATCTGCCAAAAATTGGCTAAATGGGGGACATTTTTTAATTTTTTGGTGTCAAATTTTCAAATTGCTTCTTCTCGTACAATTGTGATCGGATTCCTTTCCAATTTTGGATAGTTGTTCTCTAGCTAGACCTGTCTTGAAAAATTACTCTTTTTGGCGATCCAGCAAAAATTGGCCAAATGGGGGACATTTTTAATTTTGTGGTTGCCAATTTTCAAAATGCTTCTTCTCCCACAATTTTGATCAAATTTTCTTCAAATTTTGCACCCATATTTTCTAGATAGACCTATTTTGAAAAATTACTTATTTTGGCGATCCGCCAAAAATTGGCGAAATGGGGGACATTTTCAAATTTTATGTCTGCAATTTTCAAATTGCTTCTTCTCGCACAATTTTGATCGGATTCCTTTTGAATTTTAGATAGTTGTTCTCAAGGTAGATCTCTCTTGAAAAATTACTTTTTTTGGCAATCCGGCAAATATTAGCCAAATGGGGGACATTTGTAATTTTGTGGTTGCCAATTTTCAAAATGCTTCTTCTCCTACAATTTTGATCAGATTGTCACCAAATTTTGCACGAATATTCCGTATGTAGACCTCTTTTGAAAAATTACTCATTTTGGCGATCCGCCAAAAATTGGCCAAATGGGGGACATTTTTTAATTTTTGGTGTCAAATTTTCAAATTGCTTCTTCTCCCACAATTTTGATCGGATTCCTTTCCAATTTTGGATAGTTGTTCACAAGGTAGACCTCTCTTGAAAAGTTACTTTTTTTGGCGATCCGCCAAAAATTGACAAATGGGGGACATTTGTAATTTTGTGGTTGCCAATTTTCAAAATGCTTCTTCTCCCACAATTTTGATCAGATTTTCTCCAAATTTTGCACAAATATTCCCTAGGTAGACCTATTTTGAAAAATTACTCATTATGGCGATCCGCAAAAATTGGCCAAATGGGGGACATTTTTTAATTATTGGTGTCAAATTTTCAAATTGCTTCTTCTCGTACAATTGTGATCGGATTCCTTTCCAATTTTGGATAGTTATTCTCTAGCTAGATCTGTCTTGAAAAATTACTCTTTTTGGCGATCCGACAAAAATTGGCCAAATGGGGGACATTTGTAATTTTGTGGTTGCCAATTTTCAAAATGCTTCTTCTCCCACAATTTTGATCAAATTTTCTTCAAATTTTGCACGAATATTCCCTAGCTAGGCCTCTTTTGAAAAATGACTCATTTTGGCGATCCGCCAAAAATTGGAGAAATGGGGGACATTTTTTAATTTTTTGGTGTCAAATTTTCAAATTGCTTCTTCTCCCACAATTTTGATCGGATTCCTTTCCAATTTTGGATAGTTGTTCTCTAGGTAGACCTCTCTTGAAAAATTGCTCTTTTTGGCGATCCGGCAAAAATTGGCCAAATGGGGGACATTTGTAATTTTGTGGTTGCCAGTTTTCAAAATGCTTCTTATCCCAAATTTTGCACGAATATCCTGATATTTTGATCAGATTGTCACCAAATTTTGCACGAATATTCCGTATTTAGACCTCTTTTGAAAATGACTCATTTTGGCGATCCGCCAAAAATTGGCCAAATGGGGGGCATTTTTTTATTTTTTCCCCTTATGAAAGAATTGAAAGAATGACTCCTCATCAGCCACAACTACACCGATCAAGTGAGCGAATATTTTCTCCATTCAGTTACGGCTTTTTTCGTAACCGCTGTCTGCGAATTTGATCATAATTTTGTCTGTGATTCTTGGATATATATTCTGTAGGTCACGGCTGGTCACCATGTCCCTGGACATGCTTGTTTTTGAATTTTTGGGGATTTTTTAAAGAAATTTTAAAATGTATCTCCTCTTACATATTTGACCCGATGTCATTTATTTTTGGTATGAGGCACCCCTAAAGGGTCGTGCATACGGCTTGTGCTTTTTTAGTTTGTATTATCGGGGAATTTTTTAAGCAAAAATTTCGAAAATAATTCAAAATGCATCTACCCCTACAATTTTGATTCGATGTCATTTATTCTTGGTGTGAGTGCATACGGCTTGTGCTTTTTAGTCGATCGGGCAATTGTTTTTGTTTGTTTTTTTTTTTTTTTTGTTTTTTTTTTTTTTGTTTTGGTTTTGAGGCATCCCTAAGGGGTTGAGAATACGACTTGCGCTTTTTAGTCGATCCGACAATTTCTGTATTTTTGGGGAATTTTTGAAGAAAAACTTCAAAATGCATTTCCTCCTACAGTTTTTATCCGATTTCATTTATTTTTGCTATGAGGCATCCTTAGGTAGGTCTCGCATACGACTTGTGCTATTTGACTCGACTTGGGAATTTTTGATTTCGGGGGGAATTTTTGATGAAAATACCTCAAAATGCATTTTCTGCTGCAGTTTTGATCAAAACATCATTTATTTTGTTTGGCATGCTTAGGGTGTCGTGAATATGGCCTGTCTTTTTCAGTCGATGAGAGAATTTTTGAAGAAAAAATTTTTATCAGATTTCATTTATTTTCGATATGAGCCGTCTCTAGGGGGTCATGCATACGGCTTGTGCTTTTTGAGTGAATTGGAAAACTTTTGAATTTTTTCGGAATTTTTGAAGAAAAAATTAAATGAATCTCCTCTTACAGCGCATAAACGCAAGTTAAATGAACTTGCACAGTAGTCAGGTTTAAACACCACACATCGACGCAAGTTAAATAAACATTCGCAGTAGTCCCAATTAAGTACTCCGCATCGATGCAAGTTAAATAAACTTGCGCATTGGTCCGAAATGTGAACTGCGCATCGGCGGAGGATAAATAAAGATGCGAACTGGTCCAAAATAAGCACCGCGCATCAACGCAGGTTAAATAAACATGCGCACTGGTCCGAAAGAAAGAACTACGCTTCGACGTAAGTTGAATAGACATGCGCAGTGGTCTATCATGCGAACCGCGCATCAACGCAGCCTAAAAAAACATGCGCACTGGTCCGAAATGTGAACCGCACATCGAGGCAAATTAAATAAACATGCGCAGTGGTCCGAAATGCGAACCGCGCATCAACGCAAGTTAAATAAACATGGGCACTGGCCTGAAATGCGAACCGCGCATCGACGGAAGTTAAATAAACATGCGATCCGGTCCAAAATAAGCACCGCACTCCAACGCAAGTTTGGGTCCGACCCTTTATTTTTAAAGGAGCCCCTTGACCCAAAGGGAGGCCGGAGTTGATATTCCGACCCCCCTCGGGGTACCAGTCTTACTGGGTATATCTCAGTTCTACTGGTATCTCGCCCCCCTCCCAACCATACCCTCCCACCATTTCATCATCTCACCATCATTTCCATTTTCACAGGTACTATAAAACCTTCCCAAAAGCACACATACCAAATTAACAACAATGCCCTTCCACCTAATAATATCCCTTTTTTGATAAATATGATGTCGTTAATCGCAATAAAGAAATCTTTCCTTACCTAATTGTTTCACATTCAATCCATTTTTTTGTATTATCATCTGGGGTCTACTTAATTGTAGTACTCCAGATACGGTATTAGCTCTGTCACACCCTTGGCAACGACTACTAGCAGCCAACAAAAACCTGCGTTACACCGTTCCCACGCAAACCGCATAAAAGCGTGGCAACCTGTTGTGCGTCCACCAAGATGTCCTACAGTAGCTGGTGATAATACCAGACATAAGAACGCACTTTGCCGTGGGTTGCATCCCGTAGTGGAAGGAGAGCGGTTACCTGGGTATTGAGGCTTCTTGTCTCTTAGGCAGGCCTTTCAAATACACATTCTGCTGAGGGACTTGTTTGCCAATACATGCCTTTGGTCCTTCTCTTCGGCCCAAGAAGGGCGTTCGTGAACTGGCCCGTCACGATCAATAACGGCTGGTCGTTCAGTTTAACCATACTGCGGCTCTAGGGTCAATCGAACGGCGTTGGATGGAGAATACCGCCGCGTCTAGTAGAGTATTCCAGGTGTCCTAGCCCTAGGCGGGTAACCCCCGTTGCCGAAATAGGTGGTCATAGTAAGGCCGGGGCCGGCAGACCTGGAAGAAAATTTTCAAAAAAACACTTAATGGATAAGACAAAAGAAAAACAAAATACATCACCGACACCCAAAAGACCAAGGATTGAGGTGGGGTCTCCCCCTGCTTCATTTCCACAATACCTGATTATCACACCGATAGAGGGCACGTTCAAACTATCCCCCTTCGCTATCCAGAAGGGGGTGGCATCGATAGTGGGAAATCAATTTAACATCAAAAGGCTCCGCTCGGGGGACATTCTAGTCCAAATAGCCACTTTACAACAATGTAAAAACCTCCTGAAAATAACATCTTTCGTAAACACCCCAGCTAAGTGCTCTGCCCACCGAACCTTAAATTTTTGCAGGGGAGTGATCACCCACCCTGAACTAAGATTTTGCTCAGATGAAGAATTAGTCGATGGACTACAGGACCAGGGTGTGACAGCAGCGCGACCTTTGGGCCAACGAGGAATATTTGTCCTTACCTTCTGCAAGCCTACTTTGCCAGGCAATATAAAAGTTGGATATTTAAGCCTACCAGTGAAAATATATATTCCGAACCCTATTCGTTGTTTCCACTGCCAGAAATACGGGCATAACAAAGACAAATGCAGAAATCAAAAACCCACCTGCGCAAAATGCGGGGAGGAAGGGCATGAATATAGTTCATGTACCTCTCACAACCCCAAATGCATAAACTGCATGGGCAGCCACCCGGCTTCATCCAAGGATTGTCCGCGGTGGCATGCTGAAAAGAAAGTGCAACAGATAAAATTTGAAAAATCGGTGTCTTATCCCGAAGCCCGAAAACTGGCTGCTACCCTCCTCCCATCAAATGCGAAAACATATGCTAGCTCAGTAAGACCCAAGTTTCAGGATTCTGCCTGTCAAACTGACATCACATGGATTACGGAACAAAAGATTTTTTCGCCACGAAAGCAACAACGGCCTTCTAGAAAAACAAAAGAAACTAAAACTGAAACGGACTCCAGTCTTTGTGAGTCTTTACCAAGCACATCTCCTGAGCTGTCAGGGAAGAGAGACGGGTCTTGTACTCCAAGCCCCCAATCCTCTCAGCTGGGCCACGAAACAAAGGCAAGACTCAAACAAAGAGCTCAACTTGCCAAACAGAGGTTGCGCACAAACCTTACGGAGGAAATGAGTGGGAATAGATACTCCCCTCTTATGGATGCTGGCGATGGGAGACCTGCAGGCAGAACCTCCCCTAAGCCACCCCGCTCAAATGAAAAGCCTCCAAAAGTAACGATTAACAGAAATCGAGCTCTTAGCAAGTAACGATGACAATAATTCATTGGAATATCAGAGGTTTTTGGACCAACTACCATGAATTGTTAACACTTATGCACTTAAATGATCCGGCAGTATTTTGTCTTCAGGAAACATTCAGCAAAAACGACAATCCACCAAAACTTAGAGGATATACGTCATACAACAAACCCTCATCGGATGACAGAGCGACGGGTGGAATCGCTATGTTTGTTCGAAGTGATCTCTTACAAAGCGAAATTAAACTAAATACGCCTTTCCAGACCCAGGCGATTCGTATCACGCTTGGCAAAACTTTCACAATTTGTAATATTTATTTGCCACCACAATTGAGACCTCAACTAGAAGAGTTGAATGACCTAATAAATCAGTTACCTAAGCCAGTCCTATTCGTGGGCGACTTTAATGCTCACAGTACATTGTGGGGCAATAGTTACGTAGATTTGAAAGGAAAATTGGTAGAAAATCTCCTTAACCATCATAATTTAACCATTTTCAACGACAAGTCATACACATATCTTCACCCTGGTACTGGTTCAAAAACCTCTATTGACCTTTCTATAGCATCTGCTAATTTATATCTTGATTTTAATTGGAAAGTGTTGGGTGATCTCCACGGCAGTGACCACTTTCCTATTTTATTGTCTGAGTCTAAAGCATACCACGAAAAAAGATCCCCAAAATGGAAGTTTCAGAAAGCAGACTGGTCAGAATTCCAAGAATTATGTCATCAGAGTATCAAAAGGAAACATTTTACTGATGATGAAGACGAACATATCTCATTATTTACCTTTCTTCTCCATGGAGTGTGTGAAAAATCTATCCCAAGGACATCAGGATCCCGCAAGAAACCAAACAAACCGTGGTTTAATGACGCTTGTAAAGAATCCATAGCGCTTCGTAAACAAGCTCTCAAAAATTTTTCAGACTACCCAGACATTACAAGAAAAATAGAATATCAAAGGGCCAAGGCAGTTGCGCGTAAAACAGTCAGAAAAAGCAAACAAGAGTCCTGGCATGAATATGTTTCTCAACTCAACACAAATAATTCTCTAAAAAAGACCTGGGACATGGTTAGAAAAATATCTGGCAAGAACACTTTTAGCACAGTAAGCCATCTAGAAGCTAACAATAATATGATCACCGACCCAAAGGACATTTTAGATACCTTAGGCGAAACATTTGAACATAACTCATCTTCCGAAAACTATAGCCACGAGTTTAGACGTTATAAAGAAACAGAAGAAACTAATCCTCTTAACTTCTATTCTGACAACAGCGAAGCGTATAATGAGCACTTTTCTCTTAATGAATTGAGAAAGGCCATAGGTAGTTCCCATGATTCAGCAGCAGGACCAGATGACATACATTATCAGATGCTTAGACATTTGCCAGACCATACCCTAAAGATCCTTTTAGAATTGTTAAATCATACCTGGAATTCCGACACTTTTCCAGAAATATGGAAGGAAGCCACAATAATACCAATACCAAAGCCAAACAAAGATCCACGAAATCCTCAGAATTACAGACCAATTTCCTGACAAGTGCCCTGTGCAAAACATTTGAGCGAATGGTAGCTGAAAGATTAAAATGGTACCTGGAAAGAAACAACTTGCTTGCCGACATACAGAGTGGCTTTAGGAAACAAAGGAGCACTCTGGACCATCTTGTAAGACTAGAATCTTTTGTGAAAGAAGCTTTCAATAACAAGGAACATGTTGTTACCGTTTTCTTCGACTTGGAAAAAGCTTATGACACAGCATGGAAACACGGAGTACTAAAGGATCTTTTTGATTTCGGCCTCCGAGGCCGTCTGCCCCAGTTCATAAAAGGATTCCTGGACGACCGTCGATTCAGGGTTCGCCTTGGTACAATATTCTCAGAATACTTTGAACAAGAGGAAGGCTTCCCCCAAGGATGCATCCTTTCAATTCTACTTTTCCTGATAAAAATCAACAATATAAAAGATACACTGAGACAGGGGATAGATAGCTCACTCTTCGTGGATGATTTTGCCATGTCGTGTAGAGGCAAAAGTATGAATTTAATACAGCGTCGTCTTCAGCAGAGTATTTATTCTCTCCAAGTTTGGGCGAATAAGAATGGTTTTAAATTCTCACAAACCAAAACGGTTTGTATACACTTTTGTAAAAAACGAAAACAGCACGACGATCCAGTTTTACACATCTCTAACGTGCAAATCCCTGTTGTCAAGGAAAACAATTTTTTGGTTTAATTTTTGATAGCCAACTTAGTTTTATCCCACATATCAAACACCTCCGAAGAAAGTGTCAGAAGGCCTTAAATTTACTGAGAGTCATCTCCTCCCACGATTGGGGAGCAGATCGTGATATTAAACTCATGTTGTATAGAGCTCTAATTAGATCGCGACTGGACTATGGCAGTATAGTTTATGGCTCAACTAGACCATCATATCTCAAGATGCTAGAACCGATACAGAATCAAGGCTTAAGAACATGTTTAAATGCCTTTAGAACATCCCCAGCCGACAGTTTACACGTTGAGGCAAATGAACAACCTCTCAATATACGGCGGTTAAAACTTGCCATGCAGTATTGTTTAAAACTTTACGCCAATAGAAATAACCCTACTCATCAGATTGTTTTCGGATCACATTATGCGGATAGAGGTACCAATGCTATCCCCCCCTTTGGAACTAGGATTATACCACACCTGCAGGAAGCAGGTATAATCATTGAATCTGTTGCAAATTACAAAATACCTAACCAACCCCCTTGGAAGTTAACGAAACCTGTGGTCTTGAAGACTCTTTCTGAGTCCACAAAAGAACGAACTAACCCGTGTGTAATTCAGTCAAAATTTGCAGAAATAAAGGATAATTATAATGACTACCATTACATATATACCGATGGTTCCAAACTTGAGGACATGGCTGCAGCAGCTATTGTCACAGAAAATAATACATTCAGAACCAGGCTCCCTGATGGGTCTTCTATTTTCTCTGCAGAAGTTAGAGCCCTGCAGCTAGCTATGCAAATTGTCAAGATTAGCCGCTACAAAAAATTCATATTGTGCGTGGACTCCATGTCAGTGCTTGAGTCACTAGAAAACTTACAGGTATCCAACCCAATAATTTTGGACTTGATAGAAAAACACGACGAAGTGGTAAAAGCTGGCAAAGAGATAATATTTTGTTGGGTACCGAGCCACGTTGGAATCCCGGGCAACGAGGCAGCCGACAAAGGCGCCAAAGAAGCGTTAAACCAAGACTGCTCAGATTTCCTTATACCGTCATCAGATTTTAAGTGCCATATTTCTAGATATGTCAAAAATCTATGGCAACAATATTGGGATGAACAAACAGACAATAAGCTATACCAAATTAACCCTGTGGTAGGGCGCAAATTGCCCTCCCTAAATGGCCTTCGCGACGATGTGGTAATTCACAGATTAAGAATAGGACATTCTTACACTACTCACAAACACCTCTTAAGAGGTGAACCACAACCCGAATGTATAAGTTGTCAGGAACGGTATACAGTAAAACACATCTTGATAGATTGTATAGACTTCAATCACATTCGCCCCCGTTATTATAGAGTTGATTCCATGAGAGAGCTGTTTGAGAAGGTAAATTCCAACAAGGTCCTAGAATTTTTAAAAGAGATTAATATGTATTCCTATGTGTAGACTACCATTAAGTCTATTTTTAGTATATTTTTTAGTATATTTAAGATTTTATTTTATAATCATTTTTAATCAATAAAGTATAAATTCGACAAAGTTACCAGGAATGACACAATATGACCTACAACAGGTTGGCGGTGTCGTTAAACCAATCAAATAACTAACTAACAATCCAACGCAAGTTAAACAAACATGCGCACTTGTCCGAAAAAAGGACCACGCATCGACGCAAGTTGAATAGACATGAGCAGTGGTCTGAAATGAGAACCGCGCATCAACGCAAGTTAAATAAACATGCGCAGTGGTCCGAAGAAAGAACCATGAATCGACGCAAATTGAATAGACATAAGAGTCGGGCATCGACGGGACTTAAATAAACATGCGTTCTGGTCCGAAACGCAAATCGCGCGTCAACGCAAGTTAAATGAACCTGCTCACTTGTCCCAAAATGCGAACTGCGCATCAATGCACCCTAAAGAAACAGGTATACTGGTCCGAAATGCGAACCGGATATCAACGCAAATTAAATAAACATGCACACTGGTCCGAATTGCGAACCGCACATAAGCGTAAGTCAAATAACATTTGCACCGGTCCAAACTAAGTACCGATCATCAACACAAGTTAAATAAATATGCGCAATTGTCCAAAATGCGAACCACGCATCAACACAAGTTAAAAAAAACATGCGCGCTGGTCCGAAATGCGAACTGCCCATTAACGCAATTTAAATAACATGCGCACTATTCAAAATAAGAACTGCGCACCAACGCAACTTAAATAAACATGCGCACTGGTCCAGAATAAGAACCGCGCATCAACTCAAGTTAAAGAAATATGCGCATTGGCCTGAAATAAGAACCGCGCATCGACGCACGTTAAATAAACATACGCAGTGGTTCGAAATGCGAACCACGCGCCAACGTAAGTTAAATAAACATTTGCACTTGTCTAAAATAAGCACCGCGCATCAACGCAAGTTAAATAAACATGCGCACTTCTCCGAAATTTGAACCGCGCATCAACGCAAGTTAAATAAATGTGCGCAGTGGTTCGAAATGCGAACCACGTTCCAACGCAAGTTAAATGAACATTTGCACTGGTCCAAAATAAGCACTGCGCATCAACGCAAGTTAAATAAACATGCGCACTGGTCCGAAATTCGAACCGCGCATTAACGCAAGTTAAATAAACATGCGTAATGATCCGAAATTCGAACTGCTCATCAGCGCAAGTTAAATAAACATGCACACTGGTCCAAAATGCAAACCGCGCCCCACCGCAAGTTAAATAAACATAGGCACACGTCCAAAATAAGCACCGTGCATCAACGCAAGTTAGATAAACATGCAAACTGGTCCCAAATGCGAACCGCGCATCAAGGCAACCTATGGAAACTTGTGCACTTGTCCAAAATAAGTACCGCTCATCAACGCAAGTACAATAAACATGCGTATTGGTCTGGAATAAGAATCGCGCATCGACGCAAGGTAAAGAAACATGCGCAGTGATCCGAAATAAGAACCGCACATCAACACAAGGTAAATAAACATGCGCACTGATCCGAAATACGAACCGCCCATCAACACAATGTAAATAAAGATGCGCCTTGATCCGAAATAAGAACCGCACATCAACACAAGGTAAATAAACGTGCGCACTGATCCGAAATAAGAACCGCACATTCACAAAAGGAAAAAAAAACATGGGCGCTGGTCAGAAATGCGAACCGCACATCAACGCAAGTTAAATAAACATGTGCACTGTTCCAAAATGAGAGCCGCGCATCTACGCAAAATTAAATAAACATGCGCACTTGTCTGAATAAGAACCGCGCATCAAGGCAAGTTACATAAATATGCGCACTGGTCCGAAATGCGAGCGTTGTTTGAAGGTATCTATGGCAGACTATCCAGTCTACCAGAGATACAAAAAATCTGTTTCCCATTTTTCTGGGAAAGAAATCTTTGTATGCATTTATCGGTCTATGTTCTGGTCCGGTGCTAAATTAATTATTGGACTAGCTCTTTGCCGTCTCATCTTTTGAAGCCCAATTTTTTCAGGAAAATTCCCTTGCTCATGCACGCTGGAATTGGTCTTATTGCTTTTCGTAAGCTGGGACTTTGTCCTTGGACAAACTTGTTTTTTTTTTGTTTCTATGGATAATGTTGAGCGTCATTGGCTATTAGAAGTATAAATCCGGAAGGTCTGGATCTTGTTGCAGTGAGGAGAGAATGACGATGGCTAAGATACGGCAGTGCCACAAGTGTAAGGCCTCCTTCACCAAAATAGACGGCTGCAATAAAATGACGTGCCGCTGCGGCGCTAAGATGTGCTATATCTGCAGGAAGCCCGACGTGAGTCCCTCCTGCCCCCTCCCAAAATCCCCCGACATGAGTCCCTCCTGCCCCCTCCCAAAATCCCCCGACGTGAGTCCCTCCTGACCCTTCCCAAAATACCCCGACGTGAGTACCTCCTGCCCCCTCCCAAAACCCCCGGCGTGAGTCCCTCCTGAACCTTCCCAAAATACCCCGACGTGAGTCCCTCCTGCCCCCTCCCAAAACCCCCGACGTGAGTCCCTCCTGACCCTTCCCAAAATCCCCCGACGTGAGTCCCTCCTGACCCTTCCCAAAATACCCCGACGTGAGTCCCTCCTGACCCTCCCCAAAATACCCCGACGTGAGTCCCTCCTGCCCCTCCTGCCAAAACCCCCGACGCGAGTCCCTCCTGCGCCCTCCCCGGATACCCCGACGTGAGTCCCTCCTGACCCTTCCCAAAATATCCCGACGTGAGTCCGTCCTGCCGCCTCCCAAAAATCCCCCGATGTGAGTCCCTCCTGCCCTCTCCCCAGATACCCCGACGTGAGTCCATCCTGCCCCCCTTGACGAAAACCCCCGACGTGAGTCACTCCTGCCCCCTCCCAAAATCCCCCGACGTGAGTCCATCCTGCCCTCTCCCCAGATCCCCCGATGTGAGCCCCTCCTGCCCACCCCCTCCCCAAATGCCCGATGTGAGTCCCTCCTGCCCCCTCCCCAGATACCCCGGCGTGAGTCCCTCCTGCCGCCCTCCCAAAATTGCCCGACGTGAGTCCCTCCTCCCCCTCCCCAGATACCCTGACGTGAGTCCCTCCTGCCCCCTCCCCAGATATCCGACGCGAGTCCCTCCTGCCTCCTCCCAAAATCCCCCGACATGAGTCCCTCCTGCCCCCTCCCCAGATCCCCCGACATGAGTCTCTCCTGCCCCCTCCCCAGATCCCCCGATGTGAGCTCCTCCTGCCCCCCTCCCCAAATGCCCGATGTGAGTCCCTCCTGCCCCCTCCCCAGATCCCCCGACATGAGTCCCTCCTGCCCCCTCCCTGGATGCCCTGACGCGAGTCCCTCCTGCCCCCTCCCAAAATCCCCCGACGTGAGTCCCTCCTGCCCCTCCCAAAATCCCCCGACGTGAGTCTCTCCTGCCCCCTCCCCAGATACCCCGACGTGAGTCCCTCCTGCCCCCCTTGACGAAAACCCCCGACGTGAGTCCCTCCTCCCCCCTCCCCAGATACCTCGACGTGAGTCCCTCCTGCCAACCCCCCCTCCCCAAATGCCCGATGTGAGTCCCTCCTGCCCCCCTCCCAAAATCCCCCAACACGAGTCCCTCCTGCCCCCTCCCCAGATACCCCGACCTGAGTCCCTCCTGCCCCCTCCCCATATACCCCGACGCGAGTCCCTCCTGCCCCCTCCCCAGATAACCCGACGCAAGTGCCTCCTGCCCCCTCCCAAAATCCCCCCAACATGAGTCCCTCCTGCCCCCTCCCCAGATAACCCGACGCAAGTGCCTCCTGCCCCCTCCCAAAATCCCCCAACATGAGTCCCTCCTGCCCCCTCCCCATATACCCCGACGCGAGTCCCTCCTGCCCCCTCCCCAGATAACCCGACGCAAGTGCCTCCTGCCCCCTCCCAAAATCCCCCAACATGAGTCCCTCCTGCCCCCTCCCCAGATACCCCAACCTGAGTCCCTCCTGCCCCCTCCCCATATAACCCGACGCGAGTCCCTCCTGCCCCCTCCCCATATAACCCGACGCGAGTCCCCCCTGCCCCCTCCCCAGATACCCCGACGTGAGTCCCTCCTGCCCCCTCCCCAGATACCCCGACGTGAGTCCCCCCTGCCCCCTCCCCAGATACCCCGACGTGAGTCCCTCCTGCCCCCTCCCCAGATACCCCGACGTGAGTCCTTCCTGCCCCCTCCCCAGATACCCCGACGTGAGTCCCTCCTGCCCCCCTCCCCAGATACCCCGACGCGAGTCCCTCCTGCCCCCTCCCCAGATACCCCGACGTGAGTCCCTCCTGTCCCCTCCCCAGATACCCCGACGCGAGTCCCTCCTGCCCCCCCCCCCCCAAATGCCCGACGTGAGTCCGTCCTGCTCCCTCCCCAGATACCCCGACGTGAGTCCCTCCTGCCCCCTCCCCAGATAACCCGACGTGAGTCCCTCCTGCCCCCTCCCCGGATACCCCGACGTGAGTCCCTCCTGTCCCCCTCCCCAGATACCCCGACTTGAGTCCCTCCTGTCCCCTCCCCAGATACCCCGACGTGAGTCCCTCCTGCCCCCTCCCCAGATACCCCGACGTGAGTCCCTCCTGCCCCCTCCCCAGATACCCCGACGTGAGTCCCTCCTGCCCCCTCCCCAGATACCCCGACGTGAGTCCTTCCTGCCCCCTCCCCAGATACCCCGACGTGAGTCCCTCCTGTCCCCCCTCCCCAAATGCCCGACGTGAGTCCCCTCCTGCCCCCTCCCAAAATCCCCCGTAATATATCTCATTTAACTAATATTGGAACTACATCTCGGCCCAGAATTAGTCAACGCATCCGATACTTACTGATCAACTGGCCCTGTAATGTCTGGTCAGTTTTATCATTTATTTCAAATATTCCCATTTTAATAAAAATTTCAAAAACATGTTGGGTACAAATAGAGCTCCATTTAGAAACGATTTTCATCTTGGTCCTCCTTTCTCCTCCTTCCCTCTCCCCTCTCCCCTCCCCCTCCCCTCCCCCTCCCCGTCCCTCTCCCCCCTCCCATTTCCTCCCCTTCCTGAGAGTTACAGAGAAAGAGCTACATTTCAATAAACACCAATAAAAAAGAATGTACAACATGAACATTTTCTTACTGTGCTTCATAGTTTATATGTATTGCAGATTAATTACAACCACTTCTGCGGCCACGCGCGGGACCCGGGGCACGGCTGTACCAAGTGTAAGGCCTGCTCTCTCTGGACCAACCCCGAGGTAACGCCCACCCCCCCCCCCCCCACCCAAGCAACAGTCTTGTGGATTAGTACACGTTTTCTGTGAACAGACTCAAAATAAGATACAGTATTTTAATCAGTATTGCTTAGGAATACTTTTTGAGGCCTTGGAGGTGGCGTTGATTTCTCTCATGGCTTTCTGCGTACTCTTGCTGAAATCTTTGGTTTTGTCACTTGTTCTAGCAAGGATTATAGTACGATGGTGTTTGCTTCTCGGCGCAGGAAGACGATGACCGGGCAGTGAAGGAAATACAGGAGGAGGCGGGCAGGGCGCGGAAAGAACAAGGTATCCCGCGGGCGGGGTTGGGGGATGCAGGGGGAGGCGGGCAGGGCGCGTAAAGAACAAGGTATCCCGCGGGCGGGGTTGGGGGATGCAGGGGGAGGCGGGCAGGGCGCGTCAAGAACAAGGTATCCCGCGGGCGGGGTCGGGGGATGCAGAGGGAGGCGGGCAGGGCGCGCAAAGAACAAGGTATCCCGCGGCGGGGTCGGAGGGATACAGGAGGAGGCGGGCAGGGCGCGCAAAGAACAAGGTATCCCGCGGGCGGGGTCGGGGGATGCAGGGGGAGGCGGGCAGGGCGCGCAAAGAACAAGGTATCCCGCGGGCGGGGTCGGAGGGATACAGGAGCAGGCGGGCAGGGCGCGCAAAGAACAAGGTATCCCGCGGGCGGGGTCGGGGGATGCAGGGGGAGGCGGGCAGGGCGCGTAAAGAACAAGGTATCCCGCGGGCGGGGTCGGGGGATGCAGGGGGAGGCGGGCAGGGCGCGCAAAGAACAAGGTATCCCGCGGGCGGGGTCGGGGATACAGGGGGAGGCGGGCAGGGCGAGCAAAGAACAAGGTATCCCGCGGGCGGGGTCGGGGGATGCAGGGGGAGACGGGCAGGGCGCGTAAAGAACAAGGTATCCCGCGGGCGGGGTCGGAGGGATACAGGAGGAGGCGGGCAGGGCGCGCAAAGAACAAGGTATCCCGCGGGCGGGGTCGGGGGATGCAGGGGGAGGCGGGCAGGGCGCGTAAAGAACAAGGTATCCCGCGGGCGGGGTTGGGGGGGGAGGCGGGCAGGGCGCGCAAAGAACAAGGTATCCCGCGGGCGGGGTCGGAGGGATACAGGAGGAGGCGGGCAGGGCGTGCAAAGAACAAGGTATCCCGCGGGCGGGGTCGGAGGGATACAGGAGGAGGCGGGCAGGGCGCGCAAAGAACAAGGTATCCCGCGGGCGGGGTCGGGGGATGCAGGGGGAGGCGGGCAGGGCGCGTAAAGAACAAGGTATCCCGCGGGCGGGGTTGGGGAGGGGAGGCGGGCAGGGCGCGCAAAGAACAAGGTATCCCGCGGTGTGTCGAGGGATACATGGGGAAGGGGGCAGGGCGCGAAAAGAGGCGGACGGGGTGGGGGAATACTGGAGGAGGCCGACAGCACGCGAGCGGCTAATGAACTTGAGGCGAATGTCTTTTGATTGCGGTATTGGCCGCAAGATGATGTTGGTTTGATATTTTTCGGTTTGTAGGTTTTGAGGATGAAAAGTTGATAGGAGCTCCCGAAGAACCGCCGAACAAAAAGAAAAAGAAAAGTGACCAGCAGCAAAACCAGCCTGATAGGCAGGGACAGAATCAACCGAACAGACAGGGTCATCATCAGCACAACAGACAGGGTCACCATCAGCCAAACAGACACGGTCACCATCAGCCAAACAGACAGGGTCACCATCAGCCAAACAGACAGGGTCACCATCAGCCAAACAGGCACGGTCACCAGCCATACAGACACGGTCACCACCAACCAAACCGACCGGCTCACAATCCGCCATACATAGGACCTAACAACCAACCACACATAGCAGCCAACAACCAGCCATTCATTCCGTATAATAACCAAGCCAACGAACTAAACAGGCCGCTAATGGCCCAGGGATATGGACCACCAAACTACCAGCAGATGGGACCACAGTACCCTGAGAATCTTGCCAACCAGTACCAGGACTATGGCCTTTACCGTAATTAGGCAGCACTATGCACGGTCGGGCGCGAAAAATGAGTATACGACATTTAATGGAGAGACATTTAGCCGAACGACGTTTAGGTGGGGGAGGGGGGAAGGGGGCGGGCTGTTCAGAAAATAAACAAGAGAATTCTGCTTTTTATTGCTGTGGATTTGTGTTCAAATTCCGGAAAAAGCCACCCCCGGAAAAATACCGGAGGGAGGGGGGACGGGTAGTTTCCGGGGCGTTTTTCTCCGGGGGATATTTTCGCCCACCGTTGTGTTCGTTAGGCAGGTTTCTTAACTTGAAGTGTTCTTACTGAACTGTTCAGATTGAGTGTTAGGCGAGTTCTAAAAATAAACTTTGATTTCTTATTCTTCGTTTGTTCACTAAATGCAAAATTCAAAATAATAATCACTAGGCCGGTTGTAAAAAAAAATATGCCGATACAAAAAGATAGCCGGACAATATTTTGGATGAAAAATAAGAGCATTTTCTTCTCGGGTTTCAGAAAATAATTGAGCTTGAATGAGTAAAATAAGCAAGAAACCAACACACAGTGTCGACCAGATTGTCGTCAGTCGCTTGGTACACTTCTTGTTTTGCTCCTTGGTTGTACATTTCACATATCAGTGTGCCTCATTGTCAGCAAGTGTGTGGTCATAGTTTCCTTCACTGTTTACGTACTTGTGCACGAAGATGTGATACGAACAGGTGCCCGCTTTTTGTTTATGCCCCGCCTGACAAATGTCAGCGGGGCATATAGTGTTTGACTTGTGCGTCCGTCTGTCCGTTTTGTGGATCGCACTGTAGCGTAGCTATTTGGCCGGCTTTTTTTTGTTTTTTTGTTTTTGGGATATTGTTCCTAATATATTGGAGTTGTGCAGGACGTCATCCTTTTGTCCGACAAGTCGTTTATTCGGTCGAAATTGGCCTTTGAACTTAGACAGTTTTACTGCAGTTAGGTGCTCGTTACTAAGTCCGTGCTTGTTCATTCTTTCTTCAAGAAGAATCACATCCCTCAAACTAAGATTATGTCACTGACTATCCGCCAGGCGGGGCATTCGTGCTCCGATCGGACACACCTCTAGTTTTCCTAATGTTTTTGTTTGTTTTTGGTTTTTTTTTCTTTTTCAATAATGGTACTCTTTGAAATGTAGTACTCAAAAAAAGAGTATATTTTGTAGAAAAAAAGGTTTGAAATAGTAAGAACTGGTCAGTGAGCCAAATAAAAGACAGAGTAGGCAGCGGCGACCGGAAGTGGTAGAAGGTTCTGTCGGGTCTTTGCACCCGGGCATTTTTGAGAGGATCTGAGTGAACAGTAACTCAATTGATTTCATTTTGTATTTATCCAATGCTGTGGTAGTGATTTATGGAGAGACACAGAGAGAAAATAAAAAGAGGGAAAATGCATTTGTTCAAAGTCGATCTGTTGGTTCGGGTGGATTTGTGTGACTGAATTTGTGGGCCGTGAGTCGAGATCTCGCCCGGGTGGATTTGGGTGATTAAATTTGTGGGCTGTGGGTCGAGATCTCGCCCGTGTGGATTTCAGTGATTGAGCATGTGGGCTGTGAGTCGCGATCTCGCCCGTGTGTATTTGGGTGATTGAATTTGTGGGCTGTGAGTCGCGATCTCGCCCGTGTGGATTTGGGTGATTGAATTTGTGGGCTGTGAGTCGCGATCTCGCCCGTGTGGATTTGGGTGATTGAATTTGTGGGCTGTGAGTCGAGATCTCGCCCGTGTGGATTTGGGTGATTGAATTTGTTGGCTGTGAGTCGAGATCTCGCCCGGATGGATTTGGGTGATTGAATTTGTGGGCTGTGAGTCCAGATCTCGCACGGGTGGATTTGTGTGATTGAATTTGTGGGCTATGAGTCGAGATCTCGCCCGGATGGATTTTGGTGATTGAATTTGTGGGCTATGAGTCGAGATGTCGCGCATTTATTACTTGGATTGGGCGTTTTATGTGTAGAGTATTGTTCAAGATCTCATGGCTCAAGAAACGATCGTCTTTCAATAGTAGTGCGTTTGTGTTTATTTAGCGAACTTTGCTTTTGGAGGTGGAGGGGAGGGGGGGAGGGTTGTGCGGTCCTCCGTTGTTTAGCTTGGTATATCTGGCATCATTTCATCAACGTTTATTTTTGATCTGTCACCTGTATGTTTCATTTCTATAACGCTAGTTTCCATCGCGGGCCGGATCGCTGGAAATGCTGAGCACGGGGGAGATGATCCAGCAAAAAATAAAAACCAAGACTTGGTGGATGAAATAATTTGAAAAAGAAAATTTAAGTATCGGAAAAGTTGCAGAGGTTTTGAATCGGTTGTTTTATAGCCACGTGTTTTCAATTATACAAATGCATCATAATATAACTTTTTCTTCTTTTTTCTTTTACTTATATTTTTTTTTTGTCGGGGGGGGGGGAGTGGGGAATGGGAGTTGCTTAAATTCTTTCCTTGATTTTTCGTGTTGTTTTAAAGGGAAATGTTGTTGGAGTTTCGAAACAGCACACATCTCTTTAATAGCTCTTGAATAGGTCTCTTCATTAATAATTAGAGGCGTTATAAAAAAACTTAATAAACGCAATTAATTGAAATTATAGAAGGTAAAAATTTGTGTGTCCTACTTTCTTTTTATAAGTGTATTTTTCAAATGCAGTTACCACAGAGTGTTCTAAAAATAGAATGAAAATTTGAAATGTAGTGATATGGCCATAAGTATTATCGTGGTTAGAATTTAGTCAAGTATTTGCTTTTAAATAAAATAATTTTGTTTTAATTTGCGTGTTGTGTTTTTCATTTCATGATTGCGCTGGTCATTGCTTTGGTTGGTTTCAGTGGGGGGGGGGGGGGGAGAGGGGGGAGGGGGTTGGGTGTGGGGTTTGTGATTGAATTCCTGATGAGAAAACAATGCCAATACAGTTTCGCAGTCTCCGTCCATTTCTCAGCCAGTTTTCAGCTAGCCACAATGCCCTTGGACATTATGTGAGATACAAGAGATACAAGTTACACTGAAATGAAAGACTCAACTCCAACCAACACATTGATTTAATGCACATGACAGAAAACCGCTTACATACGTCAATGAAATCGTGACCTCAGTACGGGTGTACACTAAACCTTTCTGGACAAACACTTAGCTTTGCTACGTATTCTATGAAATGGCACCCCCCTGACCTTCACCCAAAATATTGCGTAAACGAAGTTAATAATTTATATGAAAAAAAAATCCAGTCCTTCCATCAACAGAGCCAGTTAATGTCAATTTCAACACAGTTAACTGAAAATGGACTTCACTGACTGGAAGAATAGACCTGGAGGTGGGGGTTGGGGGAGGGGGGGTTGTTGGGCAGGATACGGGCGGCTGCCCTAGGGGAGTAGATGAGTTGAGATAAATAATATGGAGACTCCTCCTAACACGTCTTCGCAACTCCTCACAAACACAAATTTATTAAGAAAATGCATCGGTAAAATGATCAAAATAGATGGCTCACGTTACTCGAACCTCAACAGTCCTTCTCATTTTAGTTTGCTTTCGCTCGGAAAAAGGTACCCTATTTCATACTTTTAGAAAACATTCGTGCCAACCAATTTAGGAATTATTTTATAAACAAAAATTTGCTTTATGAACAGCCCATCTAAGTGAGGCAGTAAGTCTAATGTGATCTTGTTATGAACACTACATGCAAGAGAGACAGTGATCTTGTTATGAACACTACATGCAAGTGAGGCAGTGATCTTGTTATGAACACTACATGCAAGAGAGACAGTGATCTTGTTATGAACACTACATGTAAGTGAGGCAGTGATCTTGTTATGAACACTACATGCAAGAGAGACAGTGATCTTGTTATGAACACAAAAGTTTCTGCTGAAACGATAGACAGTTGTAGGCTTTAGAGTGAAAACACTATTGATAAAAGCCGGATAAAATCAGTAAAACCTCTAGACACACGAGACTAAACAAATATACAAATGTCCTCTCTCAACCATGGCGGAAAAAACTGCAAAACGGTCGCAGGAAAAGAAGGATTCACTCTCGGTCCAACAGCGGACGAAATGAGGCTCGACTTCATCTTCCTGTGAGTCCATCAGTTTATGGCCACGGAAGATCTGAAATACAATATCAGTAGCACATGTTCGCTTGGTAGAAAGTTGATAAATGATACATGCCTACAGCAGGGAAACCCCTATTTCACAAAAGCAAAATATTAAGCAGTTGGCCAAAAATAGAATTATCAAATAAATTTCTCTTACCTAGCTTTATCAAAACTTTAAAGCGTTTTCTGTGGTTTCTTTTACGGACAACACGTTTTGAAAGAAACAATTTTTGAGTTTTAGGTTCAGATCAGTCCAAATGCGAGTGTGTGTGTTTGTTTTTTGTTTTTTTTTTTTTTTAATGTTTTTTTCTTCTTTTTTTTTATTTGGTGATGTTAGTACAATTACATTCTCTTTTTAATAACATATTTTTGCAAATCTCTGCCATGCTTTCTGTCGCGTAGTCATATGATGAAGTGCGCACTTTCAGTACTGCGCACTGCGTAGCATGACGTTTTCGAAACTGGAAGAGCGGGTAGTACTGCTGTACGAACCTACTGGGTAAATGTACCAGACAACATACTGTTTCCTTTGTAGCGCACTGGCGATCATTAAATAAAGTGAAATACTTCTAACTGTTTCCGAGATAATGGTCAGCTTTCAGTTTTTGGCCTTGACCATGGCCGAGGAAGTCAAGATCACAGAGGTACCTCTTATATAACGTCTTTTAGGCCCAAAGGGTCGAAAAAAGCGCAACATATGTCTCTAATCGTTTTCAAGATAATGGTCAACAACATTGCATTAACATGTATCTTTCTCTCGACATATTATGTCGTTCCCTCTAATCCTATGTCGTTCCCTTGACATATATGTATTCCCTCGACATGCTATAACGTTTCCTTAGTATATCTGTGATTATTGGTTTAGCGTGGCTGTAGTTCTTAGCACTGGGTGCAAGTGGGACAACTGAAATTAATGACAGGAGGAGATTTCAACGGATAATCGACGTCTCTCCATCGTAAGGGGATAAATCTTGTTTCGGCTCCCATAAACAACAAAAACCCAACGTTGATTCGGCGTCGACTGTTATGTCTACTATGATCCAACGTCGCAATATTTACTAAGGCTCCCACCTACCGGCAAAAAAAAAGAAGAAAAAAAAAGAACGTTTTATTCCAACGAAATGCATCGAGCGAGTGCTATAGGATGGCGATGGAACGACATAGAATGCGGAACGAACGAAAAAGATGTCGAAGGAACTCTTTTCTTTTTGGCGGCAACCTGAGACGGACTCCGTAAGAAACAACCATACTTCATACCTTCACAAGGCCAATCCCATCCTAAGAACATATTTGTCAGTTCTGGGGCCATTTGAGCTGAAGTGACGTGCAGCATGTTGAAACGGAGACCTGCTTCACAAAAACAAACTGTTAAACATATCTTCAAAAAAAATAACAACATTTTTTAGTTTCATTTTCCTTTACAGACACACCAATTTTGACCAAAAAAAAAAAACTACATTTTTGAGAGATCGAATCCTTCCCAGAACTAACATGCCTTTTTTTTTTTTTTGATACTTAATTTGTGAAACACACCCCCTCTCTACCCCACCCAACCTTCACGCAATATGTAACAGATATTTTTTTTTTTAGAAAATAAGAGCTTTATACCACATTTATGGCCTGAAAACCTCCACAACAACAAAGCTAAATTGCACTTTTTTTTTTAAATTTCAAGTGTTATATATATTACTTGAAGTTTTGAGCCAATTAATTTGCCATAATGTTAAATATTAGCTACCTTTTCTTCAACTCCACCAAACAGCTCGGATGCCACTGAACAGATGGATTGAATGCTACTGACGTATTCATTTATATATCACAGTTTTGTTAATTATGTAATCATATCAATTAAATAACACTATGGACGTGCGTCATTTTGTCACGTCAACAGAGTAAATGCTTTTCAAACATGTCTGAAAACACTGCTCCCCCTCCCCCTCCCCTCCCCCCTCCCCCCTCCCCCCACCCCAAGGCGAACAACACTTCGTTGTCTATAGAAAGGAGCAGGTGCTACATGTCGTCTGGTGTTTTTTTTTTTCAACAGTCATTCCACCAGTATAATTTTATTTGGTGTTTATTTGTTTTTCAACGGTCATTCCACCAGCATCAATTGTGACCTCTAATGAATGCATTACTTTTTACATAAAAACGAAAAAAAAAAAACAAATAAACAAATAAATAAATAATAACAAGCCATCGTCGAAGGCGCAGACCCCAACCGGACACAGCAAGTCGCCATTCTGGCAATTTTTTACCTATTTGAAAAATAACACAAAGTTGCACAACTTCGATATATATATATATTTTCACTGGACAAGGTAGCATATGCCTAGTGTAAATAGTTTCGAAGAACTGGCGTCTAAAGCACCCAAGTCTTACATTGCAGTTATGTCAAGAAATCAGAATTTTTGACAAGTGGCCATTTTGGCAATTTTTGGCCGATTTAAAAAATAACACAACGTTGCACAACTTCAGTATATATATTCCCTGTACAAGGTTAAATATGCCTAGGGTAAATTGTTTCGCAGAAATAGCGTGGAAACAAAGCGGCATCCAAAGTGTGACACACGGACGGACAGACGGACGGACAAACAGACCGACCGGCAGACGGACGGACGGACAGAGTGCAATCCTATAGACCCCCCTCCGGGATCGCCCGATTGGGGTCTAAAAAAGCAACACAACACAACAAAAACGGTTAGGGGGCGAGGGTAGCGGGCTTGTTGTCTTAGCTGTATGAGCAGAGCATGAGTTAAAATGGTTTAGTTCAACCAAACCTATTTGAGACACTGTATGAAAAGTGTATAATAGTTGCATTTTGATGTTGTGGTTGTATTTCTTGTGACTAAATCGCACTGTGTTTCACAGGCATTGAAAGCACGCATTGCATGAACATCTGAAAGAAATATTATTACATCATTTATTGCAAAAGAAAACCGAAAAAAAAGAATGAAAAAGAGAGTGTAAAACATTAGAATCTGAGCACCACTCTCATTTGAGAAAATAGTGACTGAATACAAATATTGAAAGAAACAAGAAAGATTTTAATTTGATAAGTTGCACAGTTTGAGCAGGCTGTTTATTTAATGCGTTTCAAAGTTACAGCAGAATTGGTTTCAATAATGTCTTGCAAATAAGGCACTGGAAAACGACGATAGTACACAAGTAAACAAACAAGCAAACACACAAGTAAATAAACAAGTGAACAAAGAAGTAAACACACAAGTAAACAAACACATAAACAAACAAATAAACCAACAAAAACGCTGGGCGGAAAAATATATTTTGACTAATATTTATTGCTCAATAAAAGGTGCGAACCCAGCCCGAGGTTAGTAAGGAGGAGATTGGAATTATTTCCGATTGCCTTAGCTGGGCAGAGTAGGTCAGATCATCTCCCACGGAATTCATATTTTTGCCCTTTGAGTCTTTGAGAGAAAAAAACCTTGTAAACAAGTGTTGGTCGATATTTAGGGAGTTTGGTGGCCAATATCCTTTACTGGAGAATTGGTTTCCCCACCAGATAATCCTGGAAAAAAATGTGCTTCGCGAGGCTGCTACCTTGTTCGGCCAGAGCCGCCGATACAGGGCCAATGTTCTTTACTGGAGAATTGGTTTCCCCACCAGATAATCCTCGAAAAAATGTGCTTCGCGAGGCTGCTACCTTGTTTGGCCAGAGCCGCCGATACAGAGCCGACTATCCAGAGTCGGCGATCCAGAGCATGTCATCCAACGCTCTTAATATCTTTGTCCCTTACTAGTCTATCTACCCCCCCCCCCCCCAGCTGTTTTTTTTTTTTTGCCCCATACAGCTTTCCCCCACCCTGGCTTAGCTTCCCATCCCCTGTATTTTTTTTCTTTTTTTCTGTCCTCTGTTCACCCCCACCCCCGCAGCCATGCTAGTTTTTCTCCATTTATTTTTCCTTCTGCTGCTTAATCAAAGGCACAGTTGCAACACGTCTTCTTCCTTGTAATATCCGACTCTGTGATAACCAGAATTAGTAAGATTAATCTGATTGTTTAATCCCCGTCGTATTCACCAATTGCAATCACATCGCCGATGAAACTATTGAAATGAAACGAATCCACATCTCTTTTGTTTAAGTTTTATTTATGTGTTGATGAAAAGAGCCAGATAAGAAATCCCGGGTAATTTTAAATTGTGCCATAAGATTTAGTCCTGACTGTAACTTTCTCACCACCTGATATCACTTTCTAAATGGAAAATAAAGTTGAACATACAACAAAACGCTTCCTGAACGATGTGGATGTTTATTTATTTATGATAATCTTAGCTATCAGAACTATATACCTGGGCTCTCTATAATGCCAAAAATGGTATTAAGAGAAAAACAAAGAACGTTCTGATGAAGGATGCCTTTTTATATTTTTGTAAGAATTATATTATATTTAGTTAATAAACTAGTTTCAGTTAGTTTTATATACAGCTTAATTGAGTCCATTTATTCACATGATCAAATATTATCAAAATACATTCGGACGCAAAAAAGCTCGTGGAGGGGGGAGGGTAAATACACTAAAGGCTGGGGGAACATAGCCCAGTACAGCTTTCTCCGCCCCAGGTGGGGAGCTTACAGGAGGGGTGTAAGATAGCCTGTTACACCGGCTATACAGGGCCGACGTAGTTACACCAGGGCAAGCACTGATGATGAATTCCTGAAACCGTAGTTTTACACCAATTTCTTGATGGCTACAAATTTGTAAACAGTACCGACATTTTTGTGCATGCATTTTTGAAACAATTTCTGTGTTCAGGCATGTCATTGACAGTCTGCTATTTGCGTCAAATCCGAATACCGAGAAATAGTGAGTGGGTTATATATCACTGTCTATATTTTCTGTTGAAGTAAATGAGATAAAAAAGCATTTTTTTGTCGTAAAAACTTTCCTTTATCTCTCAGTGTGTTTAACTACAGTAGGGAGGTGGTTGTTAAGGGTTGTAGGACAAAATGGCAACGGACAAAACTGCAAGGGAAATAATGGCAACGGACATAATGGCAAGCGGATATAATGGCAACGGACATAATAGCAAGCGGACATAATGGCAAAGTGCCAGGGCGGACAAAATGGCAACTGAAATAAAAAAGACGATATTTCAACTGAGCTTTTATTTAACGCTATGTCATTTAATGACTTCATAAATAAACATAATTGAATTCATGTGTAATGCCTCTATTTAGATAGTCACTTAGAAAATCAGTTCTCAGTTCTCATTTACTGCTGTGGAACATTCCCCCGAGGTTTTCTCCGAATGTTGTGGCCTGCTCAAGTAGAAACGTAGGGAACGCAGGATGACTGTCCAGCCGGATGACTGCCCCACTATTTGTGCAGCCTAGGATGGCTGCCCCACCGGGAACCTTCACTATTATTTTTCATCTATCTTGATAGTTTTACTTTTATGAGACTTGAAACAAACCAATTAACTTATCAATCAGTCCTCTGATCAATCAACTTGTCGACTGAATACAAAAGGGGGCGAGGTGGGATAGAAGGCAGAGGATTTCGAAAGGGAAGACTTAGCCAGAAAAGGTAAGGCTATCCAGGCAGATGAAAAATAATTAGGAAGGCTATTGGTGGGGCAGTCATCCGGTGGGGCAGTGCGCCGGTGGGGCAGTCATGCTAGGTGGCACAAATGGTGGAGCAGTCATCCGTTCATCAATTTTGCAACCAGACAGTTAGAAGGTAGGTAAGATTCGAGCCGCCCTCCGCCTAGACATGAGGTGGATGCACCGTAAACTAGTTGTTTTATATTGCGGTTAATCGAACATTTTTTCATTCATTTTTATTTCATTTTTTCTTAAGTTTTGTCCGCTTTGCCACTTTGCCATTATGTCCGCTTGCCATTATGCTCGCTTGCCATTATGTCCGTTGCCATTATGTCCACTCGCCATTTTGTCCGCTGCCATTGTGTCCGTTGCCATTTTGTCCGTACCCCGGTTGATAAGGGGTGGTGCCGTCGGGGGGGGGGGGAGGGGGGTGGTTGTTTGATGTGGTGGTTTATTTGGGGGTTTTGGTTGTTTTGGGTAGGAATTGTTTGGGATGGTTCGTTGGGTTTGGGGGTTGTTTGAGGGTGGCGGTTGTTAGGGTGAGGGTTGTTTGGGGATGGTAGTTGTTTGGGGTGGGGGTTGTTTGGGGGTGGCGGTTGTTTGGTTGCTGGTTATGTTGGATGGGGATTGTTTGGGTGACGGTTGTTTGGGGTGACGGTTGTTTGGGTGATGGTTGTATTGGGTGGAGGTTGTTAGGGGATGTTGGTTGTTTAGGATGGGCTGTTTAGGGTGGGGGTGTTTGCGATGGGGGTTGTTTAGGGTAGGGGTTGTTTGGGGTGAGTTGTTTAGGGTGGGGGGTTGTTTGGGGGTGGCTGTTGTTTTGGATTGGGGTTGTTTGGGGATGGTGGTTGTTTGGGGTAGGGGTTGTTTGGGGATTGCGGTTGTTTGGATGGGGGTTGTTTCGGTGACAGTTTTTTGGGTGATGGTTGTTTGGGATGGGGGTTGTTTGAGGATAGTAGTTGTTTGGGGTGCTGGTTGTGGGAGCTTCAACAGAAGGGTGACTATAGCTTCCCGGGAATACCGATCTCCTGGCGTTATTATAGCACCGCTCTCCCGACTTCTATCCAATATTGTTCCAGCTCCTTGATGTCACAAATAAAGCCGTGTTGAGACGGAAGGCGCACAAATTGGTTACCATACGTATCAATGGATTTTTTAAAACGACCCTTTGCCAAATGCAACGCTTATTCAAACGCTTGCTGAGAGTAAATCATGCACATACAATTAACACGTTTTCAATACTGCGATTAGCTTAAAATGTGCTTAATTGTTTGAAGTAAGCAAAACAAATCCTGCAATGTTCTTTTCAAACTACAGCTTATAAACGACTAATCCTGACTGGCTTAAATCCACGCCTTTCATATTGCTGATTTGCTCAAGATTAGCCTAGAAATACAATCCCGACAAAATTTTAGCGGATATTAAACGTGTAAAATATGTGGGCAAAATGGGCAAGTTAGGTGTAATATAAGTGTATTTTGGCCATTTTTGCTCATCGATAATGCGCATAAAATGGTGAACGGACAAAAGCCCAATAGGACAAAAGCCCAATAGGACAAAACCCCAATCATTTAATAAAGGCGGACAAAACCCCAATCCGGACAAAAGCCCAATATGACAAAACCCCAATCAGTTTTTTTCTTTTTATTACAAGAATGATATATTAATATTGCTCAATTTTTATTGCATTATATGTATTTGCGCTTGTTCAAAATGTTAAAATTTTGTTTGCGGATGGTACATCCTAACGATTACATAATATTTCACAAAATTTGCTCCCATGTTAATATTTGTTCTACATTTTAAGTTATTATATCCTGGATATTACACAATTCATGTATTGATATTAATTTCACACGTTATTACATAACAATACACCGAACTTTTATTCAAAAGGCTTTCATTTAAAAGCTCGATCGAATCCCATGCTGTTTATTTCCGTGGATCAAAATGCTGTTCCAGGGTCCGGGGAATTTTTCGGCTATATAAATCGGTGTCTTTGCAAAGAACAAAATCAAATTGTTGTAAAGATAAAAAGTGGAATTATGGAGATTATTAAAAATAATAAGGGCGGGATAAAATCTATATTCTTAAAAATTTTTAATTTTTAAATATTGGGGTTTTGTCCTATTGGGCTTTTGTCCGGATTGGGGTTTTGTCCGCCTCTGCAAAATGATTGGGATTTTGTCCTATTGGGCTTTTGTCCGGGATTCGCATAAAATACACTTATTTTGCCACGTAAAAATTTGTACGCATTTTACACGTAATTCACACCAATTATTAAACTCCTTTTTACATGTGTTTTTAGACGGATTTTACGCAATTTTAAAACTTATTTTATATGCATTTCAGAGTTTGCCATACTGCGGCTTCGCCCTGGATTAAGTAATCCAGGCAGGATTGGTTAATCCCGAGTGTGTGCTTGTCATACTGCGGATTTAATCAGGGTTAGCTAATTCAGTCCAGTTTTGGTGGGACTCGATGGGGATCCCAGAATGTCCCAACTGCATCCGCTTTTTCCTGTAACCCGCATATGTAGTCTGTACAACATGCCCTCAGAGGATGATAATTCAAAAATAGTATTCAAAATGCGAATCCCTAATATTCAATTCGGGCATTGTTCGGAGAATTTTTCGGACTAACATCACTATTTTAGGATGTGAAATGTTTGCGGAATCAGAGGTCACTCACTTTGGGCCGCATGTTGTTAACATGTCATGCCTTGAACTTTCATTAAATTAATTAAAAAGAAAATGGTTACGTAAAAGATTCTTTCCTGTTTTGCTGCTTCATTAAATTAACCTAGAATCTTACCTACTGTTAACAATGAATAAAATGAAAACAAAATAATAATAATTAACCGTTTACGCAGGCCGGGTACATTAATGGGAATCACTCTGGACTAAAGAATTCTGTTGTTTATACCGCGCTCCCATTCAACTCTCAGCAGTATACATCCCACAGCGCCACCCCGTTGTAGGTCAAGTTACTTAAACTACGGTCAGCGGCGGGACAAATCCCGTATTCCACGGCCATACTGCTACAGGTGTTACGGCTGTGGAAGTGGGATTTATACAACTTGAGCTATTGTATGTTTATGATTAGTCCTGATTATTAATGAAGTTACAGGTCGCTTTTCCGGGGGGTAGAGGGTGTTTCCCTTTACGTAATCTTCTAATCAATCACTGCCAAATTGTATGCTGCGAACTAACTTGAAGCTAGTTAATTTTACAGAAATGTTGTCCTATAAATAATGTAACTCAAGTAGGATTTTCCGTACATATAAGAACGCGTTAATTGGTGCGTGATTACCTCACGTTTTTCCTCATAAAAAAAGAAAAAATCAAACGACTTTTTCAGTCAATTTTAACAACATTTTTTGTTGTTGCAAAATAATAACTTTTAGCTGCTCTTGCTTTGTACACAACATCGCATACACATGCACGCATTTTTTGTTACAGCATATTCGCTTTTGATGAACAAGTCTTGTAGTGAGAGTCAATGTGCTACTCGGCTGGCCCTACAAAGTTAACCACGTCACAGACAGAAGCACCGAATGACCATGATTTGAAGCTCCTTGGCTTTGGGGAGCAGTTGTTATCAGGTTTCAAGAGCATATTAAATTTGCTTAAAACATTGAACCTGTATAATTATATAAGACATTCGTTATGACGTCATCAGTTCCACATACATTGTGCTGGCACCGTCACAATCTTGACGTTCCACTTCAGCTTTTCTCAGAAGTATCCGTTCTAGCGACATAGAGCGACATATAGTGATATATAGCGACATATCGGATATAACAACATTATTTTATCTCCTAGCCATGTCATTACAACGAAGTTGTGCTGTGTCTATATAAAAGAGAAGGTGTTGGTATTTCATCCTTGCCATATGTTTTTCAACAGCCATCCATGAGGACTGGTGGACGTCAGCACCCGAGTGCACAGTAATAGACATGGTTTTAATAGGCTAAATGTATCAACTGCACTTTCGCTAGAACAATGGCACAATACCTGATACTATGCACCAGGGTGTAAGGGTCAAAATGCATATTCTGAGACGCGATGATCCATGACTGAGTCACGGATAGGGAAGTAAGATCGAGATCGAAGCTAGGATATGGAAGTAAGATTGAGGCTAGGATATGGAAGTAAGACCGAGATCGGGGCTTGGATATGGAAGTAAGATCGAGATCGAGACTATGATATGGAAGTAAGATCGAGATCGAGGCTTGGATATGGAAGTAAGATCGAGATCGAGGCTAGGATATGGAAATAAGATCGAGATCGAGGCTAGGATATGGAAGTAAGATCGAGATCGAGGCTAGGATATGGAAGTAAGATCGAGATTGAAGCTAGGATATGGAAGTAAGATCGAGATTGAAGCTAGGATATGGAAATAAGATCGATATCGAAGCTAGAATATGGAAGTAAGATCGAGATCGAAGCTAGAATATGGAAGTAAGATCGAGATCGAGGCTAGGATATGGAAGGGCGATCGAGATTGAAGCTAGGATATGGAAATAAGATCGAGTCGACGCTAGGATACGGAAGTAAGATCGAGATCGAAGCTAGGATACGGAAGTAAAATCGAGATCGAAGCTAGGATATGGAAGTAAGATCGAGATCGAGGCTAGGATTTAGGGGTCAGGATACTAGAATATTGTTTGGGCAAGCACGGCATAAGGAGGATCTTGCAACCAAACCCGAAAAAATGGCTTTTTTACTTTCTAAATTTCTCATATATTAATAAATGTGATTTTTCACAAAAATGTTCGCAGCAACGTTGAATAAACGTTTGAAAATCGCCAACCAAATTAGCTTTCCTTGTAATTTGGTTGTATTGATCCCGACCACAGATCAACGTCGAATTACCGTCTTTAACAAACATTGCGCAAAATGGAGCAAGAAAGTCTCAACGCTGCTGAGTAAAAACAAACAAACAAACAAACAGCTTGAAAAAAATATGGCCGTTTTTACTCAACGCTCTAAGGAAAGTGATCAAAGTCATCGTCCGTACATCTAGAAGTGATTACAAATTTAAAAGGGAAGGTCATACTCTAAATCTAAACGTTTCCCGCTTTGCGAAACTTAAAGGCCGCCCATAAAGAAATACCTAATCCTGTCTGGCTTCGATCTCAATCTTATTTCCAAATCCAGAGCAAAGCTGCCGTGTGATTGCTCACAGAATTTGCTCAGCCAGGCTTTAAAATTCCGATTTCGTCATGGAGGCTCAAGGGTAAGGTATTCTGATGCACAGTTGCACAAGCTAATCCCCTAAGAAAATCAGCGGTATGAAAAAGTCGCAGATTGAAGACCAGCCAGGATTAGTTAACCCTTGCTCAGTATAACCAGTACTTACTTTTCTTATTTAAAGCTTGGTCGATTTTTAGAAAGATCAGCAATATCCTAAGCTAATCCGCAGTATGAAAAGAGCCTTCAATAGACTTGTCAGGACTTGAATGAGGTAGGACAATTGTCTCCCCCCCCCGCCCCCCCCCCTCCCCACGCTCTTATTTGGGATTTTAAGCTTTGATGACAGTTGTCACTGGCAAAGAAATAATTACGGTATGACTTCCTATTTCTCCTTTGATATACGATAGTTTCTTTTACTTAAATTTCACCCTGAAAAGTTTACATTGCAGTGTACACATGTTTATTTTATGAATGAATTTAAGGCCAACGACTGCAGTCTGTAAAAAAAAATTCCCCCAAAGCGACAGTTACATTTGAATTATCTTGTTTAGAAATAATTGAGTTAAATTGCATCGCCAGTTAAAAAAATCAAAATTAGCCCATGGACAGTTTTTACATGTTATTCAACTTAAAGCATGTTTCTGAAAGAAATATATGTTTCTGAAAGAAATATAAGCGACAACGCTATGAACTTGATAAACTTACAATTTTAATCCATTAAAGAATGGAAGAATTTTTTGTCCGATTCAATTATGTGGGGCGTTTGTACTTCTTCTTACACAATAATTATCGTTGATTGTATTTTAATAAGAAAACTGCCTGAAGTAACGAACCCTGTACCGTGTGAATTTTAGTTTGAATAAGATAGGAGGGAATTCAATAATGTATATTTATTTAGATAAAAACTGTCACAAACCCTGAATAATAAAGTGCCTAAAAGTGGTGTTATTTTTTTTATTGAAATGTTGCACAATAGAGCGAAAATCTAACACACTTATCACCGTTGGTGAGAAATGCCTTTCTTTTAATCCAAGTTCATCTGAACAATTATTCCATGATGTAATTTGCATAATAAGATAAACAGTGAAATTAACTCTTGACTCGGGTGTGTTAAAACTACAATTAAGTGGGGCAATTTCATACCTAAAGCACCTGAAGGCAAATGTATTGTATTTACCTATAAATACAGAGCATGATGCATGACACTGCTAGATCTGATTGTTACCGTTCTGGTGACTGCTAGATCTGATTGTTACCGTTCTGGTTAGTTGGGAAACACCTGACATTTTGATTGTTGCCAGATGCAAAACTCCAGTACTTGTTTAGTCAGTGGAGAGATCAGTGAATGCGCATGTCTTCGAGATGAAAAGTAATCCACACTTGGTGCAACTATTCTTCTCAAAGATTTTGATTTGAAGTTAGTTAAAACTAAAAATTAGTTAAAACATACTTAAGACCTATATCTCCTTCTGTAAAAGGAAAAACAACAGTCTTAATGAAGTGTTTTATACCCAGTCTTGTTATATACATTCTATGTTTGAGCCTAATGGCGGTCATGGACTAATTGTATACTTAAGTTTAACAACAGCTGTGATATTAGTCACATCCAACGATCCCAAATACAACACCAAGAAAATCAGGTCCAATTTCAAGAGTTTTGGGACTACTACAGATAAAACAATAAACATGTAATTTGGAGTAATAAAATGAAACCATTTTCATAATATGATTACATATAACAATAGCATACCGTATATGGTTACTTGGTATACTAAAGGACAAAAGAAAGTTCGCACATAAAAACCAAAATATCTCCAAAACTGATGGATATTTTTTTAATTTTTAGCATCAGATTGTAATCCCAAGTTGTAACCATCGTTATTGTTTTCATGCGGGTGTGGTTATTTATTACGGGTTTGTAGGCATTCAAGCACGGTACCATATTAATCCACACAAGTGAGTGCCGGCTCAATGTTGAAAAATTATGAAATTCCACACGTGGTCATCCAGTATAACCGCATATGTAAACGCAGTAAATCGATGAAAACAACGGAGGACTGAGATGCCGCGAATACCGCAAAATTGTGGCGACCAGGCTATTGGCATGCTTGAAGCTGGTGCTTCTGCTCAGTTCGTTGCCAGACGTTTCGGGTGCAGTAAAAGAGCAGTATAAGAACTTCGAAGACGGTATCGGGATAGTGGATCAACCAAAGACCCACCACGTAGTGGCAGACCACGTGTGATCACACGTAGCCAGGATCGCAGGATCCACATGATCCACCTCCGGGATCGCTTCAGACCAGTCACAATAACAGCAACGGAGATCCTTGGACGGGCGAATAACCGTACAAGCTCGAAAACCGTTATATGGCGCCTACGCGAACATGGGATCTGCACTCGTCGGGTCCACATCGGAGTGGTGCTAAGTCTGGGCCAACAACAACAACCATTGAGCATGGAGACATAACAACTGGCGGCGTGTGATGTTTTCAGATGAGTCGCGGTACAAACTTTTCCGCGCAGATGGACGTCAACGCGTATATAGGCGATCCGGCGAACGCTACGCGGCGTGTTGCATAAAATAAGTTAACGGCAATTAAGTGAGCAACAATACAATTTTTCATTTTTTGCGAACTCTCTTTTGTCCTTCAACATATTATATGTGCTACCATGCGTGTCATAAAAAACCGTAGAGAAAGGGGGGGGGGTAATTTGGGGGCCAGAGTGAGAATTCAGTTAAAAAGGAGGAATTTTCAATCAGTACCTCGCGTTTCCCACAAAAGGGGGGTTCTTTTGGAAAAATACCACCTTTGGGTTAAAAAAAGGTGTTGTTATTTAAAACTTATCACTTATCGTTGCAATATAACCAATGTGTATGGGATTGAATACCAACCCCCCCCCCCCCCCCCCCCCACACACACACACACACGTTGGGGTCGTGGATGGGGAGGAAATGGCCAATACATTATACATTTTAAACAGCAATACTTTAGATCGGAAACAATCAGTTTTTCAGAACAACTGTATAACATTGTAAAATATCCACACAATACAAACTCCGTGACGTTTTCTATGACTGTGACATATTCACACAGGGCATAAATTAAACCGCCGAAGGGCAGCGGGGTGTTTAGATGGATACTTATAATATTGGTTACCTTAGATGTGCGAATGCGTTCATAGATTAGACAAACGATTAAATATTATCAGATATGTTGTGGTGTATCATTTCAAATGTATTACTTTCAATAATCTGTTTCTTGCCTTGGGGTAACTGAATTTTTTCGTAAAAGTAAAAACATAAAATTGCTGTTGATACAATACGAAAATGCTTTATAAGTTTGACAGATTAATGCACAATTTGCGTGTAAATAGCAAGATATCTCAGTATATTCTTACCTTCGTCTTTTTAAATTTTTGAAAATTAAATTACATTTTCTCTTATTATTTGCTACATTGATTGATAAGAGTGACATAAATTATAAAAAGCTATTTCGTTCAATTGCTATGAATTATAATCCCTTTCAATTTGTTATCTGCCGCTTGTATACAAATCTTGAACATCGGCAAAAAAAACTGCAAATAAAAAATCCTTGGCAATGAAATGTTTACGATGCGTAATCTCAAAGTGAAAGAATCACATGGCCTTTGATTTTGGTTTAATATTACACCTATTTTGTCAAATTTTGGGGTTACTCAGGACAATAGTTGAAATTCTATCGTTTGTTGCGTATTAATATTTATTCAGTGTTATACCAACGGATTACCATAAATCTGATACAGAATGGAAGCATCAAGATTTTGGGTAGAATTATATAGGTTTTGGGTACGGGTTGAAGAGAATGCAGTTGGGGGCGGGGTGAGATCGAGGGGGTGGGGTGACTGGGGTTGGTGTTGCAGTGACCACTGACGACTGCCAAAACCAACGCAAGGTAAAAACGAGACTGCGAAAAGAGTTTCCGAAAGCATTCGCCGCCACCCCCCCCCCCCCCAAACAAAAAAAGTCTGGAAGTCACTTCACGTACGCATTGCGTTGGGATAAAAAATTGCAGACTGTAAACAAACTGGTAAATAATGAAAGAAATGACGGAGAGTTTTCACCCAAATGTCAGAATCTTTGCAATCGTATTTTATAACAACCCAACTTTTTTGAATTTTCAAAAATGGTTTTGAGTTAAAACTGTTTGTTCTGAGTAGACGCTAATTTTTGAAATATTTCTTTATCATTTCATTCATTTTCGCCAATTTTGCAGTCGAAACGCAGAATTCTTGTGCATTTTATTTGGAACCCTGATGTGTGATTAAGCGATTGTCTCTCAAAAACATGTTTTATGTTGCTATGAAAAATGTTCAGGATATCAAAACAGCAAAAACATTTTTCTGTATAAGAAGTTCTTAGAAAGAACTTCAGGAAATTCATTGTTAAGGACAAATTCCATTTACATTTGGCATAAAATGGAAAGATTCTCAAATTTCACTACGTAATGCGCTCGTTTAGTGCGTCTCTTTCTCCGCACGCGAAGCTCGAATCAAGATTAAAATCGAACCATTTCCAAAGACGAAATCTGATTGTCTTCAATTATCACTTACGTTTTTAGGAACCAAAATGCTCTTTATCACGAGATTTTATGCGGAAGAAAAACGGCACAAAATCATCAATTTTATCGTCTTTTCTTTTTCTTCTTTTTGAGAGGGTGGGGAGAGGGTGGGGGTGGGGGGGGGGGGGGGTTAGCATTATCTTAGGCGTAGCGAACAGTTGGGAATATCGGAAAACTTTGCATCTTGGAGCCCTTCCGGGCTAACATATGCTTCAAGCACAACCGTTTTATGGCACAGGTGCTCTACACCGTTATCTAAATTATCTTCTGTTTCATTCTGTGCAAATTATTTTGACTAGTTGCTTCGCAAGTTTATATTGTCCATAGCAGGAATATTTTATGGTATTGACAAATAACAAAGCTGTTTTCTCTTAATCTAATTTATTTAATTTTCTATCACATTACGAAATAATGAGCACGGAGTTTTACATTTTTGAGGTTAGAAATTTATTAACGGGGTCGTATTGGTTCCCGTTCACACCGATCTTTGCGCCAAGCAAAATATCACAGTTAAAATCTATTTGGCTGAAATCTTTGACGGGAAACATTGAAATTCTGCTTGTACAGTAAAACATGCCTACACCGGACAACAGGGAGACTGGCGGATTTTGTCCGGTATACAAAGGTGCCCGGTATTTCAGGGGTGGGGTAAACCAATGGAGGAAAAGGGGACTGAGAATTCTTGCCCGGTATTGGCAGTTGCCCGGTATTTCAGGATTTGTCCAGAATGAGGTTTTACTGTATATGAAAACTATTGTAATTTTAATATCATCGCTTTAATGAACTATGCTGAACATCTACATACTAGATGATGAGTTCTTTCAAAGATAGAACACTTTCGGAGGTATTGGGCAATATAGCAAACCATCCACCTCCACAGCAACCCTAAAATATGCTAAAATCAGATAAAAGTGTGGCTCGGCATACTTGCAAAGACGGCAACATACACAACATGAATGGGTACATAATTGCCTTGTCTATTTCAAAAATATTTCTGTGACAGCATTAAGAGGTCAAAATAGTATATATCGTGCAGTGAAGTAGAATATTTTAACACCAATCCATTTTGCCTTGGCCTGTGAAAGATAATATAAGTTGAATTTTTTTTCATAATTAGCTAATGGTTATCTTCCACTAAAAAAAAACGTGTTAGTTTTCTAGGTTTTTTTTTGTCCAAGTATATCTCAGGAGAAATAGTACTGAGTAAACATTACGACGTCTATCCAACGTCTTTTTGAGATCTATTGATCAATTTAGAACCTTTCTCAAAAGTTTGCAGTTGGTTGTCTTTCGGTTAAAGGGCGGCAAAATGTCGCTGTTGATCGGACGAATTAAAAGAGTTTGCTCAGAATCACACCCCAGCTTTGCGTAGACCCTAAACGTTTTCACGTGCTTTATACGGGCGTTAGGTAATTTTTCAATCTGGTGAACAATTGAGCATCTTTTACGCCACGTTATCTTGTACTGCAAATGAAGCTAAATTTCACAAAATTTCTTTTATCACAATGTTTCTACAGTACAATGAAGTTATTTTTATTTCTGATTCACGTTTCTTGGTAAATGTTTTGAAATCATAGTTTTTTTTCATACCAAAAAGGGAGAATTCTAAGTCAATCCCGAGTCACCTGATGCAATGAAGACATTTTTGCGGAGTTAGCTTCAAGTGTGAAAGCAGCCAGGGTTCCAAATTGAATGGTGAATTCTATGCGGCAGAATTGATTCAGTTTGGCCACCAGAGGGCTATCGTTTCTCATTTATACAATCCACTCATTGCATTGGGAAATAAATTCACCTGATTAAGTCATTGCTGATAGGCTTGCAAAAATACCGGCAAACACGAAAAAAAATGTACAAAAAAAGCAAGAGGTTTGGTCGCTTCGTAATTAGGTGCTGACAGCACTGAGCTTGATGCCTTGAAGAGATCACAAAAACTGGTATTAGATGCATGGCTGTGTATGAAGAATCGGGAGCAAATAGGCGGGTAAAGGGGTGGGGATGAGGATGGGGAGAGGCAACTTTGTACCACCATTGCCGGTCAGATACACGTGTGTATGCGGTGTAATGGACAGCTTTGTGCAATTTACCAAAAAAAAGCTAAATGTGTTTTTAGAAATTACGATATAATTTAAAATCCATTGTGGGTAAAAACAGTATATAGGATAGGTCGCAAGAGGAGAAATGTGTCTCCACGGTGACAGCGCTTAACAACCGCTCCTTTCTCCTAATTTCACTCCTAAGATAAGCAAATCCCAATCAATTCGTTGCTGAAATTTATTCATTACATTTTAAGCAAAGTAGATCAAGAATCAATGTCGGTGGCATCGATTACTGAAGCGTAAAGGCAAATTAACGGGAAGTGATTTCTGTTCTGTTGCTCAATTTTGTGCCTTCATTTCAGCAGGATTTGCAGAAATTGCTTGCAATATGATGCTTGATATTTGACATTTTCAGTAATCCGCGATGATTAGGCTTGTATCTGAACCGTAAGAAGGATTATATGAAACGGAATATTCTCTAAATTTTAAGTGTAACTGGACATTTTATGATTTCAAATCAAACATTTAAGAAAATTTTAAATATTAAAATATGGAAGCGAGGCTTGAAACTTTACGCTGTTTAAAAAGCCTAGACTATTAAATGTATAATTCTTTTTCTAAATGTGTTTATAAAAATACTAAACCATATTTGTCCAAGTAAATCGAAAATCTTAATAGCATTCTTGATTAACGGTCACTCGAATCAGAAAAGGTTGTTTTAAAAAAGACGGAGAGAGAGAGAGAGAGAGAGAGAGAGAGAGAGAGAGAGAGAGAAAGAGAAAGAGAAAGGGAGAGAGAGAGAGAGAGAAGAAGAAGAAAAGCTTTGCATTGATGTGTTTATCCCGGCGAATGTGCGGCAGATCGGAAAGCAGTGTCGGCCTAATGCTGTTCAGAAAGCCTAAAGATTTCATTTTGTCGCACTTGTATTCCAATTTGCTACTTTTCTGGAGTTTTTTTTTATAATTTTGTCATGACAATTTGATCATGTTTGAGATTTGGGGCTTTGATCCTTGATGATAGTTGCTGTCATAAGAAAAAGGCACATTAGTGTAGTGACAGAAGGAACCACACTTACCCACGGCACGAGCCATGCATCTCATTATGCAAATCAAGGGGGCGGGGTGGGGGTGGGGGTGGGGGGAGGGGTAGAGGGCAGAAGAAACATCAGGGAGTGTGTGATTTTATTTCTTCCTAGTGAAAATTAGTTTTGATTTGAATATGAAAAGTTGCTTTAAATAGACCATATAAAACTGCTGTATAGACCATTACATTGAGAAAAGTGTAATATTTTAAATTTTTAATTTAATTTTGAATTTTGATCCTCCTTTTCTAGTTATAAAATAATTTCACAATTATGCAAATTACTAAAAAAAATTAGCTTTGTATTGACCAACAAAACTAACAGTACCATGTGCACAGGGCGTGTTGACGGGGCGTAAGTGGGCGCGGGGGGTGAGCCGATTGTGGGCGGGTTAAGGGGGATGCAAGGGTGGGGACGACAGTAGTCTGGGCGGGAGTAGGCAGGATTTCAACCATCGGAGAGTTGTTCGGCGGTAACCCCTTGCGTAAACCCCTGTCGATTATGAAGATGCATTTGAATAATTGGTCGTTTTATCTTTATGAAATCGCGTGGTGCAAAACATTTATCTGATGTGCGTGAAGAGTACATTCACGACATGAAGAAGATTGGATTCGTTTTTTTTTAAATAAAAAGATTGTCACCTCTTTTCCTGAGAGTTGCGTAACCATATACACCGATCTCTGACCAAAGATATGATTGCTTCGGATTTCTACGGGTGATTAAAGCCCGGAGGTAAACCTCAAACTTCAAGAAAAGAGCCCGCATTTCATTTTAATGTGCTACAGTTAGTCTCGCCTATCCGACGATCGCCTCGCTCGTGCGGCGATCGCCTCGCCCATCCGACAATCGCCTCGCTCATCCAACGATCGCCTCGCCCATCCGGCAATCGCCTCGCCCATCCGACGATCGCCTCACACACGAAGACTCTCAAATCAGACCTTTCAAGTTCATTTTAAAACTAGACAGAATTTCGCTACATAGCGGAATTGGCCCACTTGCAGAAACCACTTATTAATAAAATATTTGTATTAAATTATGACCAAAAAACCTCTAACTCACGCAGTACCCATTCTTTATTGTCGCTTTGGTAAAACGGGCTCAAAATGAACCCAAAAATCCTTTATCTCTAATTGTTTTCGAGATAATAGCCACTTTCCTGTTTTTGAACGCGACCCAGAAGGTCAAGGTCACTGATGTACCTGTTATATAACTTTGTCTAGGCCCAAAGGGTCGAAAATGAGCTCAAAATCGCTCTGTCTCTAACCGTTTTTTTGAGATAATAGCCAACTTGACCTTGACCATGACCCAGAACGTCAAGGTCACCGAGGTACCTCTTGTGTAACATTGTTTAGACCCAACGGGTCGAAAATGAGCTTAAAATAGCTCTATCTCTAACCGTTTTCGAGATAAGTTGGCCTATCGGTAAGGGCATATGAGGTCACTTGACCTTTGACCTTGACCCTCAAGGTAAATATTCATAATGAAAGTTTACCCCCTACTGAGTACCTTCAAACTGGGATTTGAGCACCATTATGGCTACTTTTCGTGATTAAGAGCGTTTTAAAAATACTTTCACCTCACTTTGACCTTCACATTTGAGGTCAAGGTCAAAAGTATTTGCAGTTTCACCGAGACCTGATGACTTTATGTAAGTGTACCAAATATAAAGTTCCGCCGACTCAAACACTGGGAGGAGTTTTCTGGAAAGCATTCTATGGAAAATAACTTTGAATTCAATTTGACCTTGATCTGACCTTTGAGGTCAAAAACATTTGTGGATTCACTGAGACCTCGTCACCCCCTACACGTGTGCCAAATTTCATCTCCCTCTGTCAAAAAACTGTAGGAGGAGTTTTCTGGAAACAATCCAAACGGAAAAAAAGAGCCGAAACTTCGAGAAAAACTACAAACTTATACCCAGTTGCATACTTAGTTTGCAAGTGGGAATAATTAATTTCGCTATGAAGCAGACTTAATATGTGTGATTTAACGGGGAGGGGGGGAATGGGTGGGGGATAATCCTTGGCCATGCATATTAGCTACCATGCGTGTCCATGACATTTTGAAACAACCCTTCAAAGCGCCAAGTTTGAAAAATACTGCCTTTTTTTTAAACCAAACGCGGACACTCTTTTAATTTTCACCCCCAAAACGCAAATTAAATCGAGTTTAATATTGAAAAAAAAATCACATAATTATGTATTTCTGAGTACCAGCGTAGCTAGAACACACATTACTACAATAAAAAAATAAACCGAAAGCTAATTTAGATGGACATTTGCATTGAGTATGTAAGCGGGTGTACTTTTTGGGCCATCTTTTGTTGGGCGCGGAGTGTAAATCCAGACCAACCCCTCTTTGTGGGAAAAATTGAATAAAAATTGCTTGCGTTTTTTAACGAAATTGGCACTCCGCGCGGACTGCGTTTTTTTTTTTTTGGACAAGCATGGCAACACATCTGCTGCCAAGTACCCCCCGCCCCCCTCCACCCCACCCACCGGGCAACTTATGATTGCTATTCTTTCTTTTTTTTAGATATTTTAGATTGAAAAAAAAACTATCACAACAATTGAGGTGCTAGTTTGAGTGTACGCTGGAAGAAAGCGATATCGTGACAGCCATTGCGGGGAAACCCTAGACGCAATACTTTTGGAGAAGCCAAGCTTTAAACAGGGGATTTCAAGAGTGGAAAAACAGCCCTTAACAGCCAGCACAGAACAATTATCAGTTCTATGTCCAAACATGCACAAGCATTTTTTTTCAGAAGACTTTTCTCGGGATCACTTTATCAGGGGATCGAATCGGGGCTTCCTAAATAGCTTTGTTGTTAGGTTATATTTGCAAGGATTGATATAAATGAAAAAAAAATAGAGTGCGAAATTAAATATCGGAATGGAATTTTCTATTGCTGGAGACATTCTATTAGTGACGTAATTGATTTTGATGGTATATTGCACCCGGTGGAGAGCTATCAGGGAATTTCTGCCGAAATGTGCCTTATCTCATCTCACTTCAAATCTAATAGATTTGGGATCTAGGCCCTGAGTGAGTTCACATGCTGCAAGACTCATGTGCAGTTTTCCTCTACTTCTGTGAGTCATATGTGAATGTGATTCACACATAAAACTTGATTTCAATACGCCACTGCAGTGGTATATGACAGTAGGAATTGGTAGAAGGACAGAAGTTGGAGGGTACGGATGTGGTGAAGGAACAAGAGACGGTAGAGGAACTGGAGATGGTGGGTAAGGATGTGGTGAAGGAACAGGAGACGGTGGAGGAACTGGAGATGGTGGGTAAGGATGTGGTGGAGGAACTGGAGATGGTGGGTAAGGATGTGGTGAAGGAACAGGAGACGGTGGAGGAACTGGAGATGGTGGGTAAGGATGTGGTGAAGGAGCAGGAGACGGTGGAGGAACTGGAGATGGTGGGTAAGGATGTGGTGGAGGAACTGGAGATGGTGGGTAAGGATGTGGTGAAGGAGCAGGAGGCGGTGGAGGAACTGGAGATGGTGGGTAAGGATGTGGTGAAGGAGCAGGAGACGGTGGAGGAACTGGAGATGGTGGGTAAGGATGTGGTGGAGGAACTGGAGATGGTGGGTAAGGATGTGGTGAAGGAACAGGAGACGGTGGAGGAACTGGAGATGGTGGGTAAGGATGTGGTGAAGGAGCAGGAGACGGTGGAGGAACTGGAGATGGTGGGTAAGGATGTGGTGGAGGAACTGGAGATGGTGGGTAAGGATGTGGTGAAGGAACAGGAGACGGTGGAGGAACTGGAGATGGTGGGTAAGGATGTGGTGAAGGAACAGGAGACGGTGGAGGAACTGGAGATGGTGGGTAAGGATGTGGTGAAGGAGCAGGAGACGGTGGAGGAACTGGAGATGGTGGGTAAGGATGTGGTGGAGGAACTGGAGATGGTGGGTAAGGATGTGGTGAAGGAACAGGAGACGGTGGAGGAACTGGAGATGGTGGGTAAGGATGTGGTGAAGGAGCAGGAGACGGTGGAGGAACTGGAGATGGTGGGTAAGGATGTGGTGGAGGAACTGGAGATGGTGGGTAAGGATGTGGTGAAGGAACAGGAGACGGTGGAGGAACTGGAGATGGTGGGTAAGGATGTGGTGAAGGAGCAGGAGACGGTGGAGGAACTGGAGATGGTGGGTAAGGATGTGGTGGAGGAACTGGAGATGGTGGGTAAGGATGTGGTGAAGGAGCAGGAGACGGTGGAGGAACTGGAGATGGTGGGTAAGGATGTGGTGAAGGAACAGGAGACGGTGGAGGAACTGGAGATGGTGGGTAAGGATGTGGTGGAGGAACTGGAGATGGTGGGTAAGGATGTGGTGAAGGAACAGGAGACGGTGGAGGAACTGGAGATGGTGGGTAAGGATGTGGTGAAGGAGCAGGAGACGGTGGAGGAACTGGAGATGGTGGGTAAGGATGTGGTGGAGGAACTGGAGATGGTGGGTAAGGATGTGGTGAAGGAGCAGGAGACGGTGGAGGAACTGGAGATGGTGGGTAAGGATGTGGTGAAGGAACAGGAGACGGTGGAGGAACTGGAGATGGTGGGTAAGGATGTGGTGGAGGAACTGGAGATGGTGGGTAAGGATGTGGTGAAGGAACAGGAGACGGTGGAGGAACTGGAGATGGTGGGTAAGGATGTGGTGAAGGAGCAGGAGGCGGTGGAGGAACTGGAGATGGTGGGTAAGGATGTGGTGGAGGAACTGGAGATGGTGGGTAAGGATGTGGTGAAGGAGCAGGAGGCGGTGGAGGAACTGGAGATGGTGGGTAAGGATGTGGTGAAGGAGCAGGAGGCGGTGGAGGAACTGGAGATGGTGGGTAAGGATGTGGTGAAGGAACTGGAGATGGTGGGTATATGTGGTGAAGGAGCAGGAGTTGGTGGAGGAACTGGAGATGGTGGGTAAGGATGTGGTGGAGGAACTGGAGATGGTGGGTAAGGATGTGGTGGAGGAACTGGAGATGGTGGGTAAGGATGTGGTGAAGGAGCAGGAGGCGGTGGAGGAACTGGAGATGGTGGGTAAGGATGTGGTGAAGGAGCAGGAGGCGGTGGAGGAACTGGAGATGGTGGGTAAGGATGTGGTGGAGGAACTGGAGATGGTGGGTATATGTGGTGAAGGAGCAGGAGTTGGTGGAGGAACTGGAGATGGTGGGTAAGGATGTGGTGGAGGAACTGGAGATGGTGGGTAAGGATGTGGTGGAGGAACTGGAGATGGTGGGTAAGGATGTGGTGAAGGAGCAGGAGGCGGTGGAGGAACTGGAGATGGTGGGTAAGGATGTGGTGAAGGAGCAGGAGGCGGTGGAGGAACTGGAGATGGTGGGTAAGGATGTGGTGAAGGAACAGGAGACGGTGGAGGAACTGGAGATGGTGGGTAAGGATGTGGTGGAGGAACTGGAGATGGTGGGTAAGGATGTGGTGAAGGAGCAGGAGGCGGTGGAGGAACTGGAGATGGTGGGTAAGGATGTGGTGAAGGAGCAGGAGACGGTGGAGGAACTGGAGATGGTGGGTAAGGATGTGGTGGAGGAACTGGAGATGGTGGGTATATGTGGTGGAGGGAGCTGGAGGAGGGAAATGAATTTATGGAGGAACTGGAGTTGGTAGAAGAACCGGAAATGGTGGAAGAGCAGTTGATGAAGGAACAGGCGATGGTTGAGGAGTGGGAGTTGGTTGAGGGCAAGGAGATAACGGAGGAACAAGAGCTGGTAGACGGGCAGGAGTTCGCAAATGAACAGGAGTTCGTGGAGGAACAGGAGTTGATGTAAGAGCAGGATTTAGTGGAAGAGCAGCTGAAGATTGCGGAGCAGGACTTGACGGAGGGAAAGGAATTGATGGGGCAGCAGGCGAAGGTTTAGGAGCAGGAGTTGCTGGAGAGGCAATAGTTGCTGGAGGCAGGAGTTCGTTGGAGGAGCAAGAGTTGGTGGAGGAGCAGGAGTTGGCAGTAATCGGTGGATGAGCAGGGCTAGGGAGGAGCTGCGGGGGCGGAGGGTGTGGCGATTTGAGACGGCAGGGTCACTTTATGTTTTCTGGGACCAGGACAAAAAAAAAAAAAACTACGAATGACTCATAAGTTTGATTTTGTTATTAAAAATGTTCTGGTATGTGTAAAAAAAATTATCGCTACCAAATCACTTGGCATCCCGTGCCCTGCCCCGTGCACTCCTCGCTATGAAGCCAATGGGGTGACCTTTGCTTGTCTTGATGTGATAACACCCCAGGCAGTGATTACAAAACTATTTGGAGACATGAACTATCAATTTCTATGCAAATAAATAAGGGTGTGCCTTTTTTTCAAATTGATTTGGATCACAGAGACTGGGCTTTTCATTTGCATCTAAATTTGTCATTGCCCTGAGCCCGAGGGAGCCAAGACGTCATTGAATTAAAGCAAATAGCATCTGTGAACACAATGCAATTGTTCTCTCATTCCCTTTAAGGGTGGCTAATGTTTGCTCTACAAACAAGTCCCCATTTTTTTTTTTTGCTTGTTTTTTTTTTTTTTCTCGCTTATTCATTGGAAATATCATAGCCAAAATATATATCAGTCTGTAATTTTATGAAGGGTGAAATATTTCCTCTTTAGATAACCCTATGTTCAGAAGTGTTTTTTGTAATTTGCCATTTTATAAACATGGCTTGAGATCTGGTCATTTCGCCCAAAATACAGTTCACCCCCAAAATTAAGTCTTTTTACCAATCAGTTCGCCCCAAAAAGGGTGGTCATTTCGTCCAATATCTTGGGGTCTTTTCGCCCAATGTACTAGGTCATTTCGCCCAAAGTGATTGGTCTGTTCACCTAATATTTTTATCGATTTTCCTTTACTTTATTTGCTTTATTAGTAGCCTGTCTTACCAAAGACTTACATATATTCACCAAAGTTTTATTCTAGATGACCAATTGATAGATAGTGATTTAGCCCAATAGATTTCTCTACTATAATTGCTTTATTAATATTGTATTTTAGTTGTTATTTAAGTTTATTTTACTGGGTAGTGATAACAGGTTTATTTCACTGGATAATGTAAAGAGACTATAAACAGTAATATGTGGGGATGAAGTCACGATTTAGGCAAAAAATAATTTAAAAATAAATTTAACATATTTCAGGCTCTAAACCAACTAAAGTTTCGTTGGGCTAACTGCTATCCTTATATTTTATTGTTTGGGCGAAACGACCAAGTGCATTTTTTAGATTGGGAGAAACGAGCAAGTTCGTTTTTTTTCAAAGTGGGCGAAAGGACCAGGTTCCTTTTTTTAAGTTGAGCGAAACGCCCAAACTGAGTTTTTCAAATTGGGCGAAATGACCATTTTTCTTGAAATTGGGCGAAACGAGTAGTGTATAAATGGGGGTTCTACCGCAGTCAATCATCGTGACGTCATCAATCACGTGATCAATTAAGCCAATTAAGTCAATTAAGTCAATTAAGCCCGCTGTGACCTGTCAATCATTGTGACGCCATAATGACGTCATCATCTCTGGAAGTGACGTCATCATGTCTGGACCGGAAGTGACGTCATCATGTCTGTTTGTTTGTATCTGCTTGAGTTCTTGGATGGAGCGCGCGCGCGTGTTGGGATGACGTGATGATGAAGGGTAAACGTCACAGCAGAGTGTGCGTAAACGTCATTTTGTTTTTGTAATTTGAAATAACGGACTTCCGTTGAAGTGTGGAACTTATATTTGTAACATGTCGTCATTTTAACTGTGTAAAAAGTGGAAAAAATGGGATAACTTTCGTTATAGTTGACTGATTTACATAAAAATTTCACCATTTGATTCAGTTATTTCCAGTGCTATTTCGCGGATGAATACCATTTGGCGGATGAATACCATTTAGCGGATGAATACCATTTGGCGGATAAATACCATTTAGCGGATGAATACCATTTGGCGGATGAATACCATTTCGCTTCACCACCAGATGTCTCTGCTGTATAACAACTGTACAACTGTAGGTGAAATGATTCATATCCAAGCAGTGATAAATTCTGCCAAGCTAGCTTTTAAAACAAAGTTCTGTTTGGCGAGTTACACACCATATTTTGATTACATCAGAGTTGTATATAAGGATGAGCTCTCCGCACTATGGATACAACAAGGATGGCAGCTATTTCGGTAAGTGGTTATTTACATATGTTTTTAAAAACTAACATAATGGGGGGGGGGGGGGGTCGTCGTGGGGGTCGTCGGGCTCGTCGTCCCTCACTTCTTCCATAAGTTACTTCACATGACGAAATATAACATTTCGCTCCTGTTCCGTGTGCAGTAGGCATTTCGACGAGACGATCTCGTCACAAGCGCATCGCTACCCACATACGTTGCTTCGCATGACGAAATATAACATTTCGCTCCTGTTCCGTGTGCAGTAGGCATTTCGACCAGACGATCTCGTCACAAGCGCATCGCAACCCACTCCAGCAGGGCTGCAACCACATGCACAGCTATACACATCACTGTTTCACTCCACTCATACTCCAATGCAGTTGTCCCGCATAGCGACCGTTGCTATGCAGTGGATCCGCATAGCAACCGCCGTTGCTATGCAGGCTATTTTCGCATGTGGCTGTATGCATAATATGACATGCCGCCATTTTAACTTTGTAAAAAGTGGAAAAAATGAGATAACTTCCGTCATAATTAACCGATTTGCATGAAAATTTTACCGTTTGATTCGGTTTTATATCTAGTTTTAACAGAAAGTAGTCATAGGCTATTTGCACCGGTGGCTGTATGCATAATGTGACATACCGCCATTTTAACTTTGTAAAAAGTGAAAAAAAAATGAGATAACTTCCGTCATAATTAACCGATTTTCAAGGAAATTTTACCGTTTGATTCAGTTTGATGTCTTAGTTTTACAGTAGTTTGTGCATAGGTGGGTTATTGGAATGGCGCGCGCCCACCATTCAAACATGTGTTTGAATTATTTTTTACGTCAAACTATTGTTCAACAAGTTGTTTAGCAATTGTACAACAATTGTTCAACAAGCTGTTGTTCAACATGTTGTTGAACATGTTCAACATGTTCAACAACATGTTCAACAAGTTAAACATGTTCAACATGTTCAACATGTTCAACAACATGTTCAACAAGTTGAACATGTTCAACATGTTCAACATGTTGTTGCACAAGTTGAACATGTTCAACATGTTCAACTTGTTCAACAACATGATGTTTAACAAGTTGTTCAAGAACTTGTAGTTGAAGCAAAGAAAAAAACAGAAATATGTTGAATAGGTTTATTAATACACTTAACTACACTTAAATACACTTAAATACACTTAAATACACTTAAATACATACAGCTTAAATCTATAACAATATTATAACATTTATAGATTTACAAAGTCTTTATTATAATGTTTAGTCAAATAAGTCTATTTTTCTTCATCTGCTTCACTCTGTTCACTGGCATCCATATCACTTTCTTCGTCACTGCTTTCATCTTCCTCCTCCTCATCTAGAAGCTCTTCAAAGAATGCATCGTTTCTTCTTATAGCCGCCTTTAGTGCCTTTGAATACTCGTAATGTTTTTCATCAACAAAGTAATTAAAGTCTTCTAAAATGGTTTCATAATGTTCGTTTTGTTGTAGACGTTGGGCATATTTGAATAGTCTCATAAACAGTTGTTTAAGTCGACGCTTATAAATGGGTCGAAAGTCATCACTTGCTATTTCACGCGCATCTTCAAGCCCTTGTTCTTCATATTCTGAAACCTTTTCTTGAAATTTGGTATCATATTCATCGTAGACTTCTTGAACCATATCATACCAAACAGAGTCTGTTTCTGACTCACTTTCAGAGTCTGTTTCTGACTCACTTTCAGAGCTGTCGTCATCATCACCCTCAACACAATGTTCCATATGTTTGAACAAAGCTTCTTGACTGTTGTACAACGCACCACATTCTGTACAAGCATGTGCATTCTTTTCAGTCATGTTGACGCTTTGACTTTCCATAGAAGACTCATCTAAAGTTTCAGTGATAGGTGGTTTTACAGGGTTTACCATATCTATCTCCAATTCTTCTTCTTCTGAAGTGTGAGCATTCTTTAAGTGTCTTTTAAGACTTTGTGGCCAATTGTAAGATTTCAAACAAATGTTGCATTTATACATCTTTTCGGTTCAACATACACTTTTCAAATGATGAAAAAGCCTTTAAACATAGCCTTATATACAACTTGTTGAACAGCATGTTGAACAACATGTTCAACTTGTTGAACAACATGTTCAAGAACATGTTGAACAACATGTTCAACATGTTCAACATGTTGTTGAACATGTTGTCTACGTCTAGGGTTAGGGTTATGCCGCTTAGGGGAGTCTAACGTCATGACGTCTTTATGACGTCATCATGACGTCTTTATGACGTCATCATGACGTCATTATGCTGAGTCAGCAATTAGAACAAGTTTGAATGTTTGAGCAAGTTACACACCATATTTTGATTACATCAAAGTAACATAAAAGGAAGAGTGAGACATGCATTTCATGCATATCAAACAGAAACAAATTCTGCTGAGTCAGTTTTTTTTTTTGGTAAAGCGCGCGCCTGTTCGAATGACGTTATTATGACGTCATCATGACGTTTTTATGACGTCATCATGACGTCATTATGACGTCATCATTATGACGTCATAATAACGTCATTCGAACAGGCGCGCGCTTTACCAAAAAAAAAAACTGACTCAGCAGAATTTGTTTCTGTTTGATATGCATGAAATGCATGTCTCACTCTTCCTTTTATGTTACTTTGATGTAATCAAAATATGGTGTGTAACTTGCTCAAACATTCAAACTTGTTCTAATTGCTGACTCAGCATAATGACGTCATGATGACGTCATAAAGACGTCATGATGACGTCATAAAGACGTCATGACGTTAGACTCCCCTAAGCGGCATAACCCTAACCCTAGACGTAGACAACATGTTCAACAACATGTTGAACATGTTGAACATGTTGTTCAACATGTTCTTGAACATGTTGTTCAACAAGTTGAACATGTTGTTCAACATGCTGTTCAACAAGTTGTATATAAGGCTATGTTTAAAGGCTTTTTCATCATTTGAAAAGTGTATGTTGAACCGAAAAGATGTATAAATGCAACATTTGTTTGAAATCTTACAATTGGCCACAAAGTCTTAAAAGACACTTAAAGAATGCTCACACTTCAGAAGAAGAAGAATTGGAGATAGATATGGTAAACCCTGTAAAACCACCTATCACTGAAACTTTAGATGAGTCTTCTATGGAAAGTCAAAGCGTCAACATGACTGAAAAGAATGCACATGCTTGTACAGAATGTGGTGCGTTGTACAACAGTCAAGAAGCTTTGTTCAAACATATGGAACATTGTGTTGAGGGTGATGATGACGACAGCTCTGAAAGTGAGTCAGAAACAGACTCTGAAAGTGAGTCAGAAACAGACTCTGTTTGGTATGATATGGTTCAAGAAGTCTACGATGAATATGATACCAAATTTCAAGAAAAGGTTTCAGAATATGAAGAACAAGGGCTTGAAGATGCGCGTGAAATAGCAAGTGATGACTTTCGACCCATTTATAAGCGTCGACTTAAACAACTGTTTATGAGACTATTCAAATATGCCCAACGTCTACAACAAAACGAACATTATGAAACCATTTTAGAAGACTTTAATTACTTTGTTGATGAAAAACATTACGAGTATTCAAAGCCACTAAAGGCGGCTATAAGAAGAAACGATGCATTCTTTGAAGAGCTTCTAGATGAGGAGGAGGAAGATGAAAGCAGTGACGAAGAAAGTGATATGGATGCCAGTGAACAGAGTGAAGCAGATGAAGAAAAATAGACTTATTTGACTAAACATTATAATAAAGACTTTGTAAATCTATAAATGTTATAATATTGTTATAGATTTAAGCTGTATGTATTTAAGTGTATTTAAGTGTATTTAAGTGTAGTTAAGTGTATTAATAAACCTATTCAACATATTTCTTTTGTTTTTCTTTGCTTCAACTACAAGTTCTTGAACAACTTGTTAAACAGCATGTTGTTGAACAAGTTGAACATGTTGAGCATGTTCAACTTGTGCAACAACATGTTGAACATGTTGAACATGTTCAACTTGTTGAACATGTTGTTGAACATGTTGAACATGTTGAACATGTTTAACTTGTTGAACATGTTGTTGAACATGTTGAACATGTTCAACAACATGTTGAACAACAGCTTGTTGAACAATTGTTGTACAATTGCTAAACAACTTGTTGAACAATAGTTTGACGTAAAAAATAATTCAAACACATGTTTGAATGGTGGGCGCGCGCCATTCCAATAACCCACCTATGCACAAACTACTGTAAAACTAAGACATCAAACTGAATCAAACGGTAAAATTTCCTTGAAAATCGGTTAATTATGACGGAAGTTATCTCATTTTTTTTTCACTTTTTACAAAGTTAAAATGGCGGTATGTCACATTATGCATACAGCCACCGGTGCAAATAGCCTATGACTACTTTCTGTTAAAACTAGATATAAAACCGAATCAAACGGTAAAATTTTCATGCAAATCGGTTAATTATGACGGAAGTTATCTCATTTTTTCCACTTTTTACAAAGTTAAAATGGCGGCATGTCATATTATGCATACAGCCACATGCGAAAATAGCCTGCATAGCAACGGCGGTTGCTATGCGGATCCACTGCATAGCAACGGTCGCTATGCGGGACTACTGCATTGGAGTATGAGTGGAGTGAAACAGTGATGTGTATAGCTGTGCATGTGGTTGCAGCCCTGCTGGAGTGGGTTGCGATGCGCTTGTGACGAGATCGTCTGGTCGAAATGCCTACTGCACACGGAACAGGAGCGAAATGTTATATTTCGTCATGCGAAGCAACGTATGTGGGTAGCGATGCGCTTGTGACGAGATCGTCTCGTCGAAATGCCTACTGCACACGGAACAGGAGCGAAATGTTATATTTCGTCATGTGAAGTAACTTATGGAAGAAGTGAGGGACGACGAGCCCGACGACCCCCACGACGACCCCCCCCCCATTATGTTAGTTTTTAAAAACATATGTATATAACCACTTACCGAAATAGCTGCCATCCTTGTTGTATCCATAGTGCGGAGAGCTCATCCTTATATACAACTCTGATGTAATCAAAATATGGTGTGTAACTCGCCAAACAGAACTTTGTTTTAAAAGCTAGCTTGGCAGAATTTATCACTGCTTGGATATGAATCATTTCACCTACAGTTGTACAGTTGTTATACAGCAGAGACATCTGGTGGTGAAGCGAAATGGTATTCATCCGCCAAATGGTATTCATCCGCTAAATGGTATTCATCCGCCAAATGGTATTCATCCGCTAAATGGTATTCATCCGCCAAATGGTATTCATCCGCGAAATAGCACTGGAAATAACTGAATCAAACAAACAGACATGATGACGTCACTTCCGGTCCAGACATGATGACGTCACTTCCAGAGATGATGACGTCATTATGGCGTCACAATGATTGACAGGTCACAGCGGGCTTAATTGACTTAATTGACTTAATTGGCTTAATTGATCACGTGATTGATGACGTCACGATGATTGACTGCGGTAGAACCCCCATTTATACACTACTGAAACGACCAAAATGTTTTTTTTTTTAAATTGGGCGAAACGACCAATCACTCCTGGGCGAAATGACCATTTGGGCGAAAAGACCTGAAACCCATGGCTTAAGCATACAGTAACTACATGCTGACATGTGATTTAACCTTGGTTATTTATTTATTAATCAGCAGAATATATATATATATATATATACATATATGATACTTCAAAAGCCAACGTGACAATTATCATAATCTTCAATTTGTAAAAAAGAACGAGTCAGTACATACATAAGTTGTCGCTAATCATTACAGCCGCAAGTCTCCCTCCCTGAAAACGTTAAGTGCTCTCAGCACCACATTAGTCTGTATTACGGAAGCATCAGGGAGACATCCAGAAAATATGCTTTATACACCAACAACTTGACTATTTATTTATGTCGTTCTTACAAATCAATAATTCTGAGAGTAAGGAGTTATATGTTTATAGAATTAAATATTTTAGATATTTTCCACTGTATCAGTTTTACCTGTGATTTTCTAACTGAGGAGATTGAATTAAGGTCGAAGAACGATGTCTTCTATTATAACGTCATCATGGAAACGAAATATGACGGCGTTCTTATGACTTTTGAAAATGTTCTCTGGATTGGTTTTGGATGCCTCCGTATAGCTTAAGACCGCAATCCGGAGCCTCTGTCTTGTCTTATGTGCCTTCCATAATCATAATACCATAATAACATGATCCAGACAGCTGGATCAATACCCAACAATGTTAGAGATATAGCGACGGGTGAGATATAATATATCTATTCGCGCATTTCAATGGACACGGACAAGGACCATTTATGACAGTAGTTTAAGTGGCAGACGAGATTGGCTGCATCGCTATGAATTAATAAGCAAACACAAGGATTGTGCATTTTATAAAATACAAACAAAAAGTAAGTTCATATTATAGTCTACTAATATTAAAAGTTTAGATTAAGATGTATATATTGATGATCGCGTATTAATTTACTCGTTTATTTAAGAAATGGTTAAAAAAGGATTTTGTTGATCTCGTAGAAAGAATATACTGTAATTGTCGTGAATGTTCGTGAATGTTCGTGAATGTTCGTGCGTCTCTTGTCACGGGAAATCAAACATGATAAAAATTAGTGTGGGTTTGTAGCCGATGGCGTAGAAATAATAAGAATAAAAAGTATATAGTTTTTTATACAAATATCATAGCCTTCAAATCTATAACATTGGTTTGGCGTGATAGAAGGGTGAGGCTAGAGCCCGTGCTTACCATAAAACAATTCCAATATTAAATATTACATTTAATGCTTCACTTAACTTTCACACATAAGTCAATGCGCTAGATATTTCTATTTATTCACAACATTTTACAATAAAAGATAGTTTTATCGTTATTTTTTTAACATACGTCATAGGTGGTTGTAATGTGAACCCCACTGTTTAGCAGTTGTTTCTTTGCTTTAGAACCTTTAGATCAGCACGTCACGATCAGGTCACGGACATGTCACGCTGCGGTTCAGCATCCGGGCATTCGTCCAGCGAGGTGGGGCTAGACAACGTCAACCTCAACAGATCCTCCGTACTCCCGGAGCAATGGACACTGCCAAAAGCATGGAATATCGAAAAGCGAGAAATGTTTGGCGTAAGTGCTGATGAAGAAAAGTAGCATTTTATGAATCAGAACTAACACTGTACTTTATCGCTTTAGCGACCGCATCTAAAAGACTTATAGCAATTCGCTGATCAGTGTTTTTGTTACCGTGCTAGACTTTTAACATTTCCTTTATTTTACATAATAATAATGATAAAACTAAAATAATAATAATAATAATAATAATTGATAGCATATGCTTGACCATGAATGTCCAAACTGGGTGAAGGGAGTAATTTTGAAGCCAAAGGGGGGGAGGGGGGGCGTGGAGTGCCAATTTTGTTAAAAGGGGAGTATTCAGTGCTTTGCGCTTCCCACAAAGTGAGGGGGAGGGGGTAATTTTATTCAGTACTGCGTGATTCCCACAATCCCACAAGGTTGGGGTGGGGGTAATTTTCTTGCAGTACTGCGCGTTTCCCACAAAGGGGGGGGGGGTAATTTTGGGACTGCAGTACCCCTCCCCCCCCCCCCCAAAAAAAAAAAAAAAAAAAGAAAAAGAAAAAGGGGGAACCAAGACACTGCACACGCACGCACTTCTCATTGTAAATGTCTGTCCAGTGGTTTTCGTTCTGTGACTACAGCAATTTGCGTTCTCGCTGCACCTCCACTCACACATATATACATACTTGTGGTGTTTTATTAGTAAAATCAGCACTCTGTGTCTTGGAGAAGGGTCAAATGTACGAGGATGTCAATGTTTGTTCAAAAAAGGGTATTTTTCAAGCTTCGCACTCTGCGTGTAAGAATCGTTAACGTGTCACAGGAAGGCATGGTTAGCAATGTGTATGTTACTCCCCAACACGGGCATGTCTAAACAATTATAAGCAGAGTGAAGTTAAGGTAAAACAAAAAGAAAATACTAAACATGATTTTTTAAAACTTCTGAATGCTCCCACTTTCATATTTGTTTCAGAATTGGAAAGTCGATGTCCAGAATCAAATTAAATATATAAACAGAAAACTGGTAAGTCTTTTATAAACAGAAAATTGGTAATTCTTATATATTCGGAAAATTGGTAAGTCTTGTATAATCAGAAAATTAGTAAGTCTTGTATAATCAGAAAATTGGTAAGTCGTGTATAATCAGAAAATAAGTAAGTCTTGTATAATCATAAATTGGTATCGTTTTATGCTCTTCTGATATCTATTGGTAGATCACTGACCCAGTTATAACATAGATAGAAAACCAAACATTTTGAACCAGAAACATTTTAACTCATAGACACTTTTGTCACGGACATTTGGACAAGCAGTGGAAGTTGTGACATTTCGTCTGGCTTATTATGGCGTTTTTAATTGCTTATTTCATTGTTTAGTTTCTAAATAAGATGTCATTCAAGTTTACTATAAATACATGTAAATATACAAACACTTTCCTATTAGGGACATTCCTTGAAGTATTACCCGCCAGAGCATGGGCCGCTACAACACGTGGCGGAAGAAGAGGAGGAAGATCTCACGAAACAGTTACAGATAGGACGTCTGCAAACGGGACTCAAGCGAGTGTAAAAGTGTGTGAAAGAAGCAAAAAAAAAAAAACAAAACAAAAACAAAAAAAATGAAAAAAAAAAAAAAAATGAAAAAAAAAAAAAAAAAACAATAGGATATTTTAATTGTGGCCCGTCAGACTGAAAAGCTTCATAGAACCGCTTGTGTTTTTTTTATGTTTTTAGTCTGCTAGAAATAATATAAAATATACAGTGATCACAAGTGAGCCAAACTGAACAACTGAATGACTAAAATAGAGTACTGGAATTTCCTGGATTGGACAAATACCATAATTTTTCTATTTGTTAACTAAAAATTTAAAGGCAAATATTTAATTATGATAGTTACCAACAGAATGTAGAAGAAAACGAAATTAATTTGGTTCTCTCATTATGCTATAGGCAACCTTATTTTTAGCGTCTTTCAAGCTGCTTGTAACGCTATAACTACGATGTATGTGTATCTTATGATGTATGTGTTAGGTCATAATCGTGTTGTGTGTGATCATTCTGAGTGTTTAGTCACGTACGTGTGTGTTAATTTATTTATTAGTCAGTTAGATACGTTTGCTGCATTTTTTACTTTAAAGTTATTGGAAATAAAACATCAAAGCCCTTTAAAAACTCTCCAGTGTTGGTTTGTATTACTTTCATAGCAGTTCAAGAGTTTGCTTTCGTGGCGGCTTTGTATAATATCAATTTCAGAAATCAGTGTGAATATACATTAGAAATGATATAAATATAGAACTGGGATTTATGTTAGTGCACACTTCTTATTTTGGTGTTGCATTCAAATGTAGAGCGGACTGTCTTTTTTTGTAGGGCACCCCCAGCAGACAACTCCCAACACTCTCCTAAAAGATTAACTCCGTGGCTGCTCTTAAATACTAATAATCACTCTCCATCAGATCTGATGTATATTTTCATTTGAATTCCTTATTATGTGAATACCTTTGTGTCAAAGAGAATGCCGTGTATTGTGCTGAGAATTGTCTCAAATGACATTGCATATTTATGCAAAAAGTAATACCCGTCATTACACACATCCATTCACAACAATATGCATTCTGATAGTGTGTAGAAAGATCTTATAAACCAACAAAGTTTTATGCAAGAATATAAATAGCTTAAAATAGAAATGCTCAAATCTTGTTGAATGCTTGGTATTTAATATCTTTAGTCCCGATGCCAAGGGTGAAATAGTAGTTGTTCAGTAGTCTCTTGTAATAAAAACGTTGATATGGATGAAACCATTAATGTAGGTAAAAAGTACTGTGTAGTTAATATTTACCTCTCTAATATACTTCATTTGGTAAGTGACGTCATCGTGACAACACACTTCTCACTTATTAGAAAACGATTGAATTCTCATATCTTTGTCCAAATTTGACAAATATCATTCTTGTACATCGACGTACATGATACACATGTAACTTTGCTACAGTTTTTTACACAAGAGAAAAGCTGGGGCATTACATTTTCAACCAAGCCGATTATCTATAAATTATAAAATATTTAGATATTCTGATATCACCAACTAAGTATATAAAATAATAAATTAAGCAAAGAGCTGTTTGTATAAAGTCTTGCCTTTTTGGCCTTGTTGGAACAAGACGAAAGTAAAATCATTCCATTTGGTTAAACTGATCAGCTTTAGTCACATTTTAATTAAAACTTATTAACTACGACAGAAACTACGACAGAAATTATAGAAATAAACTTCCTATCTGTTACATGTTTTCAAAAGTCTTACACAACTTCTGTGAATATTTTGCAAAAGCTGTCGTTAAATACAGCCAACACATTTCATTTAATTTTTTTAATGTTTCCACTTGTAAGATGAAAACATAATACAACTCCACATTGAGAGAAGGCAAAATAATGCATGAGCTGCGCACACTGCGATGCCTAGTGAAATATATAGTGGTTAGCCAAAAAACACACAACGAGCAGACAACACAACATGAACTAGACTTTGCCTCAGAGTGTGTGAAATGCAAAACCGGGTGCTTTTTAATGAAAAACTGAAGGAAAAACTGAAAAATAAAGACACATAGGATAATGATATCTCCTGGGAAACAAAGAAGCTATGCATTCACCGTAGTGACAACTTACCGTGGATCACCCAGGGTAAAAAAAACACTTTTCCTCTTGAATAGTGGCGACTGCCTTCCCACTCAATACACGCCAAACGGATGACCAAGTGTTATGAACAATGATAACGCCGACGTATCGGTGTAAAGGTCTGAACGTTTCAGTATGCACAACCGAGCAATAATGCCTTTTTCCTGTAAAACAATTTTTTGAAATGGTTGTATGAATTTGAAGAATATCTTTGTGAAGTGTACGAAGAAAAAGGGTAAGGGGTTGCAACAGCCAAACTTTAATGATAGGTCATACATAGCCATCATATATACTACCCGATAAAAAATTGGTGATAGAAAAAAACTTGAGAAAAACTTGAGAAAAATGAGAAAATAAATATTTAAGATAAGTTAAAGCTGTCAATGAGAGCCTGAATGCGTATGCTAAAGGTCGGTGTGAGTATTTATGGCATACCATATTGCTACGTTGTCGACTAAAATTCACATACATACATACATACATACATATATATATATATATATATATATATATATATATATATATATATATATATATATATATATATATATATACATATATATATATATATATATATATATATATATATATATATATATATATATATATATATATATATATATATATATATATATATATACATATATATATATATATATATATATATATATATATAGAGAGAGAGAGAGAGAGAGAGAGAGAGAGAGAGAGAGAGAGAGAGAGAGAGAGGCATACTGAGCCATGAAAAAATAATGATCAGAACTGATGCACAATAGTGAGTATGGGTTGCAGAAGAAGGTACAATGTTCACCGGTAATAGTGCGGTTAACTCCTATAGTAACAGCATAAGTTCTTGATGATCTGGCAAGAGAATGGATTCTTTCTTCTATATTCGGTAATATTACACTCTGGATAGATGGTCTTGTTGTGAGTAAATTCTGTGTTGCAGATATTGAAGGATGGTGAATATTGACAAACACTCCATTTACTTGCTGGTGCACATTTGCATTTTACTAAATCTTTGTTCTTGGTTTACAAGAATGTCCAAACTGATAAAACATAGAACACGTGGACGAAGAATTATTAACACACACATGTTCATAAAATTGCTTAGCAATTCATTTGAGCTCATTATAGAGATAGAATAAAGAGCTAAGCTTTCGCCTATAGTATATTAATGCATGTTTCATCTCTCATTGCTTTCATGTGAAAAATTATTTGTATATGAGGTTTAAATATTTTGGGCATTTTGTCACCCATTTCTTTTTCAGGAATATGCCGGAAAAATAATGTTTGTTTTGTGTTTGGCCAAAAATGCAAGTGATTTTTAAATGTTGACACAGTACTGCATGCAACATAACATGTACATTATAGATTAAGCTCAAAACTAAAAATATTTAGAGACAACTTAAAAAGTGTGAAGTTTGTTTACGTTTAGTCGAAGGACCACCCATAAACTGCGTAGAATAAAATTTGGTGCTTTTTTCACTCTAGCGTATATATTGAACGGCAACAATACTCATGAAAGAATGCTTGGATTTTTCAACTTCATTAAAAGCAATCTACAATATTCTAATGTCAACACCAGTGGTATTAAATCAATGGAATTAGATTGTAAAATAAAGTCATTTTGGATAACAAATAGTAGGCAATGACAATTACTGTATACATTTGCAATTTTTGCGATTGGATTATTGATATCAGTCAGTGGAAAAATTATAACATAATTAGGATATCATAGATAACTTTAATTCCATTGCTGATATCAATAGTTTAATTTCATGTCAATACCTGAGCCTGATATTAGTAAAGCACTTAAAATGACATTACAATAAGCGCTATCAGTAAAATTAAAATCAAATTTTAACTGATTGATTAATTGCCAGTTGATAACTCGGTTCTGTCCTTATTTCGAAAAAAGGAATCCCAACTTCAATAACAGAAAATTTTTTCATTTGCACTTTAAGAAAAGGAAGTGACTTTAAAAGGGCGGAGATTATTGTGTTTTTAACATGACGCTGACACACCGTAGTCTACTGTGCATAATCGTAACTACTCAGCGAAGCAAAACTTGTATTCAAAGTGATAATCAATGAGAAAAATTAATGGTATGTTTTTCTTATGTTAATTCTGTTCCTAATAGTGAGAGCTCTAGTGTCTTTTTCAGGTCAAAGGCCTCCGAATAAAGCGCTTTATTAGGTGGATATATACGTCCGGTAAACTTGTGGTTCAACGTGTCCAAGGTCTGATTGTGAATGAGTGAGGATATACTATTACACTGCCTTTATAATGTGAATACATTAAGTAACAATCAACAAAACCACAAGAAAAAAAAAACATATGTAAAACTGTTTAAGTGATAATATTTTATTTCACTATGGTTTGAAATGCGTCAGTATTTAGAGATCATATTTGGTTGTTTTATTTGCAGGGTTACCGTTTCTAACTCTTTCGCTTGTGTAAAAGTTACTGAACAAGCAATTGTAAAAAAAATACAATGTTTTGTTGCCATTTGAACATAATGAGGTTTTATGGACTGACCAGGTTAGGAAGGGGATGGATGCAAGGTGATCTATTCTAAACCACGTAATTTATGTAATAACAAGATAAGTTTCGCTGGAATTAAACTTAGAGATGCCAAAAAACATAAAACTAACATAATCATATTTGAAATGAAAATAAATCAAATACACACACACTCAAATACTTGCATAGTTAAAGTGTAAGATTTTAGCAATTAAATGTGTTGGTAGAGATTGGAGTCATATGTGAGATGTTCACATGAGGTGCGTTTAAAATGTATAAATCATTCTTAAGGAAAAAAAGTTTGATTCTGAAAGAAAAATGTAGATAAGCAAATGTAGATGTATATTCAAAGTCCTATAGCAAAGAATGAAAACTAAAATGCGGAATGCAAACAGTACCACTAAGAAATGTGAAGAACAACTTGATGTAACACGCTTACGATAGAAACGCTTTATAATTGCCACACGCTGTTGTTAGTAGAACTATGAATATGCCACGAGATTGTACTGTGAGCAGTTATAGAATGTGTCTTATATTGGATTGGATTTTAATGGGAAAATTTTCGTTTTTGCAAATAAAACGCAGAAGTTGATCCTTCTTGCCCTAATCGCTTCAATCGAGTTTTTCGTTTTTGCAAATAAAATGCAGAAGTTGATCCTTCTTGCCCTAATCGCTTCAATCGAGTTGGGTCGTACAAGCTGGCATCGCATCCTTTACAAACTAAACAGACTAGATATTTCACATTTAGGGCTGAAAGTCAAAAGGAGTCATTGTCTTTGAAGGCAATGTAAGCGAAAGTGTCTTTTTTGTCCTTCTGTTGCCTTTATTACACTTTGGATGTTTTGGTTAATGTGTTACCAGGCTTTGAGAGATTTTGGTTTTTTTTCAGTTTATGCTATTTTTCTTCGTTTTCTTTGTCTCTCATTTATCGCACGTTGATTTCCTTGCACCTCAACGCGGTTATTACTAGAAATATGAAACGCGGCGTGAGATCTGGATCCAGGCAAAAAGTGCTGATTTGTGATGTAACCATCACTGTCTTTTGATGTCAATTTGACATCAATTTTCAAACTCAAATACCTCGAAAATGATTGCATCTACAGCTTCTGCGCAAAGTACTCATGTGACTTCTTTTCATCACAAGGAATCTTGTGATAATCTACGTCTTGACCTAGTAGACAGAATGGTACCATTTGCAATTTCTGGACAGTTTAAATGAATTTCATCTTAGTGTGCACAGAAGAACGAGCATATGAAAAATAAGTACAAGAAACAAAAAATAATTATAAAATATCCCATCTGCTTTCAACACGCTCACCAACCACATTAGCCCTGCATAGCTTGTGTTGCTTTCACGATGCGATTACGTTTAATAAAGTTCTTTAATGAAATCTTATATTTTAAAGCCGCCATGCTAGTGATTTTGCGCTCACATGTGTCAATGTCGCTAGTCGATAGGGAAATCGGTCTAGTTCAGTATATCTTTTGCGAGAGGTGAGAATGTGGAGTGCTTTATGCACAGTTTCCTGTTTGTAAGTTAATGATTATCAGCCTTTTGATAAAAATGCATCATAAAATGAAAATGAAGTGCATTTAACAGCTAGAGCGACACTTCAATCATTCTAAGCAAAGTGATACACTTGGAAACGTATAACACTTTCCACAGTGTTAACATTTACACAGATCAAAACTTTTAACGGATTAATGCGAATGATAACTCAGCGCAATTAACTAAGCTGGGAGAGGGAGGGGGGAGGGATCTTAGTCTTTAAAAATGTTATAAAATTTTAAATGTCTAGCTATTCACGTTTTTGACGAGATCGGTGGAAACAATTTGCGAACAACAAAGAGAAAATGGATTTTCATTCGACCTTAATTACACCAAGAAAGTGACACTTTCAAAGTGTAATTACAGTGATCAATATATATTTATTGAACATACTAAATTGAGGCACAAAAAGGAGGGCCACTTGGACAAAAAATAATATTTAAAAAATCAGTTTTTCCCTTTGAGAATTTTTCAGCCTGATTTTGGTTTGCTTTTCCTTTGCAGACAAGCCAATGGTTTTTCCAAATTCCAAAACCTTTCTAAGACACTTCTTTTGCCAGTTTGAAACCTTTCTAAAACAAAAGAGTTCTGCTACTTATTCTGCGAAAAGACATACCACTCCCATTCCCCTTCACCCCAATGACCCTCGCCAAGAATTGTGCGTAACTGAAGCTGATAATGTCTTTGTCTTTCAGTATATTTAAAATGACCAGGTAAGATTTTGCGTGCACGCGTCCCTGCGATAAAAGTAACACATGCATATTGCTATGCTCACCGTATTTGGCCTATGCATATTTATAGTGAGGCTGTTGGCACATGCAACAGGCTGTGTGCAAATACTGCTGTAACCCTTACGCGTTGTTTTTGTTTTGAAAAATGATATTCAAATCATGAAAAATTTGAAAAATTCGCATTTAAGTCATGAAAATGAAAATAAAGGCGAAAACTAGTGAATTTGAAATTTGGTGGTCCTAGGGCCAGTGTGGTGAAAATGACGGGTCAGTAAATTGAAAAAAAAGGTTAGAAACCTTGGCCCCGTACAATTTGAAATATTACTGTTGGCTCAAAAATAGCCGCATCACGGGTATATCAATTGTAGAATTCATTAGCTTCATATAGTCCGTTTATCTTATATTTTGGACGGAGACCCAAGGAATTGCTGGAAATTCTGGAAGTTCCTCTTTCAGTTTTTATTAATTTTGTTATTTCTTTAGCTTGCAAGCTTCGTTTGCAACCGGGTATAACTTTATAGTTTTTCTGGAACTGTCTTCCCTTTTATATTTTTTTTAAAGTTTTTTTTCCATTTGATGGTTTCTAGAAAACTCCTACAGTTTTTGACACAGGAAGATGCAATTTAGCACACCTGTACGGAATGATGAGGTCTCGGTAAATCTGCAAATGGCATTGACCTCAGAGGTCAACGTTAAGGTCAAGTTGAGGTCAAAGTTATTTTTCCATTAAATGGTTTCCAGAAAACTCCTCCTAGTGTTTGAATCAGCGGAGCTTTATGTTTTTGTACACTTATAGCCATTCATCAGGTCTCGGTAAAATCGCAAATATTTTTGAATTTGACCTTAAAGGTCAAGGTCAAAGGGATGTCAAAATATTATTTCAAAACGCCTATCAATCCCGAAAAGTGGCCACAAAAAGTCCTCAACTCCCAGCTTGAACACATAAAACGTACTCAGTAGGGGGCAACCTTCCATACTGAATCTTGACCTTGAGGGTTAAGGTCAAACGTCATATGTGACCTCATATGCGGTTAACGATAGGCCGACTTATGTCAAAAAATGGCTAGAGCTGGAGCGATTTTGAGCTCATTTTGGACCCTTTGGGCCTAGAAACGTCACATCAGAGAGACCTCAGTGACCTTGACTTTCTCAGTCACGGTCAAGGTCAAAAACAGAAAGTTGAATATTTTCTCGAAACCCATTAGAGCTAGAGCGATTTTGAACTCATTTTCGACCATTTGGACGTTACATAAGAGGTGCCTCGGTGACCTTGATCTATTCGGTCACAGTCAAGGTCAAAAGCAAGAAGTTGACTATTATCTAGAAAACGGGTTAGAGATAGAGCGATTTTTTGGTTTATTTTTTACCCTTTGGGCCAAAACGACGGTAAAGAACTGGTACTGCGTGTCTTTGAACCTCTTGGTCATAATTTAATGTAAATATTAATATTAAGAATGTCGCAAAGAAATTCTTTCGACTGGAAAGCTCCCAAAACACTCCCCGCACATTTCCATTTCCACAGTACCAGAATATCCCCACCCCCTCCGTTAAACACGGTAACGTTTAAGAAAACGCTTACGTGAGTACACATGCGGTATGGAATTCAGTACACAGCAGTGGCAATGACATGGCAAGAAATCACTTTATGATGCTAGCGCTATTGTGAATCTTACTTTATAATTCTATAACTCCAATAAAGATAGTGATGTTCTAACAAAGTTTGATAGACGTCACACCTGACATTGCATAAACATCTAATCTAAACATCACCTAATTTTATATGGACCAGTTTTTAACGTCTGTATAGAGCCAATTTTCCAACATCAATTCAACGTTGCACCAAAGACATTGGTAAGACGTCAGAGAAAGTGGTGGCCTGGTTGCGACCAACAGCAACGTCTAAACAAGGCTGCTTAACCAACTTCTATTCAAAGTTGCACCAAAGACGTTGATTAGACGTTAATATGTGGCTACAACCAATCAAAACCAAATTGCAAGAAGTTTTAATACTTCGATCTGGTCACGTCAACGTCGTTACCCAAAATCGGCGTTGTATCGACTTAGAAATATGTATCTCTTAGAGTTTTAGTGAAATGCCAATTTGGCACTACTTTTAGCATAGGTTTATGTGGAATTCTTAATTTTTAATATCGTAATTTTGATAATCCCAAGTGTAATTTTCGATACTTGGTAGCGAAAACGGTCTAGTTAATGGATATGTTTACTGGTCGACTTTTTATCCGCTTTTACATGTGTCAACGTCCTGATCGTTTGCGTTTTATCCGGCATTCCAAAGAAAGACTTACGAAATAGCATTAGGATGACGCCCCCTACCCCAGAATCCAAAATTATCGCCCATTACCACTGAGTTTCGAACAAGAAAAACAAAACTGTCCACCTTGTTATTCTGGTATGGTTTCAAGACTGCAATGCTCTCAGCTGCAAACTTTCAGATCGGCACTCAGTCCCTACAAGAGTTTTAATCGGTATAAAGGTGGGTCCTGAAACAGGAACAGACATAAAAGGAGCCCGTGATTTCGTTAATTTCCATTTTAAAAATATGATTTGAATGCAGACAGTTGTTTGGCATTCATGAAATCGCATGTGTGTTATGCTCTCGGCCCAGTTCTTTGTGGACGCTCTTTTGCTAATGATTTCATGATTGATTGTTGGTGGAAAGAATTAGTGCAGAAATAGAATATAGCATATGCGGGTTAATTATTAATGCGAATATATTGAAAACAGCACTGATCCTCTCATAGCAATAGAGGAAAGAATTGATCCACATTGCTGTAATCCTAACTCGCTCCAGCAACGGTTCTAGCGTGGACCACAGGGGGTGGGAGTTAGGTGGGAGGGGGGAATGCCCAATTAATTAATACTGTATGTTTTATGAACAGCACTGTTGACGAGCATGTTGCTAACGAAGAGCAGTCAATATCTCTAAATTTTAGAATTTGCTTCATTTAGCTAGAAATAGTCCAGAACGTATATAAATCACTTTATGTGTAAAATATGTGTAATTAAACAAAAATCTCTTTCTTTTATGTCACCCAGCTTGAAAAATGCTTCCTACTAGTTATCCAGTATACCGCTTTAAGGAAGACAAAGTTCCTCTGATAGGGCTAGCATATTTAGAATGTGAAGGCTGTTTCCGGTTATCTTCTGTTCCTTTCCACAGACTTCAATCACTTTTCCGTTCCTTACAATTGGCAGCATTTGCTTTTTGCAGTGAAATTAACTTTGATTATTTTTACTTTATGTTGTTTGTATGTTGTTTCATTTTTGCTGTGGATTTGTTTTTTTTTAATAAAAAAATTAAAATATTTTGAATATATTTTCAGGCGGCAAGAAGACATTTGCATACCTCGAATCAAGTATATGTTATTCCCATCTTACTACAAAAACGCATCTGTTTCTGCTAACTAGCTAAGCTGTATGGTTTATATTTATAACCTAATCCACAGGTTTGCTGACCAGACGAAAACTACCATACAGCTGATCTATTCCCAGCATCTGTTCATTGTTGATAGTTAACTAGATTTTCATGAAGGACCAGATATTTAAAGGAGCGGATCATGGGGTGCATTTTATTAATACCGTTTTTGACGTATGCTCCTGTGTGACCGCTCTTGTAATCCTCTCAAAATCATAGTACAGAGGGGGACTCGTTTATGCGGTTAAATAAATACCAGTCGCTCAATAACGCGATAAACAAGGCACGGAAGCACCGGTTTTGTTTTGATATTAACCATGACACAAGCGAAATAATAATGTACATATATTTAGGTTGACGGACGGACTAAAATTTCAGCTTGAATGCGACTTGCGAAAAAGTGGATTTTGAATTAGGTAAGTGGGGGTGGGGGAGAGGGGAGAGGGTATAGAGTGAAGGCGCTTTAAGTACGTGCCACCTTGTTAAGTAAGTTTGAAATAAGAAGTAGATATTCTGATTTAATTGTATTGCAAGTAAACAAAAGCATATTTCTATTTTTTGGAGTTTTTTACTTTTGTAATTTTTGCTGCAGAGGAGCGAACAATATTTTTCAGCGAGGTTATTTCTAATTTTTTCACCGCAGTTTTTAACCAATTAAAGAAGCACTCTACATTCAATCAGCCGCAGTTGTTTCGCCCAGCTTTGTTTAGAAAAGTAGTTTTATTTATTTATTTTTTTATTTATTTATTTTTTTGCTACTTTTGTTTGATTGTTTTCACAAGACTTTGTGAATATCTGCCCTAAGCTTGTGAAGATATTTAACACTGGCCAAGTCAAAGACTTGACAACGGTATATAAAAGTGTACAGGCTTTTGTTTTCGGACACGTTTTTCTCTTCAGCGGTCCGTCATTTTGTCCCTGCTCCTTCCCCCACAACACTGGTCCCAGGACAACCAAATTGTGCACAAATGTAGCACTGGTTTTCTTTGTTATTATACGGCAGTCTTTCATTGTTTTATTGTGTATATATATATGTTGGTTGTGTGTATGTATGTGCGTCCGTGCGTGCGTGTGTGTGTGCGCGCGTGTGTGTATGTGTGAGTTTGTGTGTGTGTGTGTGTGTGTGTATGTGCGTCCGTGCGCGCGCGCGCGTGTGTGTATGCGCGTCTGTGTGTGTGTGTTTGTGTGGGGGTGTGTGTATGTTTGTGTGTGTTCAAGTTGTTTATGGTAAGCAGCATAACGTCTCACAACCATCCTGGGGCAGGGGTTTGTCGGCCAATCTGCAATGAAAAGCTGGCCTCCAGCCAAAAAATGACATGGTTTTCTAACTCCTTGATTGATTTTGTGCACAAGAACAACAAACGGAAAAAAGGACATAATCGAGTACACAGAACGATACGAAATGTGGAGTGTTTATTCTGGGATAATCCACCGGATAATCGTGTGGAATTAACAATTCTAGCGCGTATTTCGACCTAATCGCTTGAAGATCTTCTCAGTATTTTATGACGGAAACTGGAATCTGCAATAAGAGAATACAAAGAACAAACTCTCTATCCAGAATTCACAACATAAAATAACACAAGTGTATATACCTAGAATCCTCCAAATCGTAGATAAAAATTGTCTGGCACGTGTCCAGGGTTGTTCACGTTGAGGGGGAGGGGGTGGGGATTTTCAGACATGCTTCCGTTAAAAGACATATTTATATTATTATTATTATTATTATTATTATTGTTGTTATTATTATTATTATTATTATTATTATTATTATTATTATTATTATTATTATTATTATTATTATTATTATTATTATTATTATTATTATTATTATTATTATTATTATTATTATTATTATTATTGGTGGGGTGAGGGGTGTCAGTATTCCACTATTAGCCACAAGACACACTGAGTCTGTAATTTTCCCCTGCGGACTGGGGTGGGTGGGGAGGGTTGTATTTATTTTCATCTTTGAAAATTTTCACTTTTAAATTCTTGTTAAAGAATTTAGTGAATTTGACAGGTTAAGCAAGGTCTTAACAAATTTATTAGGCTTTAAGAGTTAATACTATCCCTTACTATATTTGCTAATTAGTTTTCACATGTAAAATGTGACACGCAAACGAACGGGCATGACACACTGATTGACAAGCCAAAATTAAATCCGGCCATTGACTTTACTCCGGATGGGTAGAAAACCATGCCACACACATACCCTTTAAATACATATCTGATTGACTGCTATTACGGGTCTTTTCACCATTTTCATTGGTGCTAGAATAATAGCCCTCGATATATGTTTGCAGGGTAATCATGGTTTCTTGAGAAGCATTATATTTATCTGGTGCAACGACCTCCGGCCACTCAGTGTGTTGTTTGCATATCTGTTCACATATCTAGCTAAGCTTATCAACATATATGACGTAAAGTAGACGGTATATTGCTGCTGAGTACTGGACCATCCCGCGTGAAATAATACAGTCACAGTGGAAAGTTGCCCTGAACTCTAGATGAATCGTTTTTACTCTGTTGGTTTCTAAGATATTTGACCTTTGATTTTGAAAATCTAGGTCAAAAGTTATCCCTTCTGTAACTGCGAACATGAGGTCAAACATGAGACCAAAACTGGTATGTCTCTAACGGTTGCCAAGGTAAGACAGGTCAGGTGACCTTTGACCTTCAAAATGTTAACAGTTAACTATTATGTAACTCGGTACAAGGGGTGGTGTCTTAAAATGAGACCAAAACCTCTGACGCTTTCCGAAATGGTGATCAGTTCCCCGTTGGGGCCATGACCTTGACGGCCATGACCTTGACGGACCAGGTCAGGCTCACCGAGATACCGCTTATGTTACGTGCTTTAAGCATGACAACCTGAAAATGGACTCAGAATCGACTTATCTTTGATGTTTTTTTTTTTTGGATACCGGTCAGCTTCTGTGATTTGGCCCTTGTCTCCAAGGCTGAGGTTGATTGTGGCATACCGGCCCAAAATGACACAAAATAAAAGAACTGAAAGAGACGTGTATCAGTGAGCAATAGTGTCAGTGAGCAATGATGCCGGCGAGCAATCATGTTAGCGAGCAGTCGTGTCGGTGAGCAATGGTATCAACTAGCAATTGTTAACAATGATGTAAGTGAGCAATGGTGTTAGTGAACAATGGTGTCAGTAAGCAATGATGTCGGTGAGAAATAGTGTCAGTGAGCAATGATGCTCATGAACAATCGTGTCAGTGATAAATGGTGTCAGTGAGCAATGGTGTTTGTTAACAATGGTGCCAGTGAGCAATAATGTCAGTGAGCAATGATGTCGGTGAACAATGTTGTGCGTTAACATTATTGTCGGTGAGCAATCGTGTCCGTGAGCAATAGTGTAGATGAGCAATAGTGTAGATGAGCAATGGAGTCGGTGAGCAATGGCCCTACCCTCATTTTGAGTAATATGCCCTTACGAGTTTAAAGCAATTTTATCACTCGGCTTTAAATAATACAACGTTCTTTATTTTCTCATGTATATGATGTAGATTGAAGCAGATCTACTGAAATATGGGTTGTGGGGGGAGCACCGCCGCTGTTCCGCCTGGCATAGATCTGCCGGACAACAGGCCAAGGCCTAAACCAACGACACAACAAGAAACGCAGCCCGATAACACATTTGCCAAACAAATAACAAGGTAATTTTTATTCGGACTAATTGTTTTAAAATTTATATAAATTTATTTAAAAAATTAAAATAGACTAGACTTTTTTCATAAGAAATCAGTTTTCATTATCGGTATTTACTGATAAAGCAAGTGGTTTAAAACACACTTAAAAATAAAACATAAAATAGTTTCTTGAACATTTATATTTGGAGGTGTTGCCTCGAGTTACGGGTTAATGTAAATTGTATTATCACTATCAATCTAATTGAAGTTGATACATCGTCTTTAGGTATTCTGGTCGGAAATCTTTCAACTATGTGGATTATTTTTTTAAAATGTAGATCTAATATAACGATACTATTTCCCCTTTTTATGTGCATGAATATGTTCAGTTGTACCCGATGCAGTAGTGAACGTGTATTGCTGTGACATGTACTATTTTTTTTTATTATTCTATCTATAGCCCTAGAAGAGAGAACACATTAGACGAGGACTGGGGTATCCGTGCTAAAGTGCAGCAGCAAGAGCCTGTTGATATCAAAGCAACAGAAAAGTATGAGAAAAAAGTGCGCAAGTCATTCAAACAAGTACTCAAATACGGTATGCTCTTGTTTACCAAACTCAACTAAACGGAGTGTTTTGTTAAATGATTAATATAGATCTTAACATTTATAACAAAGGAAGCTAAAAGCCTATTGCATGACTGTACACATTGCTTGGCATTCAGTTTGACTGAGATCTGTGATACATTGCGGTTTGCAGTTTTGTCTTGTGTGTCACATTATTAACTGAACTGAACTTTGTTTTCTTTCTTCTGCTGTAAGGAACCTATACCTGTCTGCCCAACCATCTGTGTATTTTTTGATAATGTCATGTTATCTGATTATTTAAAAGAAATGGTACACAACAAAACTATTCCATTGCGGACAGTTGCATATTTGGAGAGTATAGGTTTGGATGTTGTTCGACTGTCTAGTCGTCTGTCTGTCTGTCTGTCTGTCTGCCCAGTTTCAAGGTCACAATGGCTGGCATCTTGGATTTTCAATTCCGGTTGGGTCTGTGTTCTCTAGATGAGTTGCTTTGAATGCATTGATATTGTCAGGTTCTGTATGACACTTCTGTTCCGCATGATTTATGGTGTTATCTTAAAATTTTACCCTTATATATATATATATATATATATATATATATATATATATATATATATATATATATATATATATATATATATATATATATATATATATATATATATATATATTGATTTCAATGATATAAAAAGCTATTCCTTTTTAAAATAAGTTACCGAGTTTTCTATTCGTGGAAGATTTTATATATATTTCTTTGCATGAATTTAAATTAAGATTCTTGTGCTATACAAAAATGTAGTACAAAGCGCCAAAGATGTTGTAAATAATTGTCTTCTAGTTAGATGCCCAAGCTAGAATACGTTTACGTTATCTCTTTTTGTTTAAATTGTCTTGTGTTTTGTTGTGATGCTGTAAAATTCTTGTAGTGCTTTGCTCGTTGTCTGCTACAAAACTCTAGTAATCACATTTGATTGTATGTTATGTTTCTGTCTGCTTGCTTGGACTTTTCTTGCACTTAAAGAAATCCAGCTGCAATTATCACAGGGTAAGTGATATGCAATCTTTACTAATGCTGCATCACTGCTGTGTTCACAACAAATGTACACCCTCCGCTAATTAAAAACATCTAAATGGCATTTCTTTATAATACACTATGAAAACTTTATTCCATAAGAAAATATTTTCCTGATATCTGTGAATATCTAAAATATTATCTTGCTGTCTATGATTGGAGCAATTAATAAAGCATGAAAAAGCTTAATCATTTATCTCTTTCTCTTAAGAAGTTTGTGTTGAGTAGGATGTAGTTTGATGGAGGAATACTGATTGCAGATAACAAATACAAGCACGACGCAGTGCGTAACCTGCTCGTGGGGGATCCCGATCAGGAAGTAAAAAACAACGCACGGATTGTGAGAATTTTCACGAGTTCTACATTCACAGGTGGGCACAGCCCCTATTTATAGATAATATCCCCTTTACACGTAAGCATTGATACACAAGTGTTTGTTGATAAGCGAAATTTTAAGTTTTTTTCACGTTTATGAAATTTTCAAATTAAATTTTTTATAAAAGCTATTCTCATGAGCATCTTAGCCAAGCACTTCTGTAGTTTACATATGCGAACTGGCAATATCTGTCTTTGTAATCTAGGACTACATTTAAAGTCTTGAGATATTATAAAGATGCATATAAACATTTACTGCAGATACAAAACATGAGCGAAATCAGTTGATGGAGAAAGTTTATCCTAAACTTAAAACGTTTTGTCATGAACTGGGATACGAGTTTCAGGTAACAAACTGCTAAGTTCAATTTTTTCATAACATAGAAACGAAATATTCTTGTGTGCGCGTATGTTTTTTTTCATTTTTTAACTTAAGTTGAACATGTTGAAGATTTATGAGTGGCAAGTTGACCGGATGTCGTTAAATGTTAAAATAGAAATTAATTTTAAGATAAAAATAACTTCTGCTGAGGACACACAAAATGTGCATAATCATTTAAAATCATACACTTTTAAAACAAAGTACAAATCAATTCAGAACGAGTGACTGAATTGAACAAACATATGCAATTTATCGGATCGGCCGAAACACCTGAAATCGTTGAATAACATTCGTTGTTAAAAGTAACGATTAGAATTTGATATCTATAAGCAAATATACCAGTGTTAGATTGTGTTACAACCTGACTATGTTCATTATTAAAGATTACAACAAAACGATACTCATATTGTAACATTATGTACACATTTTGCAATGAAGGTTGTCGACATGCGCTGGGGTATAAGAGAAGAGGCTGAAGATGACCACACAACAACAGAAACATGTCTTAAGGAGATCAAGGCCTGTCAGGAACTCTCCATTGGGCCTAACTTTGTTGTGAGTAGCAACGCTTCTTGTATAGATGTAGGAAAGTTGTGGTCAAAAAGCAATACACCGTAGAAGTTTGTTTATAAACTCGATTCATAGTGAACTGCATAAGATGATCTCAAACAATAGTCTCTTTATGATGCAATTGACAACATGAGTACAGCATGTGGCAATACATGGAAAGTGGTTGTGTTGGTTATTTAATATTTGTTTATTAAATACACGTTTGACCTCTGCAAGTAACATAATACTGTGTTATTATATATTATTCACAGACATTCTTGTCGCACAAGTATGGCTACAGACCTTTCCCGCGCACTATCGCCGCACAAGAGTTTGAGACTATTACACAAGGCATCAGTGAGGAAGAATCCACAATGTTTCAAACGTAAGTTGTGTTACCTCTTAAATTCCAACACACTGTAAGAGTACCGCTAACATATGCTAACTTTGACTAAACACTTGATTGTTTTTTTTTCAAATCAACCAAGCAATTTCACTTTTAGGTCACTGGCATGATGCGTTACTTTGTCATAAACAAGTGATTTATTGATGATTGTACTATTACATCAAGTATATGTTGTCCTGATATATATAGGATTTCATTTCAGGTGGTTCAAGAAAGATGAGAACTGCATTCCGCCTGTGTATGTGCTACAACGCATCAGCAGCTGTTATCCAGAGATTAAATCAGAAAACGAAGACGAGCAAGGGGAGGCGTGGAAGAAGTGGAATGCGGTCAGCGAAGATATACAAGCATTGCTTGTGAAAGGAGCACGTGAGCATCTCAAGAGCCAGGATGCTGTACACAACTACCAGGTAAGTACAACATGAAAGGAGCTCGTGAACATCTCAAGAGCCAGGATGCTGTACACAACTACCAAGTAAGTTCAACATGAAAGGAGCTCGTGGACATCTCAAGAGCCAGGATGCTGTACACAACTACCAGGTAAGTACATATGAAAGGAGCTCGTGAACGTCTCAAGAGCCCAGATACTGTAGACAAGTACCAGGTGAGTACACCAAAAGCCCAAGATAGTGCCTCGGCGCAGTTAGGATCATCTTCAGGTCCGGTTGTTGTCCATTACAAGACGATACACTAAAATCTACCTTGAAATTGGGCTATTATAATTTGGTCTAACTTGTGATTTTTATTTTCGGAATTTAAGCGTAATTAGATGATAAACATGTGTAAGGTCTGCTGATGAAAGAAGCTAGTGCCAAGAAAGCAAGCCAAATGTTGAACTTAGTTGTAAAATAAGGATGAGGCATTGTGCTCTGGAAGCCGAGTGTAACTACATAAAACCTATATAAAGAGTATATAAATAGTTTACATTTTGTAAGTTTTCAAGCCAATTGCACGTTAATCTCATAATTAATATGCATGTGTGATTACTCCGAACGAACAATTTTAATTTATAATCAGGTCTGATTCCTACCACTCGGTTTAATTTTTCATTTATATAGATTACTTGCACAAGAACTTGTGAGCCAAATGATCTCATTGTAATGGTAAAATTATTCACTCAGTGCTATCGTAAATATGCAATTGTATTGCAATTACAGATGTCAGTAACAGAGCGGGAGCTGCAGAAAGGCATCATGGATGTTGAAAATACGTCTCACTGTATCTGGTTCAAGAGAACCTTTGTTGACATCGACACTGCACCCAAAGACGGAAAGCTTAATAGATTCATGGGTATAATTTTAAAGACATCGATTGTTTTACCCCACGATAAAAATACATTAAAATATCTTTCAAAACTATAATAACTGTACTTAATATTTTTTAATTTAAAGTTTGTTCAGAATGTAAAGATAAAGTAGTCAAAGATAATTTAATACTCATTATAACAATTAACAGATATAAGATTAAATCCAAAGTACTTACATTTAGACAGTCCATGTCATTGTTTTGTTACGCTGCGATTCCCAGAATGCAACGATGTCACAAAGCATGTAGAGGCACGAGACTTTATGAGAAACCTCAAGGAGAAGAAGCTGCCACAGCATTTGTCTGAAGACAACATCGTCAGCTATGACGTTCGCTGGGATCCACTGGGTATTCACATATCAGTTGCTGTACAACATTATTAAAACCTAGAATCTAGAAACTTTTCTTATTTATCTTTTATAACAAATGTTTTTAATAATTATTTTTAATTGTTGTTGTATGGAAAATAATCTGCAAAATATTATATTGAACGAGGATATTTTATTCAAAAAATAAGCTCTAGATGAAGATTTAGAGTGATAATTTAATGGCGGAGTTGTTATATGTTGCAGGTATAAACCCGGAGACAGAAGAGCATGCCCACTATCTACAACAGTTGTGCGATGACTTCGAGACCCGAATGACTAATATGATCTACAGAGCCGTGCACAAGGCAACCAAGGAGGAAAATTCTGACCCGCTCTACATGGAAACACTGCAGCACTGTGCCTTCAGACAAGCCAAATGCAAGCTCTTCAATGGCAGAGAAGTTGTCCTAGCGGTGCGTTAATAATAATAACTTTTTGGTAGCAAGTGACACCGGTATATCCATAACTTCTAGTACGAGCATGCTGTTGTTATTATGGCACTAACAACTACATGTTAACATTCAAGAATTGATCAGCTGCTATGTGTGGGGTAGGGTGTGTCGTTTGAAAGAAACAAGAGCCAATATGGCTGGAGGAGGTGGTGGCATATTAGTATATTATTTGTTTTCAATGTATAATTTAATTTTTTTTATTTTTATAGCATCTAGTATTCTCTTTTTAACATGGCAAACGAAAATAGAAAGTTTAAGGAGCAGCCACCGAGAGTTAGTTGTTCAGTCAACAAAATCAGCGGTTGTAGCCAAATCATCGTGAACAATTTAGGGCTATATGTTTTAAACCGATCAAATTAATTAATTAACTTCCGATGGTTCTCTTTGCTAACGGGATAGTTAACGAAAGATGTTAACTATACAACTAACTTTTGTGAATAGGACCAGCCATTGATTTTGGAAATAAATATTTGGAAGCAAATATTAAGATACGTATGTTTGAAATGTGGCCTCTTCTCTTCAATGCTCGTAGGAAATAGAAAAGTACTTGAAGGACAACAAGACGAGTACCCCATTTGTACTGCATGGCTTGTCTGGCTGCGGCAAGACTTCCATCATGGCTAAGGCCGCCACTGAAAGCTGGTCCTGGTTATCGGGCAAAGCCACTATCATATACAGGTACCTGAATGTATCCAGATGTAAAGAATATGTATCATGTGACTTGTTTCTTGTCACATATCATCGTTCTATCTAGCGCGGTTATCTGGCAAAGCCACTATCATATACGTATTAAATGACTTATTTTTTGTATCAAATATCATCGTTCCACATAGCATGGGTATTTGACGAAATCGCTGTTATGTAAGATAACTGTATGCAGGCTAACATTTCAGTTCTGTATCAAAAATGCATTCTTTTCTCCAACATTATCTTTCAATGAGAATACAGCACGGTGTCTTCTGCACAGGAGCTGGATTTATGCAAACAGTAAGATACTACACATAATCTAACTCCACTCTCTTTCACACATTTAAAAAGGCATCACCATGGAGACGCTCATTACCCCTAACTAACGTTTGTTATATAATACGCGATGTTTTATTAGGTTCATAGGGACTTCTCAGGCCAGCTCAACGATACGCCCGCTTCTTAACAGTATCAATGATCAAATCATGACCGTCTATGCTCCTAATGTGCAGCGCAAGAACGAGAGGATGGTGAGTGGAAAAAACTCAGTTCATACATAGATTTGATTCACATTTAGACTGATCCATTCTATGACATCTTAAGAGTTAGTTCTTTTTGTTTGTGTATCTATTAAAATATGCATAGAAACTACTGAATGCATAGAAGGCCATACTTCACACAAGTATTAGAACATTCCAGTTGTCTGTTGTTAATATTGGGTATTAAAAAGGTACAAATACACTATTTTATGCAAACACAGTATCTACAGTATTTTATTAATGTACTTTCTTTTGTTGATGTTTCATTTGTTTGTGTCCTGTTTTGGTTTTTATGTCATAAAGCGTAATTATGGGTCGTACAAAAATCTGATGCTCAACATTTACCATGTGTTGATATAATATCCATGTGATGCGATGTTCACTGTATAAATGGTGCTACTGTTGCGTCACACTACACAGGAAATGAAGCCTTTGACAGAGGAGTTCTTGTTGTACGTCAGCTGTATACCCGAGGAGAAGCCTCTCATACTGTTTCTGGATTCCCTGGATCAACTGGATAGCGCGGATGGAGGCAGACAACTGGACTGGCTGCCAAAGCAGCTTCCTTCTAGTGTTAAAATCATATTATCTACGCTTCCTCAGGAGCAGTACATCTGCTTTGCAAGATGTCAGGTACGCTGGTGCTAAGATAATTCCTTTGATGTCAAAGAAGCAACGAAAACTTGTTTTTTTTTTGGTGCTCTTATTTACTAAATAATGTTTAATTTTTGTCCAGCCTAAAATAACTTCGACATATTATAATGTCTTTTATTGCCTTTTTGAAGGCTTTTATTGTATTTTTTAGGTCTTTTGCTGCATATTTTAGATCTTTTATCGAATATTTTAGGCCTTTATCGAATATTTTAGGCCTTTTATTGCATATTTTTGGCCTTTTATTATATATTTTAGGCCTTTTGTTACATATTTTAGGCCTTTTATTAATATTTTAGGCCATGTTTCCTGATAACAAGTACGTACGCAACGTCCCACCACTCACCACGTACGATATCGACGGTATCCTGGACAACTGGCTGAAAGAGGCTAACCGTACCCTCACTGAGCCACAACGCTCACACGTCCTGCAGACTATCGTCAACAACCCAATTCCACTGCTGCTGAAGCTGAGCTTTGACGAAGCGGTACGCTGGCACTCGTACGATCCATCCGAGGACACCGTACTCAAGGATAGCGTTACAGAGATGATTAAGGCATTGTTTGACCGACTGGAGAAGACCCATGGTCGGATCCTTGTCAGTCATGCGTTGGCCTATTTAAGCGCAGGTTAGTGTGTTCAATAAAATTTTTTATTTCTCTTGCAGATGTATAAATGATGCCACAGCTACATCCCAGGTGGGTGTGGTTGGGGCGGGCACTTGGTATCATATGCGTTACCATGCGCGTCTTACAACATGGATAAACAGGGTAAATTTGAGACCAGACGCGGTCCTGTGCGGGCTGCCAATTTCGTTTAAAGGTGGTAAATTTCATTCAGTACTCCGCGTTTCCAATAAAAAGGGGTTGTTTTGAAATAACACCCGGCGTTTGGTTACAAAGGGGTATTATCTTAAAATTAGCACTCCGCTCTCAGAGATCGTCTTGAAACGTCATGAAGACATGGATGATAATCAGTTGGTACGTAAGTGACTCCCCTTCCCTGGAAGTTACACGAAGAAATGAAAGGAAAAAAAAATAAGTGGAAAATATTCATGATTAAATATGGTACTATTTCTATTGATACAGCACAGGTTGGTCTAACTGCTGTGGAGCTGGAAGACATATTGTCCCTATCTGATGACGTATTAAATGACGTGTATCAGTTCTGGACGCCACCGCTGAGGAGGTTGCCGCCATTGCTCTGGGTCAGGATTAAGAACGAGATTGAGGAATACGTAGTGTACAGGTGTGGATAAAATGACTTAAAATCAACTATGAATTTCACATCATAATATACGGTTGCATGAATTAACGGATTTAGGAGCGTGGTTGTTTTATTCAGTGCATACAATTCATACCTCTTCATACAAACATTCTGCTAGTGGTGTTAATTGTCTGTGGAAGTACTAAATTCTAAATTCACTGACAATACTCTTAATTATTCTTGTTTCACATTTTAATGTCTACAGAGGCGCAGACGGCGCGCAGGTGATCTATTGGTATCACCGACAGTTCATAGAGACCGCCACAGAGCGATACCTCAGTGATGAGGCATTCATGAAGCGCTGTCACAAGGAAATAGCTCAGTTCTTCATGGGCACTTGGGCCGGTAAGTCGTCCTGTCCCTTATTATGTGGGGACAGTAGTGTTTCCTGCCCCTTATTGTTTTGGGCAACTCTGCCCTGTCCCTTTTTAGGTTGGGCCAGTGCTGTGCCCTGTCCCTTATTAGGTAGGACCAGTCTGTGTCTTGTCCCCTATTGTGTAGGGCAACTCTGCCCTGTCCCTTTTTAGGTTGGTCCAGTGCTGTGCCCTGTCCCTTATTGTTTGGGGCAACTCTGCCCTGTCTCCTCTTTTTAGGCTGGTCCAGTGCTGTGTCCTGTCCCTTATTAGGTAGGACCAGTCTGTGTCTTGTCCCCTATTGTGTAGGGCAACTCTGCCCTGTCCCTTTTTAGGTTGGTCCAGTGCTGTGTCCTGTCCCTTATTAGATAGGACCAGTCTGTGTCTTGTCCCCTATTGTGTAGGGCAACTCTGTCCTGTCCCTTTTTAGGTTGGGCCAGTGCTGTGCCCTGTCCCTTATTGTTTGGGGCAACTCTGCCCTGTCTCCTCTTTTTAGGCTGGTCCAGTGCTGTGTCCTGTCCCTTATTAGGTAGGACCAGTCTGTGTCTTGTCCCCTATTGTGTAGGGCAACTCTGCCCTGTCCCTTTTTAGGTTGGTCCAGTGTTGTGTCCTGTCCCTTATTGTTTGGGGCAACTCTGCCCTGTCTCTTTTTAGGCTGGTCCAGTGCTGTGTCCTGTCCCTTATTAGGTAGGACCAGTCTGTGTCTTGTCCCCTATTGTGTAGGGCAACTCTGCCCTGTCCCTTTTTAGGTTGGTCCAGTGTTGTGTCCTGTCCCTTATTGTTTGGGGCAACTCTGCCCTGTCTCTTTTTAGGCTGGTCCAGTGCTGTGTCCTGTCCCTTATTAGGTAGGACCAGTCTGTGTCTTGTCCCCTATTGTGTAGGGCAACTCTGCCCTGTCCCTTTTTAGGTTGGTCCAGTGTTGTGTCCTGTCTCTTATTAGGTAGGACCAGTCTGTGTCTTGTCACCTTGTGCAGGGACACTCTATCCTGTCCCTTATCAGGCGGAGCCAGAAAATCATGCCTTTCTTTTGTGCCTTGTCCAGTATATCATCCCTTGGTACACGTTTTCGGCAAGTGGTCCTTACCTGTTGTACATGCTACTGGCAAATCGCCCTTTCCCTTGGAGACTGAAAAGGTAAATAGTCCTTTCCCTTCGTAGATAGGACCAGATGGTGGTCGGACCTTTCCCTTTGTACATATAACCTTTCAATCGTCCTTGTTTTTTATAGATGGGAGTGAAAAGTGGTACTTAGATGTAGATGAGGTCGATATAAGTCAGCCTTTCGCTGACTTAATGGTCGCTTTTTCCTTATTGGATGGACCACGAAACATTATACATATATATAATGAAAAACAATCGATAATTTACGAAAGCCCATTTTGTTTTTCTTACCACCTGTTTTTCTGTGTAAAGTTCAAACTAAGTTAGTTGTGACTTACTAATTACTGAGTACTAAGTTAAACCCGGAAGTATGGGCGATAATTGCAGTTTTATGCTCATAGCGCTAACTTTCTACAAATTTTGTACTTAGCTGCTAGTAACTTACTGGTAAACTGGACTCTTTATCTTTATCTTGGTAGTACCCATTTATACAAAAGGTATATATATGTAGGATTTCAGTTTCCCACTGGTTGCTTAGTACTAAGTAACTGATAAGTTACTGGAAAAGATCTTTGTAAGAAAATTGGGGACAATTGGTGAAAAAAAAATTTCCGGAAAGTAAGTGGTTAGTTTTTTTCTAACTTTCCTGTGCTAAATCAGGTGTTAAGAAAAACAAGGAAATGGTCTTTGGCAATAACTATAATCTGTTATTTTTAGGTAAAGTCAAGCCATATACTGATAAAAAGGGTCGCAGCAAGGAAGCTATGCGTTACGTCAGCAACCAACCGCTCATGTTCAACGACCAGTACAATCTACGCAAACTGAACCAGCTGCCTTACCACCTCATCAAGGCCGGGGAGCGTGACCTGCTGAAACAGGAAGTTATATGCAACTACGAGTTTCTCCTGGCAAAAATCAAAGCCGCGGGGTTGCGACAGGTTCTGTCCGACCTTAAAGGAGCTCAAATGGCCTTTCCCAAAGACCATGATATATCAGTGATACTGGAGGCTCTGCAGGTAGGGGCCTTTTCCACCCTGTTTGCCTTAGTGGGCTTCCTTATTTTTAGCTTTTGGGTGTGAGGTATTTATATGCTCAGTTCTTCCTAGTGAAGCATTTTCGGAAAAGATTCAGTTATCACAAATTGTAACGTGTATAGTTTAATAGGGTGATAATTCTTGAATTCTCCTATTTTTGTGCAGCTCTCAAGCGATGCGCTGACTCATTCAGCCAATCAGCTGGCGGGGCAGCTTGTAGGTCGTATCCATGACTACGGTGCCTCGACGATCAACATGGTGAATCAAGCCAAGGCGCTGATAGCCTCGGGAAGCCTGGATGAGAACACGACAGCAATAATGACAAAAATCATCAGCGTCCTGGAAGATCTAATGGCCAAGATGGACAAGAAACAAGCTGTAAGTTGTAATGATAAAACCACACGGGCGGGTGGACTGCTCCGACAACACCTTCCCCCTCTCCCCTCCCCCACAGCCTGTGACACTGGTAGCACGAGCCTGAAAAAATGAGTGCGAAAAGTGTGCAAGGCCAAGGGATGGGGGTGGGGGGGGGGGGGGGTTGGGGAGCAGTCCGCGAATGTCGTTTTAATTTTATTTTATGAGTTTTTTTGTACAAATATATTGTGATATAAACTAAATATTTATATGTGTGTATCTATATCGGTCATATGCACCGCGTTATACTGCCATTTCCTTTTTACGCACAGTGACAACCATAGAATAAAATCCGTCCTTCTCTTTCGTCTCCCGCAACAAGACATTTTCATAGTAATATAATTTATTCCCCACAGGGAATATGTGCGATCGACCGCGTGTCGGTCTGTCAGTCTGTCGGTCTGTCGGTCGGTCTGTCATCAAGAGCTTGGTATCACGATAACTTAAAAACTCCTGCAAGGATTTTAATGAAACTTGGTATGTAGCTTCTATGGGAGCAAACACAGATCGGTATTGTAAATGGGCCAGGTTCGTCCAAGGAAAATGAACCAGCTGGACTTGGAAAATTTCAGCTCTTGATTGACTATTGATGGCCGTGTTTAACTGATGCGGGCCTGTGGGGAATATGTGGGCTATGCACGCTGCTCTAGTTGCAATTTAGCCTACTATTACACAGCTTGTATGTTGAAAGGCAAGATAATTGCAATTTAGCCTGCTGTTAAACAGCTTGCGCAGAGTCTTCTGCGTGCCGGAACATTTAAAATAAATGAACCTTGTATTTTAACTGAAAATCACGTAGATATTTCCAAATTTGGTACTACGACTATTGCCCTGTTCTAAAACCTACACTTTGCTCCATAAATTGGAGGCACTGTATAGAACTATAGGACTATATAGAACTTTGCATTTTGCCTCACAGCTTACGGCGATGGGTCGCGAGTGAAATATATGAAGCGAAAGAATAAAATTTTTCAAGCCATAAAGCGGAGAGATTGCAATTTTTCAAGCCAAATAAGAGAAAAGATCAAAAATCGTAAAATTTACCAGCTTAAAAAATGAGGATTGCATTTTTCGCCATTTTAAAGCGAAAAAAAATCAATATCCATATTGATCGACGTTTCACACTCACTAGATGAGAAAGTGTGCAAATTTTAACATCGAAAAGGTCACAAATTGTCATTAAAAGGCGAAAAGATCGCTGTGTGTGAAGCACAGTGGAAAGGATTGCTGATTGTGGAGCGCAGGCGAAAAGATCGTTGTGTATTGAGCAGATGCGAAAAGAAGGCTGTCTGTGGAGCAGAGATGATAAAATCACTGCGTGCGCAGCACTGGCCAAAATATAGCTAAATTGTAAAAAAGCAAAAGCGAAAAGATTGCGGATTTCGAGTCGAAGAAGAGTAGTGGAGGGTCGTGGGAAGGGTATCTCGCAGATTTCCACCCAGGCAATATATGGATGTAACTCCCTTGATTTGAAGACATTTTCAGATGTCGAGCATATAAATTTTTGTATTGTAGAACCTGAAGGCGCTGTGTGCGCAGGCGCGGCAATCAAGTGTAAGCGTTCTCATTCCTCACACCGGCTTCCTGGTGCCACCTGGCGGCCAGTTACTGCACAAGCTATATGGTCATTTCGCCAAGGTCAATGACATAGGGATGTCCATTGATGGGAAAGTTATAGCTACAGGTATGACTGCAAATAATCGCTCGTCAGGACAAGCAAATATATTATATAGTTAAGTTCTTTATTAGTTGCAGTTCGAAAGTTTGAAATTAAGAGCGTCAATTGTCGTTCAGTTTTTATCCTTTTTTTATCCAGGATAACTACCGGGGGTTTCCGAAATAAAGCCCAGGGCTTCTATTTGGAAACTGGCCAATTTCAGGCGCTCATTTAGAAACCAAATAGAAGCCCCGGGGCTTCTATCAGGAAACAGTTTCCTAATTAGAGCCCCGGGGCTTCTATTTTTTTTTAGATAGGGGGGGGGTGGGGTTGTGGATAAGTTTTTATTGAAAAAAGAAGATTTACCATCAGTCTTTTATTAAAGCGCTACATGCTGAGGATTTCGGCACAAAAAATAACAAAACAAACAAAAACAACAGTAACTAAAAAAGTCTGGTAAAGTGGGGGGAGGGCGGTTGCCTTGTAGGAAGCACAGGATTAAGCAACGACGCAGAACATGTCTAGGGGTTTGCCTCACATCAAAGGATTAAGTGCACCGTGCATTGCTAGTAAACATAAGTTCAAAAAGGCTTGCAGGGAAGGAGGGGCAACATCACGCCGCCCGTTTCAGGACTCAGCCGGTTATATTTCCAGTAATACTACGGAGTAAAGGTGGCAGTGGGGAGGGAGTGTGTATTCGCCTTGTGCAATGCACAGGATTAAGCAACCATGCAGAACATGTCTAGGGGCTGCCTCATATCAAAGGATTAAGTGCACCGTGTCTGCATTACGCGTAAACACGAGTTTTAAAAAGACTTGCAGGGAAGGAGGGGAGCTTTTATTAGGAAACGATTTTTTCAGGTCTTTATTTTAACTCCAAATAGAAGCCCCGGGGCTTCTATTGGGAAACAGTTTCCTAATAACAGCCCCGGGGCTTTTATATGGGGGGAGCTTCTTTTCGGAAACTCCCGGTATTATTTCTTTTACAACACCCCTCCCTCCTTAGGGACTATTTTTCGTTGTTGTTAGCAGAAAAATATGTAGTTTATGTATGTTTTAAATTTTTTTGCTCCTGTCACATATTTCTGAGCTTAAAAATATCCTTTAGTTATAATAATTGCAAAATATCACCGTGTTTCGCTTAGTCGAATGGACTTGCCTCATGTGGTGAAAATTTTGCTGTAAACAGGTACAGCATCTGAACAACGTTAACAATGTAAGTGAAAGACGACAGCATTTTCCTTTTAACACCAAAAATTATATGTTCATTTATCGTAAACTGTTTTGTGTTGTTTTAATGCTGTCAGCGTCGGATGACAAATCAGTGAAGCTGTGGAACATCTACACTGGCGCCACCTTGCGGAGTGTTGACCTTGCCAGCGAGGTTAAATTCCTTGTCTATTTACCGGGACATCGCCTCGTCGCTTCTTGTACCATGGGCAATATTGTTGTCATAGATACGACCATAGGAGAGGTCATCACAAAAATGGACACAAGCGCCGTTCCAGCTGAGTAGGGCATTCACTCTTCTTCATTTGTTTTCTCAGATAATTTGGCAATTTTTTTAATAGTAAACGAATAAATAACAGTGCCCTACTTTATTTCATTACTTTGTGCAATTCTTAGATTAAAGTTTATTAAAATGCATAACAAAAGAACACCCTTGTGCGTTACTAAAAGCTGCCAAAAATAAGCACTAAATTTGGCAAATTGCGTTTTGCAAAAAATTTGTGTTCCTTACAGATATAACCTACAACGCAATATACCTATGTGTGCCTGTATATATCTGTATATGCCTCTGTATGCCTGATTATGCCGGTATATGTCTGATATGCCTGCATGTGCCCGTATATTTCTATGTATACATGTGTGTTCCTGTATATTCCTGTATATGCCTGATTATACTTGCAGTCCTGATATCCCGTTTGTGCCCGTACATATCTTTGTATGCTCGATGTGCCTGCACATTCCTGTGTATGCTTTGTTTATCTGTGTATGCATATATATGCTTTTGTTTATCTGTGCACGCTGGCAGACATATATATGCATGTATTTGCCCATATATACTTGTATATGCCGCTATATATGTCGGCACTTATCTGAATATGCTTGTGTATGAGTGTGTGTGTATATACAGCTGTATGTGCCTGCCTATGTTTGCATATCACTGTGCATGCATGTGTATGCCTGTATATGCATGCTCATATATATATATATATATATATATATATATATATATATATATATATATATATATATATATATATATATATATATGGTGGTGTATGCCTGTTTATACTTGTGTATATATGTGCATGCCTGTGTATGCTTTGTATGCCCTGTATATATCTGTGTATGCATTACTATGCCTATATATGCCTGTGTATGCCTATTTAGGTACGCTGCACGACCAATCGTCACGATTAAGACTGGAGACAAAGATTACATAGTGGCGCCACGTAGCGGCTTCATCGACGTGTATGACCTCAAAACTGGCAAAATAAAAACGACCTTTCCAGATGATCTCAAAAGTAAGATTTTGACCTTTTTTCCAGCAAATGCCACAAATGTAGTGATTTTCGTGATAATGTCAATGCTCTTTGTTATGGAAAAAATGTATGTATGCCGTGTTTATACTAATTATCATTATTATTATTATTATTATAATTATAATTATTATTATTATTATTATTATTATCCCTTTTCTCGCATTGAATGTTTAGAGAGATATTTAAGCAATTACATCCGAATATTGAATAGATGAAAATCACATGAAATAGAAAAACGATTATGGTATTATATATAACTGCTAACTGATCCGTGCATAGCCACAGAACAGCACTCAATATTATTATTCTTTTTTTTTCAACACAGCGCATAAGACAAAGATCTGGGGAGAACAGAAAGTGATAGCCAGCGCTTACCACTACATCGTGTATTCAGCTTTCGCTGATGACGACTTCTACGTAGTTCCCATGGAAACGCTGGACAGCGCCAAAATGTTCAAAGTAAATGTCTTTGAAGAAGAAGCCGAATGGACAAATCTAGATAGCAAAGATCACATAAGTGACATAGCCATCGCAGAGACAGAAAAGCAGATCATTGTTGTGAATGGAAAGACGCAGGATCTCATTTTCTTTGATTTAGAAACACGCGAAAGACTGCAAGTGTTTAACAAGAACAAGGGCATCACGATAGCTGACATGCGTTACTCGGCGAAAGAGCACTCCATCTATTATACGGCGGATAATGAAGTGGGGCAGCTCGAAATGGGAAGTAACAAGATCTTGTTAAAATTCAGACATCCGTGTAAGGTATCGCGTGTTGCAAGTCAAGACGGACGACTTGTTGCTACGATTGCAGAAGACAACATATTGCGTGTATGGGACAAAGTAATGGAGCCTTTTAAGCCTGACCTATCAGCGATCACGGGACAAGTGCACGTGACCTCGGATTCCCAGAATGCAATCTCCGCAATGATGGGAGAGATGCTTGGAGATATGAATCTCGACACCTCTTCAGCAATTACAACACAAGATGTAAAAAACTACTGGACCAAAGATGCTAAGAGCTCTAGCAACGACAAGGTCTATACCAAATTCCACGCGTTACCAGGCAACCCTCGTTACGTCATAGTACTACAGCATCATTTCGAATCAAAAGTTCTGCGCCAATGGACAAGGTGTTTATCTATATGGGACATTACTAAAGTGCAGATAGCACGCAGATTGTTCCTTCCCTTGCTTCAGGACGAGGCCCTGGGGACGTACTATATCCACTGCCTTGTTGACAAGTTCCACGCCTTCGTGCAACACAATGGCTACGACACAACCTTCCATCTACTAGACTTGAAGACTTGGAAGATGTCGCCACTGACATCCGGAAAAAGTGTCAAGAAGGTGTGGAAGAGTCAAGTGCTGTGCCTGCAACAGAAATTAGGTAAGCAGCGTGACTGTAAAATTAATTCCATGGAATGCCATGGTATTCACTTGAAGTAACGACTTTTATATTCCATAGTTAAGCTTTAATTACGGTCTCGTGCCGTACCATATAGTGTCACTTTGTTTTAATTCCCATAAAGAGTAATTTAAGCATCAATGAGTAAAACTAATTCACTGCGGTAATGTGTAATATACGGACTGTCCAAGGATGACTGTTTTAGTTGCTGGGTTCTGGGAGGGGATAGCAAGCTTTTGTGTATGGTTAACTAACTTGTATTCAGTTGCTACATAATAAAAATAATAATAATAATAATAATAATAATAATAACGGTAATAGTAGTAAAAAAGTTTCTGAGTTAATTTCAAAGTTACCCTCAACCCCAACAAAATAATTACGACAGGGTGGGAGGGGGTGGTAGTGGCGGGGTGGCGAGGGGTTTAAATACGAAGCTTACGTGGTTTTCTTAGACAGAAACAATTACTAACAAGGGCAACATTTAAAAAGATTAATAGCTGCAATACATTCTATATTACAGGAGTTGGTTTAGCGTAAGACAAAACGAGTAACATTATTTCTTCAGTAAGATGCTAGTCTGAACACCCTAATACATCACTATACATCAGTATTTTACGAAGAAAGCTGTATATTAATTGTGACAAGTGTTAATTGAAACAATTCACCATTGCGGCTTGTATAAGCTTTTACTGCTGACATCCGCTTCACGTAATTGCAGACTCCTTCAATCACATGGCTGTGACCTTTCCACATTTTCCAAGGCATTATTGCTCACACTTAGGGGGGGGGGGGGGGGGGAGGGGAGGATTGGTGTGTGGGTGTTGTGGGTGGGGTGGGGGGCAAAGGACTCATTTCCTTTCTTCTTCTCCGCAGTCATGAAAGTAGTTTTATCTCAGGTATAGAAACGCAGTCAATATGGTTGCAATTTCTAGTTTTATTTTGTCATAAATCGATCATAGTAAAATTTAATTTCCGTGTCAGTGTAAGCTCTGATAAACTGTGTGACAATTTCATTCAAATAACAATATCATGCATAATTCACTTTAATACAAATGAACTATTTTTTTCTCATCTGTTAGCGGAAATTCGGGATATTATCAATTTTAATGGACTTTCTAGACAACAGCAAAGTGTGAAAAAAGTCAAGACCGAAAACGTCCTTTCTTTTTCTGTTTCCAGGGTAGTGACATTTAAAACAATATTATCAAAACTTGAAAATTGCTAAAATATAAAGAAAAGACGAACAGGTTATCAACACCACAAAAATATTCTGTATATCAATATTTCTTTTTTGTTTGATAGTGGTTGTCGCTGAAACACAATTTGATCAGCTGACAGTATTTGATTTGAAGTCACGTGACGCTTGTGGCTATCTACAAATCAGTGCGGAAACAAAAGACTGGCATTTACAACAGATCGGGGTGTCCTTCCCCTACAGAACATCGCAAATGAGCATTCATAAATTTGATAGCATAAAGGTATATTCGAGAACGATTTCGTTAAATGACTGAAACAAACAAGCTGTTTCTATTGTGTTTTGTTAAACAATAACCCGGTGATGATATAGCTAAACGTAATTGATGATTCCGTCGCTGCTTTTGTTAAGAGTACAGTTGGACTTCATTTAAGTGAGAAATTATTTGAAGGTGCAAAAGTACTATTAAAATGTTAACCTATAAGTTGCTTGTTAAAAAGCTACAAAATAGTAATATATATTTCTTGATGTTGCTAGGCAACGGATGACGAGGGGCGTCTGTTGACAGTGTGGGGTCACTGGATCATTACAGTCTGGGATACCGGAAACTGGAGTCAGCTTCACGAATTCAGAATGTCACAGTACTTTAATGTAAGCTTGTATTTCACCGTATTTGTTACTGAATACCTTTTGATTTATATCCAGATTTAGTATCGTCGAAGTTTAGCTTCCGGGTGGGGGGACGGCTAATTTTCATTGAGCACTCCGCTTCTTCGCAGGAAGAGGTAGGTGGGGGGGGGGGGGGGGTTCCTTCGGAAATGCACCCCGTATTTGGTTAAAAAAGGGGGTATTATTCCGACTGCAGCACTCCTCATTTAGAGGTCGTTTTAAAATATCACGGCCGCGCATGGTAACCATATGGTACGTGAGTGGCTCCCCCTGGGTGCAACTAAAGCCAATCTTCCTACAGCCAGTGCGGTTGCCGCTACCAACCATCTTTGCAAGTTCATTCGAATTCCTTAAATTGCAGTTATGCAATTACAATTTCGTTTCATTTCATGATTGCCAGAACGCCTACAAAGCAAGCAGAAATATATATTTTGAGTGGTAAATACGCCAGGTAGGCACGTGCAGCTGTACTCACAGCTTTTTTGGTATCGAGTCACGCTACGCACTACTGAAAGTGTGTACTTGATATCGCAGTAACAAGTATCCACACGACAGAAAACATGGAGTGCCAAAAAAAAACATCTGTTTGACAAGAGGATATATTTGTGCGAAAAAAAATCATGAAATAAAACTACACTGTCGTTTGGACTGATACGAAAATCCTTCCTCAGCCCCTTGGGGGAGGGGGGGGGGCACTCACATCCCAGCTGGTTACCATGCCTGTCCATGAGTATTTAAAATGGCACCGAAATTTTGAGAAATGCCCCCTTTTTAACTAAAAAGAACCCCCCTTTTTTATGGTAAACAAGCAGTACTGAATGACAATTACTCCCGTTTTTTGATAAAATTGGCACTACGGGCGGACCGCGTCTGGTCCCAGAATTAACTTCCTTCCCTGCATGTTTTTGGACACGCATTGTAACACATATGATACGGAGTGATCCTCCCGGACCTCAGTCTTACATACCATTCTCGTTCGCCTTTCAGGCTCATGCCATTAGTGCTTCAGGCTGCCCTCCCTCAGCCTTGCGCACTGTTCACACTCGACTTTCAGGTTCGCGCTACCAGAGCTTTCAGGCTGCGTGAGGCGGAGGGGGGGGGGGGGGGGGTCGGAATCGTCCACCCGCTTCTGTTGTTCAGGCTCATGCTACCAGTGCTTCAGGCTGCCCTCCCTCAGCCTTGCGTATGGTTCACGCTCGCCTCTCAGGCTCATGCTACCAGTGCTTCAGGCTGCGAGAGTTTATCGGATCTGTCCGTTCATGTGGTTTTATCATTGTACTGCATACGCCCGAGTATACGCTTATTTTTGTTTTTTTTTCAAGCGTTGAAAGTAACAAAACGTCATGTTATTTTATAAAATTAATCCGATATTTTCGCAGAACTTAGACGCAAGAAGACACTTTGTGACGCTGGGGAATGTCACAGAAGACAGCTATTTGCTCGTCAGCGCTAATGTCGAGGCGAAATCGTCGAATCACAACTCTAGCTGTGTGCTGAATATCATAGCAGGTGCGTGCGTCAAAAAACGCCCGTAAATTCGTTGTTGTTCAACAGCCAACCTCTGCTGCGGTTTGGTATGCAGCGTATAAGACGCCTTTGCCCGGCCGACCCCAATGGGGATTCCGCAGAAATAGTGCTTTAAAAAAGCCTTCCGTCCACTCTGAATATGAACCCAGTAAACAAGCAACAGTTTTAGGCTTTCGTTGCCCTCATATTTTTTGCGAAAGAAAAAAAACCCACATGTCCATCAATACATTTGTGACACAAAACATTCCATGACCATGAGTTTATATATATATATATATATATATATATATATATATATATATATATATATATATATATATATATATATATATATATATATATATATATAATCTTATTCAAATATAAAACTAACTTTCAACTGACTGCAGGATCTTTTGTGGGATACACATTTGCCCGGAGTGAAAATGTCCAGGTGCTTCAGAAGATTAACATCGAGGGCATGGGGGCGCTGCTTCAGGAGTGCGAGGACCTGCCCCGGAAACTGCAGTGGGTTGGTGTCGGGCGCGACGGAGATTGTAAGTCACACAAATTTTCACCTTCCCCCTTATTTTATGTCTCTTTTGTTTAACTTAATTTGTTTGCCAAAAGTATCCGGTGTTGAAATAAAGTTTTACAACTAATAATTAATTTTCATATATGAATATTAAAATTTTATTATATTGTACAATATTATTGGCATCCTCTTATGTATAACTGTTGATTAATACGTGCACTGCAGCTGATTGATATGTTATAGAATGTTAATTCAAGCTTACTGATGTTGCGAAGCCTGTTCTGTGCAGCTGAATGACGTAAAGAATGTTGATTACAGCTGAATGATGTAAAAATATCCATTAAAGCTGAATGATGTTGTAAAGAATGTTGATTACAGCTGAATGATGTTGTAAAGAATGTTGATTACAGCTGAATGATGTTATAAAGAATGCCGATTACAGCTGAATGATGTTGTAAAGAATGTTGATTACAGCTGAATGGTGTAAAGAATGTCCATTACAGCTGACTGATGTTGTAAAGAATGTTGATTACAGCTGAATGATGTTGTAAAGAATGTTGATTACAGCTGAATGATGTAAAGAATGCCGATTACAGCTGAATGATGTTGTAAAGACTGTCGATTACAGCTGAATGATGTTGTAAAGACTGTTGATTACAGCCGAATGATGTTGTAAAGAATGTTGATTACAGCTGAATAGTGTAAAGAATTCCATTACAGCTGAATGATGTTGTAAAGACTGTTGATTACAGCTGAATGATGTTGTAAAGAATGTTTATTACAGCTGAATGGTGTAAAGAATGTCCATTACAGCTGACGGATATTGTAAAGAATGTTGATTACAGCTGAATGATGTTGTAAAGACTGTTGATTACAGCTGAATGATGTTGTAAAGAATGTTGATTACAGCTGAATGGTGTAAAGAATGTCCATTACAGCTGACTGATGTTGTAAAGAATGTTGATTACAGCTGTGGTGATCGATGAGCAGGTTGTGGGGCTTTACACCAACAGTATGGTGATGTCATCTAATGCGTCACGCTACGTCACGTGGTGTACGGAGCCTCAGGAGAAGACGATCAGGCTGTGGGGAGTGGTGGAGGGCCGACTGAACACCATAGGCGCATTCACGCCCGATGACGAGGTGCGTAGGTGCTACTGGCATTGCTTGAGCCGGTGAGGTGGGGCTGGAGGGGACCAAAAGGGGCGGGGCGGGACACAGGGAGTGGTGGAGGGCCGACTTAACAGGGAGTGGACGTCGAGGAGTTGCAGCTCTTTTAGTTCTGTTTTTTACTTTCGATGAATCGCATTTAAACAATTTTAGAACACAGAATAGCCCTAAATGAATTAACTGCATGTAATTAATTTCAAGGGGAAGGGCTGGGGCATATTGTTTAGGGCACGGTCATGGCACAATCTCTCGGTGCATTTAAAGACTGATCTGATACGGCAGCATTTTGTAATTGAACCACCACAGGAATATGATAACCCAGGAAGTCAAATTACTTCAGCTCAGTCCCTGGAGCTGGCCAAGCCTCCGTACTTCTCCTGTACACCAGGACCCTGAACCTTGATAAGACCACCCGTAAATGTATACCAGGACCCTGACAAGATCACCCTGAATATACCATACCCCAGAACCCTGACAAGATCAACCCTGAATATACCATACCTCAGAACCCTGACAAGATCAACCCTGAATATACCATACCCAACAACCCTGACAAGATCACCCTGAATATACCATACCCCAGAACCCTGACAAGATCAACCCTGAATATACCATACCTCAGAACCCTGACAAGATCAACCCTGAATATACCATACCCCAGAACCCTGACAAGATCAACCCCGAATATACCATACCCCAGGACCCTGACAAGATCAACCCTGAATATACCATACCCCAGGACCCTGACAAGATCAACCCTGAATATATTCCAGAACCCTGACAAGACCACCCCTGAATGTACCCCAGGACCCTGACAAGACCACCCCTGAATGTACACCAGGACCCTGACAAGACCACCCTGAATGTACCCCAGAACTCTGACAAGACCACCCTGAATGTACACCAAAACCCGGAAAGACCACCCCTTAATGTACCCCAGGACCCTGACAAGATCACCCCTGAATGTACCCAAGAACCCTGACAAGATCACCCTCAACCTACCCCAGAACCCTGACAAGATCACCCTGAATGTACCCCCAGAACCCTGACAAGATCACCCCTGAACCTACCCCAGAACCCTGACAAGATCACCCTGAATGTACACCAGAACCCTGACAAGATCACCCTGAATGTACCCCCAGAACCCTGACAAGATCACCCCTGAATGGACCCCAGAACCCTGACAACATCACCCTGAACGTACCCCAGAACAATGACAAGATTACCCCCGAATATACACCAGGACCCTGGCAAGATCACCCCTGAATGTACACCGTGACCCTGACAAGATCACCCTGAATGTACCCCCCGAACCCTGACAAGATCACCCTGAATTTACACCAGAAAACTCAAAAGATCAGCCCATACTGTACCCCAGAACAATGAAAAGATCACCCCTGAATGTACACCAGGACCCTGACAAGATCGACCCTGAATGTACACCAGGACCCTCACAAGATCACCCCTAAATGTACACCAGAACCCTGACAAGATCAGCCCTGAATGTACCCAAGAACCCTGACAAGATCACCCCTGAATGTACACCAGAACCTTGACAAGATTAGCCCTGAAAGCACACCAGAACCCTGACAAGATCACCCCTGAATGTACACCAGAACCTTGACAAGATCAGCCCTGAAAATACACCAGAACCCTGGCAAGATCACCCTGAATGTACACCAGAACCTTGACAAGATCAGCCCTGAAAGTACACCAGAACCCTGGCAAGATCACCCTGAATGTACACCAGAACCTTGACAAGATCAGCCCTGAAAGTACACCAGAACCCTGGCAAGATCACCCTGAATGTACACCAGAACCTTGACAAGATCAGCCCTGAAAGCACACCAGAACCCTGACAAGAGCACCCCTGAATGTACACCAGAACCGTCACAAGATCACCCCTTAATGTACACCTGAACCCTGACAAGATCATCCCTGAATGTACACCAGAACCGTCACAAGATCACCCCTTAATGTACACCTGAACCCTGACAAGATCATCCCTGAATGTACACCAGAACCCTGACAAGATCACCCCTGAATGTACACCAGAACCCTGACAAGATCACCCTGAATGTACCCCCAGAAGCCTGACAAGATCACCCCTGAATGGAAACCAGAACCCTGACAAGATCACCCCTGAATGTACACCAGAACCCTGACAAGATCACCCTGAATGTACCCCCAGAAGCCTGACAAGATCACCCCTGAATGGAAACCAGAACCCTGACAAGATCACCCTGAATGTACACCAGGACCCTGACAAGATCAGCCCTAATCTTTCACCACAATCCTGATAAGATCAGCCCTGAATTTACACCAGAACCATGACAAGACCACCCTTGAATAAAACCCAGCACCCTGACAAGATCAGCCTGAATGTACACCAGAAACCTCACAAGATCAGCCCATACGGTACCCCAGAACACTGAAAAGATCACCTCTGAATGTACACCAGGACCCTCACAAGATCACCCCTGAATGTACACTAGGACCCTGAGAAGATCACCCCTAAATGTACACAAGAACTCTAACAAGATCACCCCTGAATTTACACCAGGACCCTGACAAGATCACCCTGAATGTACACCAGGACCCTGGCATGACCACCCCTCAATGCACCGCAGGACCCTGACAAGAGCACCCCTGAATATACACCAGAACCCTGACAAGATCACCCTGAATGTACACCAGAACCCTGACAAGATCAGCCCTAAATTTACACCAGAACCCTGACAAGATCACCCCGAATGTACACCAGGACCCTGGCATGATCACCCCTCAATGCACCGCAGGACCCTGACAAGAGCACCCCTGAATATACACCAGAACCCTGACAAGGTCACCCTGAATGTACCCCAGGACCCTGACAAGATCACCCCTAAATGTACACCAGAACCCTGACAAGATCACCCATGAATGTACACCAGGACCCTGACAAGATCACCCCTGAATGTACACCAGAACCCTGACAAGAGCACCCCTGAATGTACACCAGGACCCTGACAAGATCACCCCTGAACCTACCCCAGAACCCTGACAAGATCACCCTGAATGTACACCAGAACCCTGACAAGATCACCCCTGAATGGACCCCAGAACCCTGACAAGATCACCCTGAATGTACACCAGAACCCTGACAAGAGCACCCCTGAATGTACACCAGGACCCTGACAAGATCACCCCTGAACCTACCCCAGAACCCTGACAAGATCACCCTGAATGTACACCAGAACCCTGACAAGATCACCCCTGAATGGACCCCAGAACCCTGACAACATCACCCTGAACGTACCCCAGAACAATGACAAGATTACCCCCGAATATACACCAGGACCCTGGCAAAATCACCCCTGAATGTACACCGTGACGCTGACAAGATCACCCTGAATGTATCCCCCGAACCCTGACAAGATCACCCTGAATTTACACCAGAAAACGCAAAAGATCAGCCCATACTGTACCCCAGAACAATGAAAAGATCACCCCTGAATGTACACCAGGACCCTGACAAGATGGACCCTGAATGTAAACCAGGACCCTCACAAGATCACCCCTAAATGTACACCAGAACCCTGACAAGATCACCCCTGAAAGTACACCAGGACCTTGACAAGATCAGCCCTTAAAGTACACCAGAACCCTGACAAGATCACCCTGAATGTACCCCCAGAAGCCTGACAAGATCACCCTGAATGTACACCAGTACCCTGACAAGATCACCACCGAATGTACACCAGGACCCTGACAAGATCAGCCCTAAATTTTCACCACAATCCTGATAAGATCAGCCCTGAATTTACACCAGAACCATGACAAGTCCACCCTTGAATAAAACCCAGCACCCTGACAAGATCAGCCTGAATGTACACCAGAAACCTCACAAGATCAGCCCATACGGTACCCCAGAACACTGAAAAGATCACCTCTGAATGTACACCAGGACCCTCACAAGATCACCCCTGAATGTACACTAGGACCCTGAGAAGATCACCCCTAAATGTACACAAGAACTCTAACAAGATCACCCCTGAATTTACACCAGGACCCTGACAAGATCACCCTGAATGTACACCAGGACCCTGGCATGACCACCCCTCAATGTACCGCAGGACCCTGACAAGAGCACCCCTGAATATACACCAGAACCCTGACAAGATCACCCCTGAATGTACACCAGGACCCTGACAAGATCACCCCGAATGTACACCAGAACCCTGACAAGATCACCCATGAATGTACACCAGGACCCTGACAAGGCCACCCCTGAATGTACCCCCAGAACCCTGACAAGATCATCCTGAATATACACTAGAACCCTGACAAGATCACCCCTGAATATACCCCAGGGCCCTGACAAGGCCACCCCTGAATGTACCCCAGAACCCTGACAAGATCACCCTGAATATACACTAGAACCCTGACAAGATCACCCCTGAATGTACACCAGGACCCTGACAAGGCCACCCCTGAATGTACCCCAGAACCCTGACAAGATCACCCTGAATATAAACTAGAACCCTGACAAGATCACCTTGAATGTACCCCAGAACCCTGACGAGATCACCCCTGAATGTACACCAGGACCCTGACAAGATCACCCTGAGTGAACACCAGAACCCTGACAAGGCCATCCCTGAATGTACCCCAGAACCCTGACAAGATCACCCCTGAATGTACACCAGGACCCTGACAAGGCCACCCCTGAATGTACCCCAGAACCCTGACAAGATCACCCTGAATATAAACTAGAACCCTGACAAGATCACCTTGAATGTACCCCAGAACCCTGACGAGATCACCCCTGAAGGTACACCAGGACCCTGACAAGATCAGCCGAGAATGTACACCAGAACCCTGACAAGATCACCTTGAATGTACCCCAGAACCCTGACAAGATCACCCATGAATGTACACCAGGACCCTGACAAGGCCACCCCTGAATGTACCCCAGAATCCTGACAAGATCACACTGAATGTACACCAGAACCCTGACAAGATCACCCCTGAATGTACACCAGGACCCTGACAAGATCAGCCCAGAATGTACCCAAGAACCCTGACAAGATCACCCCGAATGTACATCAGAACCCTGACAAGATCACCCCTGAATGTACACCAGTACCCTGACAAAACCACCCCTGAATTAAGATGTCCCCCAGAAAGTGTGCTTTTTATTGTAGAGAACTCCGGAATTAAGACTGCCTTTGATCAGTCTCAAAGACGGTCTTATTACCGGGGTTCTGGGTTATGTCATGGTCGTCACGTGGCTTGTGGCGTTGCAGGTGAGTGACGTTCACCTGGTGGATGAGGAGGATATGCTGCTGATTAACACGTCATCAGGGCTCATTCAGCTGCAGCTGTGTGGCAGAGGTGTGCTGACAGCCAACAACACAGCCAGACTCGCTGCGCCTGCTGACTTCAGTGGTGAAGGTATGCAGAGAGTTCAATATCAGGACAATCTTGACGTGGGTTGGGGGTGGGGGTGGGGGTTTGGGAGGAGGACTGATGTACCAATTGGTTAACATGCATGTCCACGACTTTTAAAACGACGCCTAAACGCAGAGTGTGAAGTTTGACCTAGTATCTCCTTTTTAACCAAACGCGGGGTGCAGTTCCGAAGGGGCCTCCCTTTTGTGGGAAACGGGGAGTACTTGATGAAAATCTTAGCGACATTGGCACTCCACGCGGACCGTGTCTGGCCTCACATTTACCCCCCTTCTTGGCTTTTTTTTTCTGAAACGCATCTCGGGTTTCAAATAAGGTATTTTAACTGTTGTGTTTTTTGTTGAAGGGCATAGGTAGTTCTGATAAAATCGAATATATATTATGAATATGTATTATGGATATGTTTTTTTTTTCAAAAGAATGCAATCGAAGTAAACATCGCATGATTAATTTTTTTAGATCTTAACATCGAACTGGCGAAACCAAGCAGCTAATAATGTCAAGCGGTGCCATTGGATTATCGCCGTCACGTGGCCTGCGACAGTATTACAGGGTGTGCCAAAAGTGAACTGCAGAACATTTTTTAGGGTCATATTCACTTCAGCCAGCAATGATTGCCAGATTTACCGCAGGAGTTTGGTTAATAATCTTTATATATATATATATATATATATATATATATATATATATATATATATATATATATATATATATATATATATATATATATATATATATATTGACATACAATACAAAACGTCTAATTATATATATATATATATATATATATATATATATATATATATATATATATATATATATATATATATATATATATATATATATATATATAATTAGACGTTTTGTATTGGCCTACCGTTCTTTAGTAACTATCGGATGTCACTTAACATTTTAGGTTATGCACCAGGTTGCCATTCTTGCAAATTTTTATTGAACTCATGTGATTTATGTATTTAGTTCTTATTAGTTCTCAGGAATGTATAGGACCCTTGAAATAAAAGTCTTCGGAGGTTCCAGAACAAAGCAAGGTGTTTAGAAGTTGAAAGAATTCATACAATGTCCATCACTGTTTTTGTGAATATTTGATTGAACCTTTTTTTGTTGAAATTTAACTTTGAATAAATGTTTAGGTCGAGACAAAGAAAAAACATCACACTTCGGGTGCTCTAAATGTAATTTTAAAACATCACGAAAATCCTGATCTCTCATGAACTTCTTTTAAACTAAACCTTTTCTAAATTGCGACCGCAAGTATTTGCTGTTATAGATTTTATTTTTTCAAATGTAATTTTAAGGAACTACTTAAATCAGCTTGAACGATTTACGCAATATTTTTGAAAACGCACCAAGAGCGCAAGCACATATCCCCCCCTCCTCATAATGCGTGGTTTCCGGAAGTACACAGCACACGAAAAAAATGAAGCTCATTTTCATAAGAATGCGATCATTACTCTTTGCTCAATTGGTTGAAGCGTTGCTATGGTAGTCCGAAGGTACCGGATTCGAAACCAGCTCAGAGCGGATAGCAGAATTACCTTTCATAGGCAACTCATTGTGTTAGGGAAGGATTTGGGTGAGTGGGTTCAAATACGCCCCTTTTAATGATGTTGTTGTTAAAACTAGAGCACCAAATCCCTCGCACAGGAATCCCCATTTGCAGTAGTCAGAATTAGAATTTCGTAAAGTTCTAATAACGCTGGTTGCACTGCTGGGCCATAAAGCATAAAGCAATGTAAAATGTTATCGCACTAGTCTCAGACAGTATATTATTACAAAAAATTGGGAGGAAAAAAAACAAAACAAAAATAAACATGCGGAATGTGTCACTAAATAGAACTCATTTCAAGTGATGCTTCACACTTAGTCAAGGTTCGATGTCAACGGAAAAATATTACAGTAACGCATTTGTTATTGTTGGTCAGGACCCTGGAATGTGTTTTTCAATTAAGCACAGAATTGACCTAGGTGTACTATGCTTTAGCAGGTATGCGCAGCCCTAAATAACGAAAATAGCGGTGTTATATTTACCAGTCTTAGACTGGAATGTGTTTTATGTTAAATTAGAAAGTAAAACAGCCCAAAAAAGAGAAGCCAATTCAACTAGTTTTGTGGAGGAAAGCAGTGATTTTGTACGTATCATTTACTTGCTTATATTATATGTAATTGTTGCAGCTGTGATATTTCTGCATGCCAAACTCAATGGAAAACTTTGATGTAATTAAATTACTTGTAACTGAATACCTATAATAATAACACTGTCTATGATTTATTTGAATATAATGTAAGTGTTTAAAACTTTCATTACATAAAATGACATGGAACACCCGCATTGAAGTTCGCGTAATTCAGAGAAAAGAATTTTCAATTTTTTCACAATTAAAATAAGCGACATAGAAAATGTCGTTGTAGTGTGTTAGTTTAACAAACAATCGCACCATCAGACTGTAATTTTAGTGAGGAGATGGTGTTGCTTACCGCTAGGTGCGCTAGGAGGTGGTGCCAGGTGGCACCAGATGGCGTTGCTTACAGCCAGGTTCGATAGGAGGTGGTGCTAGGTGGCCAATGTATCTGCCATACATTGTTCATCTAAAGGGACCATAAGTTGACTTGTATCAAGACAACAGATATCAAGGGAGAATAAAATATTCTGTTATCATTCGCTCTGGGGGAAGGGGGGGCGAGGCGAATTCAGGGTACCAAAGGGCGATCCCATGGCATCAAACCAGCCACCTTATTCACGAAAGTTAACTCTTCGGTTTAATTGATTGGTCTAACCCATTGGATTAAATCAAGAAATTTGAATGAGCTAAACCAGTGGTTTAACTCACATTCACAAGTTTTAACCCTGGTTTAACTAAACCAACGGTTTAACTTTCGGTTGAAGTTTAACTGCAGCTAACCGAGACCAGTCATCATTATTGGCGAGAATACAGGGAATTCCCGGGGATTTTCCAAGAGACTGACGCTACAGAAAGGAAATAAATAATTGTGTGTTTGTTTTCATTTCGAAAAACTTTTTAGGATTAGCTGAGATCAAGTTTTAATATTGATTGAATAATTTCAGGCTTTTCAATTACTTGCCTAAACGTGGGTCGGGGTGGTGTAATTCGTCGATAATACGACTTTGCAAAATGAACTTGATTGAAAAAAATAAATGAAAATACCTACAGTTAGCGGCTAAATTGCGTACCCAAATCTGGTAAGTAGAAATCCTCTTAATCGCAAAACATACTTATTTGCAAGAATATCTATATAAAATAACCCGCAATGCCTTGGGAGTATCCAGACACTCAGCATTCATATAACGATCAAGACCTTTACTTTCGTGAATACGGCGGTAGAATTCTGAATCCTGTCGTAATGTGAGAGAGGCTTCCAGCATTACTCTCGCCATGATTAGAATTATTGAAGAAATAACGGTAAAAATAAATGTCAAGATACTTATATTTTTGATTTTTCATGCATAGTATCTGTGATATCAAATGTGATATAATATATTAGTATATTATATGGGTGTTTTATTTCATCTTATTACGTTGATATGATATAAGACTGCCCCTTTACCCGAAATTTTCTCTTATGATCGATAATGAGCTCCAGAAGTGTTTTCTCCCCTAAGAATCTGGGCAATTTTGTTGAGTTGGGGACTTCTACAGTGTTACTTGTTTAACAAAACTTAAATGATTAAATGTCACACACAATTTAAATATCGGTGTCTGTCAGTGTCGCGTGCACAGTGTGACCTAATCTAGTGTTATTGGTTTTTTCGCAGTTAGGTAATGCCCGAGTTTTGTGGTGTTGAGCACTGGATAATAATGATTTCTCGTTCTTATATAAAGGATACTTATGTGATTCAAACCTAAGACCCTTCGCTTACAAGACAGGCATGATGACCGCTTCACGGTGCGGAAAAATCGACAGAATGAACCATGTTACACAGCATCAACAATTATCAGTAGCATTTCCAGAAGATACCTGGAGACCTCGTTATTGATTTAAGATGCTTGTGAGTCATAATCTTAATACACAAATACAAACAAAGAATTGCTAATTCATCATAATTAACAAACGCAGTCTATATGGGCTCTTTTTTTAGCAGTAGTGGAATTAATTACACATTGTCTGTAGCCTGTTGCTATAATTTAGCGTCACTTCGTAAAATATTTAATGTGGATCTGCATTTTAGAAAATACTCTTCTTGCTTCCTCCCCCAGAAGTTTTTAAAATTCTGGATTTGATGACATACTGTTCTGCAAGATCTTTTCATCTTTTAAGACTGAAATAATCAGAAAATTTCTGGAAAACCCAATGGCATTGCGATCCATTAATTTTACTTTTTGATTTTAATACCGTTACATATGACATAACAGTGCAACATAAATGTTTGCATATCGTGATGGCGTAAAAAAATAGGCAACCTTTAATTACGTTTTTAAACGAAAGCGAATTTCGCAGCAATTGGTTAATATACAAGAAGCTTGAACAAACAGAACAAGGACCATATTCATAAAAGCTGCTGTCTTATTGTTGCTTCTAATATAATTGATATTTAATTAGCTTGAAGTGCAATTAGCGCTAATAGTACTTTCTGAATAACGGCTTAAGTCACTGTTTTCAGACACTGGGTGCAATCAATCATAGCAGAATCTGAAACATTCCAAATTCGCCTTGTGCTTGGTAACTTTAATAAACAACTAAATCAAGACTAGCCTTACTCCTGTTCAAACATAAAATACACACCAATACGATTTCGCAAACCAGTGCAATACAAAGGTTTCCATGAGATTATTTTTAAGTGCACTCACAGATACATCAATTAGTTTCCTGTTAAACCAAAATTGAAAAAAATAGCATAAATCTGGATCAGCTCAATCCACAAATTTTCGCGATGTAAATTAAAATTATCTGCTGATCATATATTTGTTCACAAATGATATTGTTGTGATGCAGATTTTTTTACACAAGCAAGAAAATGCAGGAGTGTTGTTGATTCTAACTCTTTTGGCTAAACATTTGCCATTTTTGATCAAAGCAGTGTTCAAAGCAAATTGAAAACGGAGAGAACAAAAAGGCTATAACAGTTAACAGTAAACAACGAAGAAACAGGTGAAGATTTAATATATTTTGCCTTTTGAAACTGTTAGAAACCGGATGACTGCTTTCAAAATCACCTTTTACTTCAATGTCACCATATAGATGAGAAAAAAAAAACAGTATGCAAGTGTTAGCTCTAAACATAAAACAGGTCCATATGATTACTAACTTATAACTTAACTTTAAACATAAAACAGTCCCTCATGTTTCTGGCTAATACGTTATCAGTGCAAGTAGTGCATTTTGTTGACAACACGCATAAACAGGTAGCATGTAATTGAGCAAAAAGCCATAGTTACGTTAAAATCTAATTGAGCAAACACAACACAAACATGTTGCCATCTTTGACATAGATTTAGCTTGTTATCTTACAATTGCTCCCGCGAAACAGACCCACAACCAGCAGTTGAAACAGAGTTTCATATATAAAAAGTACATTGAAAATGTACTCAAAAAGTATTTTGAGTACATTTTATGGTAAGCCACTGAAAGAGAACAGTCGGTGGGAAAAGGAATGATTATTTTTTTAAGATACATGATACATTATATGGAATGTTTATGTTTATTCATTAAAGGTTGCAGTACAGACCTCCAGAGTAGTAAAACTTTTGTGCAAGTCCTATCACATTTATCATTATTTAATTATAGTTATTTATACCCCTTATGTGGTGTATAATTAATTACGAAGTGAATGTGAGGTAACAGACACGCCTACGAACTGAATGCACACAATGACTACCCCTGAAATGTCAATTTTATACCCCCGTGCTAAATATTTTAATGTAGAACAATGTTTATTTTAGTGAGTATATAGTAAGTTAATACAAAACATAATAATGTCGAACTATATTCATTAACTCAAATAAAGTTCAAACAAAAACATGGTTTACATTTGTGAATCATTTACGAATCAAGCGCGGAACTCAAACAACCAAATCAGCTTCGGAAACTGTCGCACATGACTAGAAAGGGCCACAAAGAAAGATAACATTCAGAGCATATGTTATACTAATACTTGTTACTCTCACTGTCACTTACAGTAATCATAGATGATCCATTCATAGTTATAACTACAAGTAATAGATACTACATAAGGTATTCTATGAATTAAAAACCCAAACCAAGTCATCTTAAGAATTATCTGCCAATCTTTGCGTTTTTTTAGAAATTATAGTTTTCAACTCTTAAATCCAAGGATGTAGTTTGTATTCTATTTCTTGCCTAAAACCTTTAAGCAGCGAAGGTGTGTTAGATGCACTTCCATACAAAGAGATGACAAGTAAATTTTACGTTCTCTGTAATAGCGTTTAAGGCGTTTAAGGAAAGGCAAAAGTAACACTGAGAAAGACTTTGTGGTCAACCCCACCCCGCTTCCATTCTGGATGCTCAAACAATACCTTAACATATGTAAGAGGATTGGAAAGATCAGTTCATGTCCTATTTAGCTATTGGCTGTATAGCTCTGTGTTTTTGTGTTATAATAATGATAAGCCATGGGCTGTTGTACTTTACATTGGATTCAAGTTGAAGGCCAATGAACCAATTGCTGCGCGGGTCACTCACATGCCTTCTTCGCATGTCAAAATCTAACACAATATGTCCAATACAATGTATCCAATGCAATGCATCCACGAATATTGGACGGATTTCACGCATTTTCTAAAGTTATTTTATATGCATTTCAGAGTTTGCCCACCAATGTAATGGCCCAGATAGCAGTCCCACGTGTATATGCACATGAACCTTTATCACTATAGTGCAGTTATAAAGTACTCCTTAAAACAATTTTCAACATAAAAAATTTAGTGAAATTGGTATTTCCATGTCTAACTTTCTGTTATACTTAGAAAAAAGGCAGCCCTCCACCAAAATATGCGGCATTTAGCAAAATTGAAATATACTATCGCTCAATGGCGGCTGTTTCCGGTCTGCGATAATAGGCCCACATTGCCAGACTACGTATAATATGCGTATATTTTCCCATGCATTTACTACGTGGAAATTTTCACGCATTATATACGTGTATTTTACTTTGGAATACCCATATTGGAAATCCCAACTAAAATATATGCTTAGTATGCGTTACATGTTACACGCATAATATGCATGGGCGAAAATACGTGTAATAAACGTTCTTAAATATGTGTCTTGTATACTAGTGTAAAAATGCGTTTAATATGCGTTTCAAATTTGGGCATCTTTTTTACCATGCAAAATATATGCCTAATATGCATCCCTAGATACGCGTACAATACGCGTTGGAAAAAATGCGTATAATATGCGCATTGGAAATGAGCATATATTTTCCCGCGTATTTTATATGTGTAATAAACGTTCCTTGATATGCGCATATTATACGTCGGAACATACACGTCTAATACGCGGATTCAATATGAGCATCTTTTTTCCCACGCATTTTATACGTATAATATATGGCTCTAGAAATGCGGATATTTTTATACGTAACTTATACGTTTATTATGCGTCCGAGAAAAGATGTCCATTTTGCCCATGCATTTTAGATATTAAATACGTATAATATGCGTATACTGTTTTGTAGGGGTTAGAGGAATATTATTTCTTTTTATGAAAGTATATCTATCCCTCGTTCCGTGTTATAATATACAGATCAATGAGCTATGTGCTTCTATTTAGGTTTAGTTATTCGTAGAAGGTCTGAAAACCGATTGCTTATCAGGGTTCGCGTTGGCGGGGTTTTTGTCCACTTTTTGGGCATTTTTTACTCACTTTTTCGGAACCCCTGAGTCTTTCTGGACCCAATTGAGTCACACTTTCCTTTTTTGACTCACTTTCCTGAGAACCCAGCGCGAACCCTGACTATCATTTCTTGACACAACGGCTGATAATGACACAGCAGGGAATTATCACTGAAGCTCTGTCGCGATGAAGGAAACTTTGCTTATCATTTCTTGATGCAACGGCTCATAGCGGCACAGCAGGGAAATTGATGCCAAAGTGTTTTTAAATCCGCCAAAATGTTTTAAATGCAAGCATTTTACTTCTGAAAAGTACCAGAATATCTGAAAGGCAAATGCATTCTGTCAACTCCTAAAGATATTCATGTAAGTCATGAAGCTCCATTATTTTGCATTTTGCATTTGTAGTGTGTTTGCAAGGACCGATGAGCTTGTTGGCACTTCCTCCTGCTATTTAACTGACAAATCTAACGAATCTGGTTGTAAACCAGTCTACGTTTCTTCACAGTAAACAGGCGGTTACCTTTGTCTGTCTGAACTATGACAATGCTACCGGGTGTCGTTTTACAAACAAATTGGTTAGTATTTTTTGTTTCAACTCGAAAGATTGAAAAATCTGTGGTGCTTACTTGATAATTTTGCGCATCCATGTAAATAGTAAAAATAATAAGAAGAATAACAAGAGTAACAATCCAAACTTATCTCAAAATACTCTTAAGCTTACTCATGTAATCTAAAAAAACTCTTACCGTTTGTGTTGTGTACGAATATTTCTGGAAAATGCTAATTTACAATATGAAATTAATTTAAAGAACACACAGTTTTTATATTATGCCCTTGCCCTATTATGATAGCTATATGCTGCAAGTGGTGTTTATTTCTGATTCAAGTAGTTCTCAGTCATCTTAGCTGAAACAATAAATAAAATCCGCCTTCGTTAAAATGGGATCATTTTCATTTAGCATCCGCGTTTCCAACACAAAGGGGTGCTTTCGGAGCTGCACTCTGCGTTTGAACAAAAGAGGGACCCAACAATTGTGCACCAACACATCCCGAACCTCAATGGTTGTCCAGTAGCTCCGTCTGTAGAGGTCGATATATAAAAATGTTGTGTTTTTACATTAAATTTGGCACTGTACGTCTAGGAGATGAAATTTACAAGGGTGTCCCGTTTGTTTAGAAAGGCAGTCTTTTTTCAAAACTGGGTTATAAGGTAGTTTTAGAAAGTAATTGGACACCCATGGTTACCGATGCACGCGCGCTTTTCCCCCTACCCCCGGAAACAAAAACTACGAGTTTCATGGATAATTTAAGTTTATTGGATTACAAACATTGCTGGATAGCAAACGTAGTCATAGTTCCCAGGACTAATCGCGTAACTACTATCAAAAGACACACTGTTGATAACAGGGTGGTACAGATTGCTTAGTGTAACATGTAGTGCCGTAGAGTTGACATCACACCGGTTGATCGGTTGTCGGGGCTTGCTATATCATAAGCAGTTATTTAATACACTCAGATACACCAGCACAGTAGTAAAGTAGTATTGCAGTATTTAAATACACCACAGTAGGGTGTTTATTTCGTTAAGACATTTTTGTTCCATAGGTACTACCTTGACATTTACACTCGTTTAGTGACACTCACATAAACATATCTATAGGACTTTCATTAAGCAGTGAATTATGACTTTTCGAATTTGCTAAACGAAACAAAAAATGCTGATTTCGTTGAAATTTTTTTTAGGAGTCGAGATCTATTTTTGAGAATTTTTTCGGTGTTTTCAAGACACTTTTCCAAATTTGCCAATACACTTGTCCAGATTTGTCAAGATACTTGTCCAGATTTGTCAAAGCACTTGACAAGGAACTTTGTACTAAATGTATTCACGTTACCAAAGTTCTACGCGCTACAATATTTTGATATTTTTTCCTTATTTGTAAATATTCTAGGCATAACCTTTCATTGACTAATTAACAGATGTTGATTTATCTTGAGTCAATATGCTTTATTATTGACAAGAAAGAAAATATTGACCTTTAGCAGTTGGGTCAGTATTTTCATAACTGGTCAGTAGTGTCTTAAAGTTGATGTTGATATTTTAAGTGGACATTTGCTTTGTTGCATGACTTGACTGGCGTTTTGATTACAAATAAATGCAACATCTATTGGAATTTTACGTTCAGGTCGACGTTACATAATTATTGACCTTGGAATTGACCAATCAGATATGAACATATTTACCCATACCATGTAACAGCTGTATGTAAAACAAGACCGTAAATCTATTTATAATCCAGGCTTAATCATGGATTAATTCTCGATTTAAAAATAGTAAAGGATAACCTAATCTCGGGATTAGATCGATTTATAGCCTTTAATCCTGGATTAAACCATAAACCGATTACCGGCAGATTGATTACAATTTGATTGTCAACATTATTAGAAAATCCCGTACAGCAAACACGCCTTTATACGGGGTTCCAGCATGCGTTCTAAATATCTTTAAATTATTAGTTTAAATTTGATTTACTGCGTCTGTGATTCATAGAAAGATACGTCTTATGACATATTAAGATATACCTGTTTCTCAAGCCCAGTTTCCTATTTTTAATTTATATATTTTTATAGCATATTACTACGCCTTTTGGATATCTGATAAATGGCTGAAAGCAAATGACGTAGTTCATAATAAAAGTTGTTTTATTCATTTATTTATTTTGGGCGGGGTGGGGGGGGGAGGTATTTACTTACGCCTACACTGTCATGAAACGTCACATTCTGGTTAGCCTCCAATAAATGACTCACCATATGCTCAGAGCGGCTGTCATCACGTGATCTACCCCCCCCTCCCCCTCCCTATGGCCCATGACGACCTCAGATTTACCCTTTGCAATACCACCGCCTCCCCCTCCCACTCCCACTAAACAGATATTTATATTAATTCTAGTTATCCTTCCGTTGAGCAAGGAGCACTTTGCTAGTTCACAGCAAAGAAATGCTGTTAATTTGATTCTCCCCTGAGAAGGGCAATTGTGTTGCTCCCTGACTGCTCCGTCAGTTACGTTATTTGGCCGTATAACTCACAGGAGCACCCAGAGTAACTGGAGCGCGTTCACACGCACAGCCTACATCCTAGCATGTAGAACTATTCTTTTTGTAACTATTGTCGATGTTGTCGTTCTTCTTTTCTTGTTCTTGTTTTTTTTTTTTTTTGTTCTTTTTGTTTGTTTGTTTGTTTCTTTTTTTTCTTTATTTATTTTTTCTTTCTTTCTTTCTTTCTTTCTTTCTTTCTTTCTTTCTTTCTACTTCTTCTTCTTCTGCTTCCGCTGCCGATGGTGGTGGTGGTGGTGGTGGTGGTGGAGGCGGAGTTAGTAGTGGTGGAAGTATTGGTGGTGGGAGCAGAGGTGATGGTGATGATGATGATGACGATGATGATGATGACGATGATGACGACAATGATGATGGTGACCATGTCCATGTAGTTCTCTCCACACAAGTATCACATCCTCATGCTGGAAAATACCAAACAAATGTGAACCTGCCTTAGTCACAAAGACCATATACTCATTACACAAACAGTGTTGACATAAATCCTTGGCTTTCGCTTTTCATTCAAAGCCATGATCCATAAACAGATGACCATCTTCAGGGATTTCGTTTTCACTTGCTGTCTTTTCATTAGCTCATAAAGTGTTAATTCCTCAGTGCGCTAATAAACGTATCAATTCTCATTTAGCGGATGGGCACGACACCACTTTCCAGCCCACTACACCCCTCATTTGCATAGAGAATTTCAACTGCTTTTTGTCTTAATACTATCGTAATGAGTGATTCCAAAAATAGAACAAGCACTTAAATGAAAACTCCGCCATATGTTCGAGAAATAAGTTGTGATTTGTGTTTAAGCGTCTATTTCCTTCGCGTCCATTTTCCTCGTCATTTTCCGTCATTTCTCGTTATTTCTCGCTATACAACATGATCCATTCACCCAATTTTCGTTAAGTAATTCAATACTATTTGAACAGCCAGCATTTGTTTTCTTCTCGTTTTTGCAGCAGATGCCTAAAATTTTAAGCATTTCTTTTGAAGCCTGATTCTAAATAACAATCATTTACTCAGTAACTTATTGAAGGAAGATCTACATTTTATTGTATTTATGCGAATCGTAACCTTTCTTTTTTATGGCCAGGGCCAACGGATGTCACTTTGATATAAACTAATTTACGAATTAGTAGGAAGCTCCCCTGTGTCAAATTTTAACTGTAGTGTTTAAAATTTAACATACAGGAAGAAAAGGATACCTTAATTAGAAAAAAGAACCAGGGTTCTCGCTCTTTCTCTTAAATCCTAAAAGTTAATTACCCTTGCAGTATTAGGCTTAAAACTCGCACCAAGGCTCATTTTACACACCATAAAGTTCTATCAATGCACTTGAATTGACCCTTTTGATATCAAATGATGGCATCTTTAAAATGAAAAGCAACACATCTGCTTGGTCAAACATTTGTCTTTTCAATTGCCGTATTACCCCCACGGCAACTGACATTCGGCTTTCGGGCACTTTTTTTGCTCAAATTGAATGCGTCCCCTTGCCGATGAACACATATAATGACGCCAAGGGTCAGACAATGCATTTTAAGAACAATATTATCAGTTTGTTGTCAATAAAATTGTCAAAAAAAAACTATTACTGTGATTTTTGAAGGCCGCATGCTGCACCTGGTTATTACTTACGCAGTTCACTCTCTCTCTCTCTCTCTCTCTCTCTCTCTCTCTCTCTCTCTCTCTCTCTCTCTCTCTCTCTCTCTCTCTCTCTCTCTCTTTGTTTCTCTCTCTCTCTCTCTCTCTCTCTCTCTCTTTCTTTTTTTCTCACTCTCTCTCTCTCCATTTCTCCTTCCCCTGTCCCTTCCTCCCCCACCTCTCTCTCTCTCCTCTCTCTCTCTCTCTCTCTCTCTCTCTCTCTCTCTCTTTTCCCTCCCCCGTCCCTTCCTCCCTCTCTCCCTCCCTCCCTCTCTCCCTCCCTCCCCCCTCTCTCTCTCTCTCTCTCTCTCTCTCTCTCTCTCTCTCTCTCTCTCTCTCTTTCTCTCTCTCTCTCTCTCTCTAACAGACTACTCTGCGTATATCTTCAAGGAACCAGCTGTACGCGGCTCAGGGGCCATCCATAAAGTGTAGGGGCACTATGTGCGTGGTGATGATGCAAATTTTGCACACATCGAGGGGTACAAAGTGTCCTACAATTTTCCATGCGTATTTTCTGGCTGGCGGTTAAGTAAGGAGAGGTGAGGGGCTCACACACACACAGAGCGACGAGAAGTGCAAGGTGGTATAAGACAAGGATGTGCTTTATTACTTCTAGTGTTCGTAACTGCTTATTTCAGTTTCATTCTTAACCCTTTTAGTTTCTCAGAAATTCTTTGTAACTTTCAAACAAAATTAAGATAATCTTCAAACGTACTTTTATTATGTCTTCTTTCTTTTTTCTTTCTTTCTTTCTTTCTTTCTTTCTTTCTTTCTTTTTTCTCTCTCAAGTTCTCACAGTCACGGCGCATTAGATCTGTATTGAAATCACCAGAGTGAAATGTAATATAGATCATGGCCCCTGCTCTTTTGTTAATTTACTAATGGCAAACGCTTTGTTCCCTTCAGGCCATAAAGAGAAGTACTAAAATTAACAAAAGTTAAAAATGTAGTGACTGAAGAAAAGTGTTTTAATATAGGACAGATGCTGGTGGTTTGTGGGTAATGTACACGTCACTGCAGGCTACTGACATACGCTGTCTTTGGTTACCATTAAGTTCACACACTATACCTGTCCATTGGAAATCAAAACAAAGTAATTAATCCGCTTGAAATAGAAAATTTCAAACCGGCTTTCGTTTCGAATGTTGATTGAGTAGATACCAATGCTGTCAAATGCCTAGAGTAGTACTTAATTTACGAACTTGTTAAAAATCAATAAATCACATTAATTTCAGCATGTTATAAACCAGAACTTTCTTTTCAAACAGAATGTTTTTAGTTTTTTTAACTGTCTTGGCATCCCTTATAAAGAACCTGAACTCCAGTGACAGCTCTATTCGAAACGGTTACCCGCTTTTTTTCTCAAAACTGCCCCCCTTTTCTTAAATGCATGTGCAATAGATTGCACTTGGTAGGATTCGTGCAGAGATAATTTGGGGCTGAATTATGTTTATAATGATACTCATAAACGTCTGCCATTAATTATCATACTTTATTTAAATGTTTTTCAAGCCAACTTTTTTTTTTTTTCTCTTCTTTGTTGGAGCTAGCTTAATTTTAGTTTCAATTCATAGCCATAACTGGCAGGCAGTTTTCAATTAGACATGTTCAATCACTCAGCAGAGGGTTACTTCTTACACTTTAAGCTCCCATTTATGTGACTCGTTTGGGGAGGGAGGGAGGGGTGGGTGGGTGGATATGGGAGAGGGATGGACATTACAAGTTCTCTAATCATTTGCCGTAACAGCATTTTGTAGCAGCATGTATGACTACAGAAAGGCCAAGGGAATGGAGTCTTCGCAAAACACATGTGCGTAAAAATAAATAATGGCTTTTTGAAAAAGTATGAGATGGGGGCAATCAGAGGTTTAAAAACGTTCCAACTTAATGCGAGTATGTTACAGTTTTTAGGGTTTTTTTTAATACTTGAAACTTCATTTTTAGTAAACAGCTGAAAGTGACGTTAATTGTTATAACCTTATTTTTGTTTTTTGGTGATTTATTCGAAAATTTAAACTTTTTGTTGACATATCTGATTCCAAGTTTTTGCAAGTCAAATAAATATTATTGTATAAATAAAACGCAGTGACTTTAAGGGATGGTTCAAACACTTGCAAACTTTATGTTACCAAATATAGAAACCATTATACTCGTTGCATTCATATTTCGTCCTTTTTTAGTGGAAAGGAATCTTTTATTGCGAGAAATGATGATGTAGTTACAACGTATTTATGACATGCGCAGATAGTGTCGTGAATTGATAAGTGGCTGTCGTATCTTAACGCAAATCTACGGGGCGTAAGAACGGGGCAAGAGGTCGACCACTATGTAATAGAATTAAGAAATGACTGCAGCACAAGATGAGTGGCGTAAAGTTATTTCAATCTACGACAAGGTAATTATAATACTTGTCATTTTCATTGACTTTGAGGGTCTTGTGTTTTATTGAAAATGCCATTCTTCTTGCAGTTATGAGACTGATGCGGGCCTGATAAGCACTTGATGTAGCCATTTTATCCGTGTTTTTCTCTGTTGTTCTTAGTGCTGCTGTTTCGTTTATCACCGCCTCATTGATCTTCGTGGAAAATGGGGATCCTTCAACCAGACAGGGCATTTCAGTCTTGTGCCGTCCACCATGTTTTGCTGTTGATTTTGTTATTTCCACTTGTAAACCTTGTTTGCAACTGAAAAAAAACAGTGTGTAGTTACTCTGGAAATCTCTGTTTTCTTTTCTCTTTTTTTCAATCTTTTTTCCGTCTTTGACGGTTTACAGACTATTCCTTCTATATTATATATTTGACGCAGGAAGATGACATTTGGCACACATATAGAGCATAATAAGGCAACCATCAATTTTATTGACGGAGCTTTGTATCTGGTACACTTGTATGCAATCATAACGTCTTGGTGAAATCGCAAATATTTCTGACCGTCACCTTAAAGGTGACAGCCCAAATGAGGGCAAAATAGTTTATTTACCACGAAAAGTAGCTAGAACAAAACTCTCAAATCCTAGTTTGAATACATAAACCTATTGAGTAGCTGGTAATGCTGCCTTCTGAATCTTGACCCTAAAAGCCGAGGTCAAAGGTCACGTGACCTTTTTTACGGTTAACAAAAGGACGACTTACCTCTAAAACGGTTAGACAGAGAGAAATTTTGAGTCATAAGAGGTATGTCGGTGACCTTGACCTTCTCGGTCACGGTCAAGGTCGAAACAGGAAGCTAATCATTATCTCGAAAATGGTTAGAGATAGAGATAGAGATGAGCTCATTTTCGATTCTTTGGGCTTGAACGACGTTACATAAGAGGTGCCTCGGTGACTTTGACCTTCTGGGTCATAATGTAATATAAATGTTTTCTTTTGTGGTTTCTGTAAGTGTTGTTGTTGTTGCTGTTATTTTTGTAACTGTTTTTACTGTTGTTATTGGCGTTGTTAATGTTACTGTTGTTAGAAAATGAAACTATGCATGGATTTTTGGCATCATTACTGGAGCTGATTTTGAAATAGTTGGTCTTTTTTGGACGAGATATTGCTTGCTTTCTGTGCCTGGCTCTTCAACTAGATTAGTGCGATCCAGATGCGAAATCTCTGTAGCATCAAAATCCGTCTGTCCCAAGCCCCAAACCAACCCTCTTACTACAAGATAGTAATGGAACGGAACGGTAATGGAACGGAGCGGTAATGGAATGGAAGGTGACATGTTTTTAGATCCAACACAAATATTCTCAACTGGGTTATGGACGTGAGCATCTTTGGTTTTATATTACAGCTGAAATCTACAGCAAACCCTTCACTTGGTTATGATGTAAGTTTAAAATGATGCGCTTTTGTTTAAAATGAAAAGATGCCAGAAAAGAAAATAAATCCTCTGCCTTATTACACTTCTTCAAAACATTATTTAATAACTAACTTGTACCCACTGATAAAAATATTTAATTATGTTAAAATGTTTCTTGCTAGAATTTATACCGCTGTTTTGTGTCAATTGGTTTCATTGATAAAGGATCTAAAATTACGATCATCCTGAAACAACGATCACTTAATCGCACACGGCTGGTCTTATTCAGGACAATCCTGAAACAACGATTATTTCATTGCATAGAGCTACTCCTAATTTAACGGTTTTATTGTATTGGCTTATGTGTGTTTCGTTCAGAATCGTCAGTAAAAACTGCTTTGTCCCCATTGACAACTCTGCAGTAGTAGGGGCTCTCTGCAATGTGTGCGGCATTGTGTGTTTTTCATATACTCATGCACTTTAGAAAGTATACACACTTTTTGTGGAATATTTCCGAAAATAATAAAGCTTCAGTTTTGAAATTCCACGTGATAGTTTAAATGTTTATTGTACACCTTTATTGCTGTTCACACCTTGCTATGACCATTAAAACTTTAGTACTGATCAATAGCGGGGTTTAAGAAATATTATTTCAGTGCACAATATACACACAATAGATCACAAAATTTCTTGTAGTACGAAAAATTTAAGACGAATGCATTAACGTTTCTCATTGAACATTTTTGTGTGGAACTTAAAGACGCGATGCAACGGCTGTCTGAAAGCAAGAGGTACCTGGTTTTAGGCACGCTGGAAAGTGGACTTTCTGTATGGGACTAACCGATTAGCGTGCACCCGAGCAACGGTTTAGCAGTTGCAGGAGAGGCATACAACAATGAGGAATATCCATGATCGACCTCGACCCAGACAACCCCGTGTAACGACGCCTCAGAAGGATCGCCACATCCGTTTAGTGCACTTACGCAACAGGTTCCAGAGTGCTACGCAAAAGGCAGCAATAACACCAGGCAGACGGAAAAACCGGAGAAGCCGAATGACAGTGTCCAGACGTTTGGCAGAATAAGGGAAACGTGCTCGCAGACCTTATCGAGGCGTGGTACTGGATGCACGGAGACGCCGCTTAAGACGGAAGTGGGTACTGGCAGGCCAAGTAGTCCCCCAGATCCAGTAAAACAACAACGCCATCTTTATGCAGGATAACGCGAGACAGTTTACTGTACCTGCAACACAATAACGCTAATAGCTTGCCGTGGCCACCTTACTCCCCACACTTGAACCCCATAGAACATGTCTGGGACTACGTGGATAGGAATGTTAGACAACGGGATCCGCCTTCGAGAAATCACGCCGAACCGTGCCAAGCATTGATCCAGGAGTGGCACCGCTACCCTCAGTGGAGGATTAATAGCCTCATTTGCTCGATGCCAACAAGGATAGGTGCTCTGCTTCACGCTGGAGGTGGTCACACACGTTGTTGCAGTGCTTGGTTTCTTGACTGAAACTATGTACGGTGAAAATTGAACCTACCCTTGTTTCAAATTGAACTCTCTTGAAACGTAGCCACTCTCCGAATTTGTTGTTTTGTCAGTTGGTGAGCATTTATATACTCTTGTTTCAGCGAAAATAGAATGCCTCCATGTTAAATAGATACAAAAACTTAAAAATTGTGTATATGTTTTAATGTGCATGAGTATATTATTTGAAAACAACATGTTATCCGTATGTCTTCTCCGGTTTCCATACGAATATTCTCCTGTGCAATTGCTCAAAAACACAACTCGCCAGCATATTGAAAAATGCACTGATTGCTCACCGACTCACTCATCGACAGATTGAAAAAAATGCACTGATTGCTCACTGACTGACTCACAAGGTTGTTGAAAAAATGCACCGATTGCTCACCGACTCACTCATCAGCATATTGAAAAATGTACTGATTACTCACCGACTCACTCATCAGCATATTGAAAATGTACTGATTGCTCATCGACTCACTCATCAGCATATTGAAAAAATGCACTCATTGCTCACCGACTCACCAGGATATTGAAAAAATGCACTGATTGCTCACCGACTCACTCACCAGCATATTGAAAAAAAATGCACTGATTGCTCACCGACTCACTCACCAGCATATTGAAAAAATGCACTGATTGCTCATAGACTCACTCACCAGCATATTGAAAAAATGCACTGATTGCTCACCTACTCACTCACCAGCATATTGAAACAATGCACTGATTGCTCAAGGACTAACTCCCCAGCTTGTTGAAAAAATGCTCATCATCATATTGAAAAAAAATGCACCGATTGCTCATAGACTCACTCACCAGCATATTGAAAAATTGCACTGATTGCTCAAGGACTAACTGACAAGTTTGTTGAAAAAATGCTCACCATCATATTGAAAAAAATGCACTGATTGCTCACCGACTAAGTCACTAGCTTCATCGGAAACATTACAACGTTGGACATGCTATGAAACGTCGATTTTCACACATCTATTTAACGTTGCATCAAAGAGGTTGGTTAGAAGCAAGTGAAAAGTTACGTTTAGTCGAGACCAAAGGCAACGTCTAAACAACGTTGCAAAGACGTTGGTTAGACGTTGATTTTTGGTAAACGTTTGGTCGGATCTACGTTGTAACCTCAAATCGACGATGGATCGACCTGACAATGTTCACTGGGTTATTGAACATATACAACGACCGTTCGCTCACTAAGACTCATCTCCTTGTAGTAAGAAAATAAACCAGTGCAATGATCTTAAACTTTTCCATAAATTTTTGAAGATTGTATCAGTGTTTGAGACAAGAAAAATCTGATTTTTGTCATTACTTCGCAAACCTAAAAGTTGCCAGAGACAACTGAAGTATAAACAGTAGAAATTGGCTGGCACAACTTTTTCTTAAGTAAAGCAGCCATTAGAATACTCAAAATGTATTAAGAAATAAATGTTTTATGTTAAATATATGCGCGATGGTGGGTAATTGGTGCATTTGATCATTTATTTTGGTACGCATTGGGAAGGCGAGGAAATGTCCGGTAAGCGATAGTATAGGTTGTTCTACCGTCTTCGTTTGGTAAGTAGTGGCCGTTAGGCGATCGTGTCAGTGGTCCTACTGTCTTCCTTTGGCGAGTAGTGGCCGGTGGGCGATCCCGTGGGTGGTCCTACCGTGTTCCTTTTATGAAAAGTGGTAGGTAGGTGATCGTGTCAGTGGCCCTACCGTCTTCCGTTTGTGAGCAGTGGCCGGTAGGCGATCGTGTCAGTGGTTCTACCGTCTTCCTTTTGTAAACAGTGGCCGGTAGTTGATCGTGTCAGTGGTCCTACCGTCTTCCTTTTGTAGGCAGTGACCGGTAGGCGATCGTGTCAGTGGTCCTACTGACTTCTTTTGATGAGTAGCGGCCGGTAGGCGATCGTGTCAGTGGTCCTATACCGTCTTCTTTTGGTGAGCAGTGGCCGGTAGGTGATCGTTTGAGTGGTCCTGCCGTCTTCTTCAGGTGAGTAGTGGCCGGTAAGCGATTGCATGAGTGGTCCTACCGTCTTCTTTTGAGTAGTGGCCAGTAGGCGATCATGTGAGTGGTCCTACCGTCTTCTTTTGGTGAGTAGTGGCCGGTAGGCGATCATGTGAGTGGTCCCACCTTCTTCTTTTTGTGAGTAGTGGCCGGTAGGCGATCATGTGAGTGGTACCACCTTCTTCTTTTTGTGAGTAGTGGCCGGTAGGCGATCGTGTGAGTGGTTCTACCGTCTTCTTTTCCATGGGCTAAACTGTCCGAAGTGGGTGTGGAAATATCCTGTTACCCCAGTTTGAGGTTGAGCAAGCATGCCATTATTGTTTTCGAGGGCAGGTGGGTAGAGGAGCAGTGTTCTGTCTGGGAATAGGGAACCTATTTTCACAAACATCAAATCACGTCACCATAGCAACAGATTAATTAACAAAGAAAGCATTAATTTGATATCGGGCTATATTTTCAAATGTTGTTTCAAATGAATTGAACTGCGGAGTGATACGTCATATAACCCCCCACATATGGGTGATTTACGTGCCTGCGGAATGATACATCAAAATAAGATCGTGATTGATCACATCACCTCCCAACATTTCTATTATTACGAGATATAATTGAATCCGATATAAGAGTTTGCAGGCTTCGCACCATTCATCTTGCTTTGAATTGAGGGGGGTGGTGGGCGAGAGAGGGGGGATAAAAAGTGACATTTCACCTTATGCACTGCAAGTTTGCTATAAATCTGACGCAGAGATCACTGTGAATCAGTTCAATTATAAAATCGCTCTTCTCATTGGTGCATAATTTCGCTGTTAGACATGCAGAGAAAATTTGATTAGATTTATTCAGTATACCACAAGCGGGCATTATGAATGATGATGGAGAGATGTGTGCAGTTTATGTACGCTTTTCATCAAGAGCTTTAATTAGCGACAAGACTTCAAAAAGTTTATATTCATTTTCTTAGGCCTTTCATTTTTTTTTAAAACAAAATCGGTGGAACGTCTACATTTAAATATCTAAATGCCTACGCAAATACTTGAGGGGTAATAAAACATTTGACAAAACAAGGTTGAGACGGGCGATGAAGGCTACATATGTAGGTTCTGTCATAAACAAGGGAAAGAAACACTAGGTTTTTTGGGGGGGCACGATGCTTATTGTTTATAATTATTATCATTATTATCATCTCATTCTAACGGAACTACGGAAACCGCACTAAAATATGGACATAAAATATTGCCTGTCGTTGTTAACGGAACACAAATATGTTTGCGACAACAACAACAACAACAACAACAAAATCAGTCTTCCTGAGACTAATATGTCTGTTGGTCTGATGTTCTGTAGTGGTATTCTGCTCTGTCCTTATATTTAAGGACGTCCTTATTCTTGAGATTAGATGGTTCATCCTTAATTTTTATCCTCATTTTTAAAAGACTTTGTTAAGTTTGAGGATAAGGCAGAATAGCTTTTTTTATCCTTATTTTTAAAAATGAGGACATCCTTAAAAATAAGGACAGAGCAGAATACCACTCCTGGTGTCCGTTCCAGAACGGGTTTAAAGATTTTACCGTATTTGCATCTTTACGAAAGCGTTACATCTAAATATAACAGCAATGTCGTAACAGACTACTTTTTGTTTCAGAGAGTAGTGTAAAAGTAGGGGTTTTGGCGCACAATCAGGTCAAAAGGTCAGATCAAAGGTTATTTATCAGATCAAGGACAAGATAACAGAAAGGACCAAGAGTGAAATATTGTACCATTTATCAAAACAAGAGGCAGAGTTCTGTAAAGAGGGTTTAGCTTTGGATCAAGAGTTAAACCGGATCACGGATAACACTCTAAACTTTGGTGTAACGAAATTGGGATTAAATAAAAAACGAAACAGAAAGAATCGTTTCAGGGTGGAAATGATGACATATGTCATCCACAGGACTTTATCTCTGCTGAAGTATTTCTAATCAAGTTGTATGTTTTTATTTAATAAAATATTTCCACGCCGATTCCAAATCCATGAATATTATTCGAAAGTAGGTCGGAAAAAACAACTTGAAACGCTTTTAAAATTCTCATATTTGACGTCTTCATTTTGATCTATTTTCAAAGTGACCCGTCATAGCTACCATTTCCGGTGGGAGCTAACACGGGCAGGTTGTTTTGTTTTGTTCTTTTTTGGTTGTGAGTTCGACACCTATACGACGTTGATTTTTCGACATCTAACCAACGTCTATTTAACGCTAAAATAGGAGAAAAATTTAGTCGCGACCAAAAGCGACGTTTAAACAACGTTGCTTATCCAATGTCTATTTACCGTTGTATCGAAGACGTTTGTAAAACGCTGATCGATGGTTGCGACCAGTCACAACCACATTACAACCAGAGTTATTGATGTGGTTTCGGTAGGGTCGACATCGTAACCTCAAATCAACGTTGGACCAACATTAAAATGCTTACTTGGGAACCATGACTTTGGATCCGATCCATCAGCTTATCATGTCGGAACTGCCACTTTTATCCTACTTAACCCCCCCCCCCCCCCTCCTCCTCCATCCCTTTGAAACGCGTTTGGTTGAATTTTAACATCTCACTTCAAATCATAAGCATTCTTCTAAAAGAAGCTTTGATTGAAATTCAGTCTTTTCGGTTCCAAGGAGAACGTGGTTGAAAGTATTCTGTAAGCTGTCTTCGTTTGCTTATCTGATTCTACTTTCAATAAACTAAATTTAAAAAATATTCCGGTGTATTTTTTTAATTTCTTCTAATTATTTGTCCTGAAAGTCAACCATATAATCAAGGCATGATCACAAGCAATCCATTAACATTCATTGCTGTTCAAGTTGCCAAAACTTATACACCTTATTATTAAAAGTAAAATTTAATTTAGTACATTCCAAAAGTATAGAATGCAGTTCATCCAGGGCATAAGAACTACGTCACAAGGAATGGCTGACTTGTCAGGGGCACCACATGGGCTGCCCATCCTTCAGTTTAATTCTTCAGCTCTGTCAACTTTCAACACATCCATTTTCCGTTTCCATACATCTTGCTCAATTTTTTTTTTTTTTGCAATATCGTGTTGTTGTTGTTGTTGTTGTTTTGTTTTGTTTTTATTCATTTAAATGTGTTTTATGTTTGCATTTCCATGTCGTTATCAAATTTGTCTGGTTACACATGCAACGTCCTCTAACAGTTTAAACTGAAGCTTTTCATCTGTCTAAAATGCTAATGCCTGAAATTAGTTGATAAAAACATTTATTGTTTTATTTGTTTAAATGTCGTTTAAATAAATTAGTTCTTTAAAGTTTACGATGTAGCTGCTGTATTTGATAAGATTAAGAGGCGGGATGAGTCAAAGTAGTCTTGATAACGGACTTGTCCCACTCTTTGGTACTTTAAACTCCGCATTTAGTAGCAGTGCAAAGCTCTGACCCCCCTTAAAATTGTCAAAGTTAACTTTCCTGGTGTCTCTGACTCCCCTCAAAAGATGAAAAGTATAATAATTATTATAATTTCTCTTCTATTATACGTTCCCAGACATGATATTTCATCAATATCCTTAATTGAATTTTTTTCTTTCACTTGTAATAAACACACCTCATGTGATAATTGCATTGACGTTTGAAGTTAAACATTAAATTTATGAAGTTTGGTTATGCATTTAAAGGATATGCACTGACTTCTGTTCTGAATTTTAGATCTTAATCAGTGTTTTAACTACTGACCTGTACTGTTCTATTTTTAGCTAAAGGATATCCTGAACGTTGAAAAATAAATAAAACTGAGGACGTGCAATTATATCAATGCATTGTTTTTAATTAATATCTCGCGTCTGAAGTTATAGCCGTTTTTTTACAACTGAAAGTTCAACTTTATGACTCTCTGGCATCGTAACTAATTGTCTTTTTTTTAATGGCAAAAATCAGAGTTTATTTAATTTATTGAAAACCACCCAGTTTGTGGGTAGTTAATTATGTCACGTGATATGCCTTTCCTAGACGCCAGCTCTACCCTATAATTACCAAGTTAATTAGCAATCTATAAAGTTTAATTTAAGTTTAGAAGAGAAAGAAAACTTGAGTCACGAACGTCAACAATTTTTTATTACTTTATTTCTCAAAATGTAGCAATCACAACAAAAAGCAAGTGGCATGTATTTCCTCGCATGACGCGACCCTTCTCGCAGTGACAGACTTTGCCTGGTCGCTTTTCCCAGTTTTTAACACCATCTTACGGGTAAATAGTTTCTGCTGAGAAATGTGCAATGATCTTTGACAAGTTTTGGCAAAGGTTTGCCTGGAAACACATTTTCTTCATTTGTGAGTTTTTATATGCATTTATGTTTGGTGTACTTACATACAATAAAAGCGTGACGTAGATCCCTTCAAAATAACCCCCCTATCTCCGTGTTTTTTTTTTTTTTTTGGTTTTTTTTTTTTTGGACACGCACGGTAGCATATATGATACCAAGTGCCCCCCCCTACCCCCGGGATACACAGTCCATGTAACATGAGGCTAACCTAAACCCGGCCTGTCCAACATCAGTTGAAATTTAATAAGAATCTGATATGAATTCTAGTTAACCCCATCCGAAGCGCGCAGTGACAGGTAAATAGTTTAATTATATTGGAATTTCTTTAAAGATGTCTATTTATTTGTCTACTGGTAATTGATCAGGGTTTAATTGGCATCTATAATTACACTATGGGCACAGGGGCTATCTGGTATCGTGCCCTTTTAATGGAATAAAAAATATCTCTTTAAGTGTTAACAATACTGCCTGTTAAGCAGCAGGCTTGTGGGATATCTAGGCGTGAAAAGCCGAGAAAACACGAGATGAATAAGGACGGAAACAGACGACAGTTCACTTAAAAGTGGAACACAGAATTTAATTATGATTTCATTAAAGTTAATTGTTCCTCTGGGATGGGGGTCAGTAAAGAAAGTACTGTGCTCTGTATTCAAATGATTTTCATAAACGTTCAGTTCTCATGGTTTTTTTTCTAAAAGGTTCCTCACAGGTACCCCATGTCTTTAGTGAATAGAGGACACCTAAGCAATCCTCTACAACACACACGCCAAAAGCTCAGTCAGCATGGGGCAGTATGTTTGTGCCGATATCCTTTCTGTTTTATTTCCACAGTAAAAACAAAAAGAAAACACACAATGACGTCATCCCATTAACGGTTCTGCCACACACGAGCGGCCTTTTCTTAAAAGATAACTTTCGATCACTTTTCTATGTTCGCATGTTTGTAAACATTTTTTTTTGTCATTTTCTTAACCTCACTTTTTTTTCATAAATGTCTTACATGGCTCATAGATATAGCAAAATATTAGATTTTAAGCGCTATTTTTTTTTCAACCCAACTACGTGACTCCACAGTTAAGCTGCTGCTCAGAGGATCCCAAGTAAACACATAAAAAACCCCACAAAAATTGTGGTTAAGCTGAGAGTGTAGAAGACATATAAATCCAGGAAAATTATGACACTTTCAGTCTTTGAAATATATGGGTCACGACTATATTTTACAGCTGACACAAATTGTAAAGTTGGTGAATTGCCATGAACGAGAAACTGGATTTTTGTGTGAAAACCTAACCCCAACCCCCCCCCCCCCCCTCCATGATTCCCATAACATCAACAGTCCGTTGTTTAACTTTCAATGTTCCTATTTTTAGGTTCTTTATCGGGAGAGGGGTGGTTAAAATGGAAACTATATAATACCCAAAGACCTCAAGTGTCGTCCACACACAAGACAAATTATAAATTATTCAATAAACGTCAACTCCCGAGAACAATATTATGGTGTTTAGCATAAACAACTATGTAAAGTGTCTATTTTGTGGCGTGTGTGTTTTCAATCAAGAAAACGTTATGTGTCACACCGCCAAGACAAAAGTAGTGTTTTAGCATGAAATATGTGCTAGCATATTAATTTCACATGCCAGGCTTGCACAAGTTATCAAAAGAAATGCAACGGTCCAATAAAATTGCAATGCCAACTTCATTAACAAGTCTAAAAATTAAATTAACCCTTTATTCAATTTTTTTTGTAAACTCGACAAGCATTTATAAAAGTGAAGGTTTAATTGATATCAATTTCGTGCTTGTTTTTGTGTGCTGTGTGTATGTCGTATTTCCTGGAATGCTGTCGCAGTGAAGCATGGGTCACGTGGTGTCAGGGGAAGTAGGGGCACAGCTGTGCATAAGCCGCACAATGCGCGTCAAAATATGCCATTGAAAATCTGTCTGTTGTGTTTGGTTGGTTCAATGTTTTTGGGAGTTGTGGCCGGTATGCTCTTTGGCCTGGTTATTGCTGTTGATGGAACGTGCCTGGCTGAAGGTCGTGATTTTGACACCGCTATATGTGTTGTAGTTCTAGCTGTCGATGGTACATGCCTGGCTGAAGGTCGTGATATTGTCACGGCTATGTGTGTTGTAGCTCTAGCTGTCGATGGTACATGCCTGGCTGAAGGTCCTGATTTTGACACCGCTATATGTGTTGTAGCTCTAGCTGTCGATGGTACATGTGTGTTGTAGCTCCAGCTGTCGATGGTACATGCCTGGCTGAAGGTCGTGCTATTGTCACCGCTATATGTGTTGTAGCTCTAGCTGTTGATGGTACATGCGTGTTGTAGTTCCAGCTGTTGATGGTACATGCGTGTTGTAGTTCTAGCTGTTGATGGTACATGCGTGTTGTAGCTCTAGCTGTTGATGGTACATGCCTGGCTGAAGGTCGTGCTATTGTCACCGCTATATGTGTTGTAGCTCTAGCTGTTAATGGTACATGCCTGGCTGAAGGTCGTGATATTGTCACCGCTATGTGTGTTGTAGCTCTAGCTGTTGATGGTACATGCCTGGCTGAAGGTCGTGCTATTGTCACCGCTATATGTGTTGTAGCTCTAGCTGTTGATGGTACATGCCTGGCTGAAGGTCGTGCTATTGTCACGGCTATGTGTGTTGTAGCTCTAGCTGTTGATGGTACATGCCTGGCTGAAGGTCGTGCTATTGTCACCGCTATATGTGTTGTAGCTCTAGCTGTTGATGGTACATGCGTGTTGTAGTTCTAGCTGTTGATGGTACATGCGTGTTGTAGCTCTAGCTGTTGATGGTACATGCCCGGCTGAAGGTCGTGATATTGTCACCGCTATATGTGTTGTAGTTCTAGCTGTTGATGGTACATGCCTGGCTGAAGGTCGTGATATTGTCACCGCTATGTGTGTTGTAGCTCTAGCTGTTGATGGTACATGTGTGTTGTAGCTCTAGCTGTTGATGGTACATGCCCGGCTGAAGGTCGTGATATTGTCACGGCTATGTGTGTTGTAGCTCTAGCTGTCGATGGTACATGTGTGTTGTAGCTCCAGCTGTCGATGGTACATGCCTGGCTGAAGGTCGTGATATTGTCACCGCTATATGTGTTGTAGTTCTAGCTTTTGATGGAATGTGCCTGGCTGAAGGTCGTGATTTTGACACCGCTATGTGTGTTGTAGCTCTAGCTGTCGATGGTACATGCCTGGCTGAAGGTCGTGATATTGTCACCGCTATATGTGTTGTAGTTCTAGCTTTTGATGGAATGTGCCTGGCTGAAGGTCGTGATTTTGACACCGCTATATGTGTTGTAGCTCTAGCTCTTGATGGTTGATGCCTGCTTGTAAAATTCATATTTTGGAAATATAGCAGGAACCTAATGGCAAGATGCAAACATGTATGTACCAATATATATAGGTCTTTGTTTTGGAAATTTTCTGCAGACCATCAAAAATAAATAAACTAATCAAATAAGTTTGGTGATTGTGACTGTTGCATGAGGCGCAGGATATCGTAATATTTGCAACATGTACTCTGGTCCAGATCTCCTTTGTTACCATCGAATGTGCAAATAGTCTCTTCCCGGAATCTACCGGTTTTGACGGACCCATTCCACCCCCCCCCCCCGGTTTATTTATAACCCTCTCTCTCTATCTTCTAAAACCCAAGCCAAGTAATTTCCAAATCAGCTATTTTGAAACAGAATGCAACATTACAAACAAAGCTGTGTGAAACACAAAGTGAATAAAATTTAAAAAAAAACTACGAAGAACAGTCATTAAAAACTGATTTATAATCAGCGGCAATTTATTGAGCGCCGTATTCAGAGGTTGTATTATTGCAAATAAAGGGTCTCAGTGGGCGGGGCGAGGATTGTACATAAGTAGGGTGTAACATTATACCGCGATATGTTCCCTGCCCCCGGAGGGCTTTGGAGACAACCCATAATTTGCTTGAGTTATGTTAGATTTTGAATTACTTATTGACACAGACTTTTACATGTAAATCTTCATCCAACTTTAAACCGGAATTGAAAACTTACTCTGAGGTGGTTCTGGTGTTTTTACTAAATATTTTTCACTATATATACAATAATTGTGATTATTGTATACCCAATTCGCACCCCGCGCCACCCAATCCGCAACCCGCGCAACCCAATCAGTACCCCGGGCCACCCAATCCGCACCCCGCGCCACCCAATCCGTACCCCTGCCCATCCCAATCCGTGCCCCGTACCATCCTCAATTCGTACTCCGCGTCACCCAGTCCGTACCCCTCGCCACCCAATCCGTACCACTCGCTAAATCAGTCCGTACCCATGCAGCACCACCCTCAATCAATACCCCGCACCATCCTCTACCCGTACCCCGCGCCACCCAACCTGTACACCGAGTTACTTTTACCTAGAGCGCCCGAGAAATTTTTTTTCTTTTCCTTTTTTTCTTCTATTCCTTTCGTTTCTTTTTGATCTTAACATTCATTCACTTCTTAGTGTGAGTAGACAGTTTTTGGATATGTCAGTCAGCGTCGGATATCTCCGCAATATTAAAAACTCGATAAAAAATGCTTTGAAAGCGTATTGAATACAGTATGATTACAGAACAAGCTACTCGGACCATTGCTCTAAAAACACAAGGTTCATATAAACGTCTATAAACCTTCCGTTAAGTTTCTGAGCGATCGGGCGAAAACGGAAAACACACATACATACAAATGACGCACGAACGCCACAACGCACCGATAACGATTCTCACATCTCTGATAACCGATAACCATTCTCACATCTCTGGTAACCCTGTTTGACAACACAGAGAGAGGTTTAAGCATTCACATGATTGCAGTTACTTAGCCATTTGTTGCCCTCTTTCTTTCCAATCAGATTTCTATTTTTTCTGCCATCACATACCTCCAGGAAAAATGCTGTATACTTGGTGCATTTGAAAATGACAAAAATAAAAATTTTCTCAATAAACTATATCTGGAGGCTAAGAAATAAGTAAGACCATTTTGAGGTGATTTTCATGTGATTATCTATTTTGTTTTATGACAGATAAGAAACGCCCCTCACAATTAGAGTTGAGAATGAAAATATTGTTGGTAGAAAGAAACTAGTCATTTCCTTATCATGCATTGTGGTTTACATATCTTGATTTGTTTGTTCGTGATCTTCCGCGAAGGTGATTCGCCATCGAATCGAAATTCTTCACTGCTTTCATTTGATTTATGTATTTTGGAAAACTATAAAATGTGATGTTTCTATTTAAGTTTGGATACATACTGAAAACCAGTGAAGAGATCACCGGTCCACTGATCACCAGCCAACTGAATATCGGTCAACTGATCACCGGTCAACAGATCACAGATCAACAGATCAAAGGTCCACCGATCACCAGCCAACTGAATACCGGCCAACTGATTACCGGTTAACTGATTACTGGTCAATGATCAGCTGTCAACTGATCACCGGTCAACTGATCACCTGTCAACAGGTCACCTGTTAATCACAAAAGAAAACAGTCATGGGAATAATGTCCAATGTCTAAAATTAATTAGAAATATCGATTATATAAATATAGACAAATGGTACCAGATCAATTACCCAGTAGACATTGCTACGTCGATTCAACGTTGATTCGAGGTTGCGACGTCGACCCAACCAAACCACGGCATTAAATCAGGTTGTAATTTCGTTGTGATTGGTTGGAATCATACATCAACGTCTAATCAACTTCTTTTACAAAAAGCTGAATAGACGTTGAATGAACAACGTTGTTTATATGTTATTTTTGGCCACAACCAAAATCCCACTTTCTCCGACATCTGGTGAACGTCTTTGGTGCAACGTTGAATAGACATTGGAAAATCAACGTTGTATAAACGTCGAAATATATATATATACTTCGTTGTATTGACGTCGAGGTCACAACCAAACAACGACCCCATCATGTTATAGCTCCCCAGAAATATAAGCTATCACAGGCGCTTCGAAAACTGACCAAAAAGAGAAGGAAAATATTTGAATTTCAGGAGCGCACATGTTTCTTCCCGGCTGCTTTTGAAAAATATTCATAAAAATTGGCTTCATACATATTGTGCATTACCGGACGACCCAAGGGCGGATACATTTCGATGGAGCGAGATGGGGAGGGGTGAACAAAGTCAGCAGATGTTTGTTTCGACTTCTATTTGTAATTTCTATTCACAATGTTGATGAGGCGTTGGATAATCGACGTTTATCCAACGTCGGAAGATAGACGTTGTTTTGATTTTATAATCAACCAAAACCCGACATCTGGATCGTTGGAGACCAACAACCGCACAAAGTTACGTTTGCGTCCTGCTAAATTTTAATATAATTCAAGTTTGTCATTTCGTTATAAGCTGGATTTTAATCGATCAAAATTGCTTTGTGATAGTCATTTCAGGTTACAGATGCGAGTCTTGCCTAGTGTATATGAATATATCACTTAAGGATAATCTATTTTCTAAAAGTCGAGCTTATACTTGCCTTTAATCTGCACTGTGGTTAACCGATAAGCGTGGGTTCACGATAAAACTTTCAAAAGGGAAATTCCATCCTTCCTTCACAAGGAATGGTGTCTATTGAATATGCCTTTTCTTTTCTTATCTTATCTTTTCTTTTTTTTTTTTAATTTTTGTGAAACAATGTTCTATCTAGCATTCTTCTACAGTTAATAAAAGATTTCATTATAATTCACTTAATGTTATTTAAAACCCTTAGTTTTGACAAGGAAGATGTAACCGAGGGGGGTTTGCCATGGAAATCCATCCTGGGAGAGGGTATTTTACACTGGTCATGTGACCGGGGATTCTGAACGAAATAACCGCCAAAGGAAGATAAATGAAGATCAACAAAGCAGTAGAGATAAACTATATGTGCTTGCCGATACGCACTTTGATCTGTAATTTAAAAATTACTCTATCTTTGCTGTGGTATCTTTATCTTTATCGCTAATGAGACCCGTCGGCCATCTTGATGTAAAACAAAACCATCCAATCAGAATTACATGACCGTTCTCTGTTATCTGTCGCTGTATTGCCCATATCTGCTGGTATAGATAAGGGTTTAGGTTTTTTTCATACAGTGAACTGCTGCTGTTTGTTAAAGTGTTTAGTACATCAGAGACACGTACATTCCCGATCATTTCATTTACGTCGTTTTCTCGCATTATCGCTGCGTGGTTCATTAATTTCTTAATTACAGATTACACAACCTGGCATGGTCGCACGTCACTCGATTAGGTACTCCATTTCTCTTTTTGTCCTTGCTATGCATCACTTCGCAACGTCAGCATTTCCCTATTTCATTGGGGTATCAACATGCTAGTTCCTTACAAGCCTCGGTAAGACCTCATTATAATAAAAGGTTTTGGATCCTGCAAAATGTTTATTTTATACACGTGTTCAATGACAAGGGGTTAATTTCATTGGCGGCGACGTTTGAGAGACATCGAGATTTGGTTGAACATGGAAGTCAAAAGAACGTTCTTCCCCCAGCGTTGTCTAGGCGACGGGACACAAACAAAAAAGTAAGCCTCTTATTTTAGCTCACCGGACATCTGTATGAGATGTTCTTTCGACGTTCATATACAACCAGATCGTGACATTGATCCGACGTCTGGTCGTAACGTTTATCCAACATCTATGAAACGCCGAATGCTGACTTGAGTCACCATAGCTTATGTTCACATGGTTGGTTTTAAAATATATACACGAGTGGTGTCGGCATCAACCTCCTACAAAACAAAGTCCCCATCTCTAACAGCATTATTTTCATGAACTTCTTTATTTATTAATGCCCCTATTAATTTATTCTGCAGAGAAAATGCAAGAATTGAACAGAACAGCAAGGAATTTCAAAAAATCGCTGGGGGATTTTTATTTGTCCTGAAACTGTAATTTTGATGTGCAAAAAGACCGCTGTGCCACAGCAGTAGAAATAATGACTCTATTTGTAGGCAGAAGCAAATTAAATTCCATATCAATGTACAGTCTCGCGGCAAATGTAATAACTGTATTCTAATCTCATTGCTGTAAAACTAAGTCCCAATTACATCCGGGGCACAGATTAATGCGCGCAATTTGGATGCTCTCAGCAGCGTTTATCTACGCGTCGATAAATAATTCAGTGCCTAATGTACACAGTTTCAGTGCCGACCCCCCCCCCCCCACCCCTCCCCAAAACAGCTGCTGTTACCTCCGCGCATAGGGGTCACCCACAAGATACTCAACCCCCACCCCACCTCCCCCTGATCCAGGTGATTAGGTGGCGTGCAGGGAGGGTGAGCGGGTCAATAGGTCACGCAATATCACAGATGTCCTTGTTATGTGATGGGTGTGGGGGGGGGGGGGGGACACTTCTCGTCTTCATGCTATTCTCACAAGTCTGATTCGTATGTTGCCGCTGTTATGAGAGCACTGTTTTGCTCTGCTCTTATTACAGGGGCACTGTTTTTTCTGTTCTGGTTTTAAGGGCACTGTTTTGCTCTGTTCTTGCTAAGAGAGCACTGTTTTGCTCTGCTCGTTTCAAGGACACTGTTTTTTTTTGTCTTCTCTTGTTACAGGGGTACTATTTTTTCTGTGCTGCTGTTACAAGGGCATTGTTTTGTTCTGCTTTTATTACAAGGGTGCTGATTTGTTCAGATTTCGCGACAAGGATGCTGCTGGTTTTGTCTTTGATAGACACATTTTACAAGGGCACTGGTATTTGTGTTACAATGACACTGATTCCTCTCTTATTGTTACATGCCCACAGTTCACTTTGTATATAGTTTTACAATGGTCATGTTGCAGTGTGTGCTTTTTTAGGGACATTGTTCTTGTTACAAGGACAGCGCCTGTTTTGTCATGTTTTCATGTCCTTGAACTTTTGTTCTGAGAGTTTGGCTGGCCGCAAAAGAGTGACTACCAGATTTACTTCTTTTGTTGCAAGAACGTGGTTTGACAATGTGCTGTAGTTATGAAAACAAGGTGAGCACTTCTTGGCATTGCCCTTCTTTTGCAGAACGGATTGAGATCGTCCTCCTTTGTCACGTGAGCTGCATAAGCACGACTTGAGACCGTCCTCTTTTGTCACGTGACCATGGCTTGAGATCTTCCTCCTTTGCTGCATGAGCACGACTTGAAGATGTTCTACTTTCGTAATGAGAACGCAGGTTGAGTATATCTGCTGTTTGTTATGAGAGCTTGAGAATGTTCTTTTGTTACTAGCAGACAATTACTCTTGTCGTCAGAAAATATCCTATTCGGACTTTGATGGGAAACGCATATGCTAGATGGGTGCAAGTGCAGCACTGCTGCATAGGTAAGCGCTGCACCACCTGCTCATCCTTGTACACTGCTGCATAGGTGTGCCACCTGCCCACCCTTGTACATTGCTGCACCACCTGCTCACCCTTGTACACTGCTGCATAGGTGTGCCACCTGCTCACCCTTGTACACTGCTGCATAGGTAAGCGCTGCTTCACCTGCTCACCCTTGTACACTGCTGCATAGGTGTGCCACCTGCCCACCCTTGTACACTGCTGCATAGGTAGGTGCTGCACCACCTGCTCACCCTTGTACACTGCTGCATAGGTGTGCCACCTGCCCACCCTTGTACACTGCTGCATAGGTAGGTGCTGCACCACCTGCTCACCCTTGTACACTGCTGCATAGGTAGGTGCTGCACCACCTGCTCACCCTTGTACACTGCTGCATAGGTGTGCCACCTGCTCACCCTTGTACACTGCTGCATAGGTGTGCCACCTGCCCACCCTTGTACATTGCTGCATAGGTAGGTGCTGCACCACCTGCTCACCCTTGTACACTGCTGCATAGGTGTGCCACCTGCTCACCCTTGTACATTGCTGCATAGGTAAGCGCTGCACCTCCTGCTCACCCTTGTACACTGCTGCATAGGTGTGCCACCTGCTCACCCTTGTACATTGCTGCACAGGTAGGCGCTGCACCACCTGCTCACCCTTGTACACTCGCCAGTAGCCTGAACCGCCGTTCTTTTACAACTGCTTGCCACATTACTCCTCCATGCTTGGCTGCGGTCCTGACTTATCCCTTGTTACTTGTAACTAGGAGATACACAAAATAGCAATATGATGATCCCTGGGTGACACATTCTGTCGTAGAGGGGGCTCACAGGCCTAATCCGAGAAGCGAGCAAATTCATTAGCTGGCGGCTAAAACAGTAATCCCACGCATCAAACGTCACACAAATTGCCATGCTTTCACTGTGCTTTCGCTAACATGCCCATGCATAATGTACGAACAAACGATGGGGGGATTTACTATCAAATTGAAATAGAAATTTATTTTGGAGGTTGTAGCTTACTTCATGTAAGCACGGCTTTGCATAATAATAAAAGTGAAGTAATTCGGTCCATTAATATCAATACATTGTCTCGAAATATTTATTGGTTACTTCTGGTACATATGTATATATGAAGCATAGCTTAAGGAACATTCAAAATGTAAGAAATGGACAGATTATGTAAAAAAAATACCTGAGACTGGAACTGTGCCCAGAAATATCGGCTGACGAAATCGATAATATATCTTAATATATAATAAATATCTTTTCGACCATTTGTTCTTGACGATTTGCCCTATCTTTGGAAACCCCCCCCCCCCCTCCTTCCCCACCACCACCTAAAATCTACTGGACAAACGAACTGTGCACATCATACAAGGCCATGGGTCGAGGCTGTGCTGTTTGGTAATCCTCTTGCTGCAGTTCGTAGTCAAGAACCTTACAATGAGTGAAACAATTTGATAGTATTATCGGAAAAGCTGACCATGTACAACAGCTTTTAGGGATGCTATAAGCAACAACGGTTATAGATACAATCCTAGATCAGTTACTAACTGGAAAACCTGACGTCGATATATACCTGAGAATGAGGAGCTTGCTGCATAAGACAGACTGCCCCAACTTGTCATAAGAATACTGCCCCCAACATGTCATAAGACATACTGCCCCCAGCATGTGATAAGACATACTACTCCAACATGTCATAAGACATACTGCCCCCAACATGTCATAAGACATACTACCCCAACATGTCATAAGACATACTGCCCCCAACATGTCATAAGACATACTACCCCAACATGTCATAAGACATACTGCCCCCAGCATGTAATAGGATATACTGGCCGAGCATGTCATAAGACATACTTCCCCCAACATGTCGTAAGACATACTACCCCAACATGTCTTAAGACATACTGCCTCCAACATGTCATAAACATACCACCCCCAGCATGTCCCAAAACATACTCATATTGTGACCATCATGTCAAAGGACAGACTGCTGCCAACATGTCATAAAGCATACTGCCACCAGCATGTCATAAGACATACTGTCCCAACATGTCATAAACATACTACCCCCAGCATGTCACAAAGCATACTGATATTGCCACCAGCATGTCATAGGACATATTACCACCAGCATGTCATAAGACACATTACCACCAGCATTGTTAGAAAAAGCTGCGTTGCGAGGAGAGGAATAAAACGGAAAATAGTTCGTTGACGCGTTGGAAATTCTTTATTCACTTATTCATCCACACTGGGTGCGCTTGCCCACAATTAACGAAGCGTTCACCCCACAGAAAACCTACTGGTACGTCACCAGCGTTAAAACTTGATGGACGTGTTCTTCAAAGTTGTTATAAAGGCCATCAACGGTAACTGAAACAACACATATTCAGTCACACATTAATCTCAGGTACACGGCTTTGACACTTATTCGCTAAACCAGAATTCCACTTAAAATGACGATTAAGTAACAAGTATCAATACATAAACAAATCGCTGTCAAATGAAATAAACCGCTGAAATGTACAGACATATTTCTGGAATATTAGCCTTTACGTTTTTCTCTTAAAATACAGGTAAGTGATTACAACAACACAATATTAATAAAACAACAATAGCTTACCGAAAACTATTTTGGCTCCTCCTACAACTTTCTTAAATAAATCCGTGTTTCTTTAAGCACCCATTTGTCCACTTAGAGATTTAGTACCTATTCTTAATAAACAGCCTTAAATAACTGTCCAACTTTAGGACGTAACAATTATCCAGTTCTTTTATCTTAATATTGTCCACTTTTGGACCTTAACTTCTTGTTCACGTTAGGACCTCGTTAGTACTTTGTCCACCGTTTGAACCTCCAATTCTTGCCCCCTTTTGGGACTCTTAAATTTGTCCACTTCTTAGGACTTAGACCTTCTGCTATCCGTATTTTTTTATCTCGAGCGTTACCTCGGAAGCCCTCCAGATGGGACAAAATAACATATTCTTATACCCAAATTCTACCCCAGGGCGGTCCAGTGCAACACGTGCCCCGTCACCAATTCGGGATCTTATTGGGTACAGTATCTAAAGTAATCTACAACACTGACCCAATAAACTTCTCTAATTTGACCATTATGGTAACCAAAAGATCTGACGGATTTTACTCACGGATTTTACTCACATAATAACCCCTATGGCAAACATAGAAACCCCCGCCCAGAGACCCTTGATGGCTGCGGAAGGCTGTTGCATAATGTCTTATCTTTTACACAAAAACAAATAAGTTATTGTCAGTAAGGGAAAGCAGTATTTACTTTGATTCTTTGAAACCACGAGGTTATCCGGTCGTAAAATACATCAATACATTAAAGCAATGGCAGTTCTTACTAATCTGATTGAGAAATAGCATCAAAACATCTATAATTACATCACAAAACCACGTTTAAAGTTGGAATTGAATGCCCAAAAAATACAGAGAAATTCAAAGATTTAACCCATTTAAAAATAAAACAGAAATCGCTCGTAGCGGTTTCTACAAGCATGTCATAAGACATGCTGTCCCCAGTGTGTCATACTACCACCAAACCTGGTTGGTCCGTGTCTGTGTAATATATCCAGACAGCAAGAGTGGAAGCCTGAGAGCAGGAATCAGCATATCCGGACGACTGGGCAGCATCCGGTAGTTAAACTCCTCCCTGAAACCCAGTGCAGTTTTGCTGTAACCTTAAAGTTCAAAGGAGTATCATGACATCAACCGGGCATACAAAGACATTTGAGTGCCGTATGGGTTTTACTACTTCACTGCGTAAAACTCAAAACGAGTCTGAAATCGTTTTCACGTGGAGCTGTCTGCTGGTGGCAACGTTAATATTTAATTAGGTAATGTTAATGCGGCATCTACCCAGTAAAAAATTTCTACCCAGTAAAAAAAATCAACGTCAATTTGAGGTTGCGATGTCGACTCGGCCAACCACAACTCATAAAAGAAGTCTTACCAAAAATCTTTGACATAACGTCGTTAATAGACGTTGGAAAAGCAGTCTTGTTTAGACATTTTGCTTGCAACCAAAACACAACTTTCTCCGACGTCTGCTCAATACCTTTGGTGTTGAATACACGTCGAAAAATTGACGCTCTAAAGACGTCAGATTTCCAACCAAAACAACCTGAGGTTTTTTTTTTGAAAATAGACCAAAACGAGAACGCAAACTACGAGGATTTCAAGAACGAGTTTTTAGTTTATTTCCACCTACTTTTGAAAAATATTTATGGAAATCAATATCATATACATCAAGTGCTTCGGGATGTCCTCCAGGTAGTAGCACTGTGACGGAGGGTTGACCACGTGTATAATGTGTGCTCACTTAATAAGAGCGTTGGTCTAGTAATCCTAAGGTCCTGGGTTCGGATGAAGATAGCAGCCAGTACTATTGAAAGAGAATCTATGGGAAAGGTGAGTGTAGGAAAGACGCCAAAGTGTCGAGAAGTTAGGGAATGCTTGCTGAGAAAATTTGCAGGAACCACTGATATTTTAAAATGTGATGCCGAGAGGCTTCTGAGAAAACTCAGTGCTTCAAGCGCCGTTGCAAAGTCTATGTACTTGTATTTTGAGGTGAAGATGATGGAGGCTTGAAGACAGAGGTTGATGAAGCCTGTGTAACTGCTATGTCTTCGCTGAACCTTAATAAACTCACTGTATCGTCATTCTAAAACATGTTTCTGTTTCCGGGGGAAAAACAGCTGGATACTAAATAGCCTGGGAATAACTGGACTTCTTTAATTGATTTTAAGGATATTATGTCATAATATTATTCCTTAGAACAATACCGTCTGTTAGAACAAAACCCCCAGCAATTTATTGTCACTGTGAGAGAGATAAACACGTCATACTCATCGGGGATCTCACGTTAATAATTCTTAATTAATTATTACGCCTCCAACTTGTATCTGATAGTTCATCATAAAATGCCACTGAGGATTCAGTACAATAGATGGTGTAGCGCTTTCATGTAGATGTTAGCACAGTATTGTTAATTAAAGGCTCCCACACACTTGGTCCATGCGCGGTGTGACGTAGCACTTGCCAGTCCGACCATAAACATGTGTTCTTTCGCAGTGTCAGAGCGAACAAACCCGCAACCTGTCTTAAAACAATACCATTTTTATTAAAAGGACAATTGTGATTACTGGAGAGTCGGGTTAGAACTATATAAAAAAAACTAAAATTAAAAAAAAAACACATACAAAAATGTTTAAATAGTTAGAATGTGAGTGTAAGTGTGTGGAATCCGCAGCGTGAGTGTACGAAATCCACAGTGTGAGCGTGCGGAATCCTCTGAGTACACGTTTGGGTTCATGTTATCTCGTGGTCAAAAAATAGTTAGAACCCAGAGAACACCCGTCGAACGTCCGAATGTATGTGGCCTACAGCATCGTAGGAAGGTGAAGTCCTCACGCTCCCGGGACCATCCTTAAGTCACATTTGGCCTAAGCATGAGCAGAGCTGTGGCGTATCAAGCTCAATGCTCACACACCCTATAACTGAAGCAGCAGCAGATAGTCCCAGAAAAAAACACACTGCTTTACAATGTCGATACTACATCTCCAGCCATATTCTTGTCAAATTTCAGCGCTCTAAGTACAAGTATCCCAAACACAAAGTTTAGAAAATATCGAATATCGAATAGTTTATAATAATTTGATCATGGCTTCTACATATTGCTCCATCGTAAATAGTGGTAGACGTAAAATATATAAAGCTAACGACATGAAGAGAGCTTTGGAACTGACTCCGGTATCTACTGAGTTCCGAGAGTTTTCGAGTAACACCAGATAGTGCTTATCTGGTTATATATTTGTTTTATGTTTCAGAGGAGCTGAGTTCCAGGAAGATCGTACTTCGGCCATTTTTGCAGCATTATCCGGAACTACCGATTTGCTGACTTAAGATTAGCTTTACTAATCCTGAGCAAATCCGCGATATAAAAAGCACACACTCGGAATTAACTAATGCTGTCGTTTTTATGTACTTCTGAGCAAGACGCAATTTGAACGCTCGTCGAGCTCAGCTTAGCGTAAAATATGCGATACCGTAATGCCTTAGTGCCGAAGATAAAGTTCCTTTTTTTAATTAAAAAAGGTTTTTCATTTTTCACAAATGCCGAGCCGATGCTAGAAAACTATAATCCATATCGTTTCTCTTTCCTAACGTAATAGAATTTGGTGTTCCTTAACTTAAGTGATAGAACTCCGATTCTTGAAAATTTTTGCAACTGCCTTGGGCTCCCCTTATGGATAAGCTACCCATTCACTCCACAAAATGTCACTTCGATCGTCACCCCAAGACGTGGAGTCCAGCGAAAGGGGAAGAAGGTAGGCTAAAAGCATTGTTAGTTGGATCCAACTATACACCTACCATATTTGTGAAAGACAAAGTTCCGTTTTAATTGGATAAAAACACGTATTCTTTCCCACAAATGACCTATTGGCAACCGTTGCATCTCAACGACGCCAGAAAAGTGAATTGGCTATCTTTGGGACAGCGAGATGCTGCTGTCGAAGAAAAATTGCTTGATTTCCATTCTTTATTCGCTACAACAATGTCGAACCGGGCAACATAGCGTGAAGTATCACTGTTTATCGACGCTTTGGAGCGTAATGCTGAAGTACAGCAAACCAAAGTGTAAGTAAAAACTAAAATCTTCAACTGCCTCAAAAATTGTTTACTTGTCTAGTTCAACAACGCTTGGCGGATTTCGTTCAGCTAACGCCATTCACTGCGCGGTATTTTTCCCGTATTTATGTCGTGAGTTGTGATGCTGCATCCACAGCGACGTAACCCGCTGCCGCGGCTTTCATGACGGCCGTATCTCACTCTCCACAGCCTCCGCAGCCGTGACTGTAGAACGCTGCAGCCCTTGCGACTTTCCACCTACTACAATACACTGAAGACACGCTTCTCGTGTGTCTCTATAAAATCTCAACACACAAGTAGAGTCAAGGCTCCCCAGCTCTCTTGAAAGGAGGTTTTCGCGAATCCCAACGTTGACCCCCAACGCTGTTGAAGTGAGTAGACTATCGCTACCTCGCCTCTTGATGCGGGTGCGATTTACAGTTACTACACTGTAAATGGCAAAATTAACCGTTGCTTCGACCGTGACCTTGCCTATGTCTCTGATGGCGTAAACAAAACAAGTAGTCGCCGCTGCTCTAGCGAGCTCAATTGCTTTTACGGTCTCAACATCTACAACTTGCTTTTGGGCACAACAAATTCTCCTCGATTGGTTCTCCTTCCCGATCTCCGAGGGCATGGCTTTACCGTGACTTATTTGTGTTTTCGTTCGATGATCTGCCATGGCTTTTAAAATAACACTCTGGTGTGCCTATTCAAACAGAGAGTTTTCATCCGGTGCGTGAATTTCAAATTTAAATGTAAGTTCTCGTATTGGCACTTTATCTGCAAATGAAAATACCGAACTTTCGAAATAATCAACATTACTGTCAAATCCCACTAATACTATATGCTTTATGGGTGGGGTATTTGAATTTTGATATTGTGTGTCAAGTTAGAGAAGCACTCATCGCTGCCTGAACAGGGAGTCCACCATTAGCGGGGCCGAAACCATTACCGGGTTGATTTTCTTGAGGAGAAATCACCTCTAAAACACATTCTATTAAGAACGACACACCTGAATAGCTCCACAGGTGGAGTTTAGAATCTCTGGCTGCGCATGGTGGTGATCGAAGTACGGTTGAAGTTTTCCGCCCTCAGTGGGATCCGTTGGTGGCCCCAGTGCCTACTTGGATAGATGCGGATACCATGTTGCTGTTGAATTGTCGGAGGCCACCAGCACCAGGCAGAAGTTCGAATCGTCATGTTTTCCATGAATCACTGCTGATTTGAACCAGTAGAATGTCTTTGATGGCCATCAACAGCTGAGTGCGTCGTTCCCTATATCCATCGGATCCGGACATGGTGACACATGGTGACTACTCCTGAATCCAAAAGAAGATTCTGTGCGATAGTGTCCACTGGCCCAGCAACACTCACTCTTGTTTGGATGGCATGTCTGCGAGCATAATCAATTGTTTCTGGATATGGTGTAGAGGCAAAGTTATGCCCTGCGACTCCGCTAGAAGCTACACATCCCTTGTTGCATGCATCAATTCGCAAGTATCAGTTAAGCATGTTTCATGTCCAGCATCTCCAACACATTGAAGTGTGTATCATTCAACTCTGCTGACCACTTGCTCTACCCTTTGAAGTGAGCACTTGAATGTCTTCCTTTGAGCGTGTGACACCTGTCGCTGAGCCGCTCCAGTTTCTCCCTTCCTTCCTTCGACAGTGTTACCAGAGTGGCGTGGCGACGCTTTAATTTTACCGCGTGTCTGGCTAGTTTCTAGAATTGCATTCTGCCCAAGCGTTCTGTATTTTCCTTCACTACTGAGAGACCTGACAGCTTTTCCGCTCACGGCAATAGTGACACGCTGTCCCGCACCTCACTATGAGGCACTCGATTTTTCTGGGCAGTCTATTGTCGGTTGAAGTCGTGAAGTCAGACTGATCTCCGAGAAATACGTTCATCTGCTTTTTTCGACTTCTCATTTTCCATATTTACGAGCAGAACCAGCTCTACGTGTTGATGTTAAGGGGCGAGAGAATATATGGATGATACTTTTCGATCGATGGTTTGATCCAATGGCAACGAAGTCAAAATTTATATTGTCAAGCAAAGTCGATTATGCCAGTCGAAATAACGTTTTTCCGCCGACATCGATAAAGTGACCAACAGTCACTATCTAGACAATGACAATCATAAAGTGCCATTGCCATCCCTCCATCAAAGTATCCCCATTGTGGGTAGTTACGGCAGGGTAGTAGACTGTTTGAAGTCAATTTTCATGAATATTTTCCGAAAGCAGACGGCAAAGAATCTTGCGCACTCCTGATATTACCTCATTTGGCGTCGTCATTCATTGCGGTATATTTTATAGCAACCTGTAATTTCTGCAATTTCTGGAGAGTGATAACACAGTGACGTTGTTCGCTGTAACTTCGACATCTATAAACACCGATTTTACGACATCTGAACAATGTTCAAAACATTTGTTCTTTTTATAATGCGCTTTAGCTGAGGGTTTGCTTAATTTTTTCAAATCGATCCAATCGAAGTAAGCAATGCAATTGAGCGATGCTATATCATTCTGCGGCTTAAAATCCGGCTTAACTAATCCCGACTGGCTTCAATACGTGCCTTTCCATATTTAGGATTTGCTCGGTACTAACTTGCGCACTGCGTATTAGAACACGACGTTAGTTATTACGCGTTACATTATTACGCTTTTTAAAATTTTAAGCCAAGCTAACAAATCTGGTGAGCGTTCATACTGTGCCTTTTTTAGTATTAACTAGTCCAGGCTTAGTTAAGCTAATGCTAAGCAAATCTGCAGAGCAGCTGATTAAGACATGTTGGATCTTATACGTGAGCAGAAAGAATCGCGCTAGAGAGCAAGTCAGGTGCTATCTAAGTAGGGCCCTTTGATATCTTTACAAATTAAACCAAATACATAACGAATAATAAGTGCATATTCAGTTCCATTCAACGATTTGTATGATAACGTTAGTGAAAGCACCAGTCGATTTCACAGATGTAGCCGGGTATTGTCTGCAATTATACAATTGTGATATAGTTAACACAGTGACATGCAGTTTTTCACATGAGGGTAACAAAACTGCACGTTATCCTTTTAACTATATCACAATTACTTTGTTGCATATAGTATAGCCACAGGAGCTAAAACTGACGATTTTGTGCCATGCTGTCAATCATCCAGTACCTCGCTGATGCGGCGCGTACTGCGTCATTGGCTTTCGTCATGGCCTTGAGTACTAGAAAATACTCATTGTGCCGTTCATGCCTCGTGCTTGTAAACCGGTTGTTTTTATATTTTAATTTATTACTTAAATGGAAAATCCGAAGTAAAATTCAAAAAGAGCTTTTGAAATCTGAATGATTCGCAAATATTCTAAAGATGTCGGATGTTAAACGAAACCACACAAGAAATAATAAGCCGTTTAAAGAAATATTTTTAACTTTTAATGTTTGTCAAGTGTTGAATATTTCCTTGCAAAATACGGCTCTATTTTGTGTTGGTTTTATAATAGCGATAGACCATGGGGCTGGTGTGCTTTGTGTTGCATTCGGATACTTGTGGCAGGCCAAGCCTTCCACGCCTGCCTGAATCCAACACAAAGAATCGAGCCCCATAATCTGTCCCTGTAGCATTGTGTCGTTCCCTATGACATAGTTTACAACGTGTAGGTTTTGATTTTTTGCACGAATATACCGCCGTATAGGATGAAGGTATATTTGTGCAAAAAATTTCACGGCGTTCGCACTCCAACAGGTATTTTGTATCGCTTTGGTATTTGTGTGCAATTAATATTCAGGAGAATATTTAATTCTTTCGCGAACCACTTTTTTTACGTCACCTAAGTCAATACTAATTTTTGCACGTGGTTTTATTGTTTTGAAAATAATTTACATATTTTGCCTTGACATGCATTAATTTTTCGAGCCCTCTAATTAATTTTTTCGCGTACCAGAATTAAGATATCTTTTCGAAAACATAATTTATATCACAATCAAATTCGTGATAAAGCGCATGTTCACAGACGCTCTTTAAAACAGATTTTATGGATAATTATACCACGGGAAACTCATAGCGAAATAAAAGAGCGCGAATAAATAGTAACTAAAATGTGAAAAATATATATGTTGCGCGACAATAAAAATTGTCGCAGTGCCATTTTAATGATTGCGAAAAAAAAATAAAATTTACGACATATAGGTTTTGGTTTTTGTACGAGTATACCGCCATACACATAGCAGCATGCGATCACAACGTAAAAATCACCATGGCATGTGTTTTGTACGTGGAGAAGCTGCGTGTGCTGATGGAGAACGCAACAATTAACATCTCTAATTATACGGTAGTGGATTGGCACTCGGTGCGTGTTATAATTACGGCTACAATAAACAAAGTAAAGTGAACCGGAGACAACCGGAAATTATTTTTCTATAAAAGTAAAGAATACTTGTAATTCTGAGTTTAGATATATTTTGGTTAAATTCTTAAAAGTTTTTGTTTTGTCATGAAATTAACAATGTAAGAAAAGAAATCTGCTCAAATTATTCTATAGGATCATAAGCTTCTGGGGCCGCATTCTCAAAAGTTAACTGTACAGTTAAATAATTCCGTTCACAGCTCCTATAGCAAAGAACTTTTGAAAGTTAACCGATAAATTTTACATTTTTATGTTAAAATATATTCTGGTAAAAATGGTTTGCGTAATTTAGCTAAATCAGCTGGTTTCCCTTGTGCTGTGTGCTGTGTGCTGTTAACTGCACAGTTGACTTTTGTGAACACCGCAGCTGACGTTTCTGTTTATTGTCGTTCTTTTTTTTTTTTTTTTGCGTTATATTACTCGTACTTGCACAGACGTTTAAAAGTAAAGAGTAAAGGGGATAAACATTTATTAATGCTGGAATGCACAGGGGATGAGAAGTTACCAGTTAAGTAGCCAAGATATCATGGATGGGGATTGTTATTTCAGTGTGGTTTAATTTCCAAATTCTTTTGATTAGGAATAAGAACTGGTCCTTCCACGATATTTTTTCTCTCTATTGCAATCGGCAGAGTTGTGAGTCCCGTCTGACTGTCTCTCTTTCTGTCTATACATCTCCCTTTCTGACTTCCTTACGAGACAGGAACAGATAGCATGAGGATTGACCACCAGCAGTCTCCTTAAATGAAAGCATGGCTTACTTTTTTGATGTTTGAATTCAAATGCATATCTTTTTTCTTCCAAAAGGGTGCAGATTAATATGTGAAAACCGTAGCATCACCTCTCAGTACCATATAAGAATTTTCCTTAGTACTTTTTATTTGTGATATTTATTACTAAGTGGCGATGCTAAAGCCGTATTCATTAAGTGCCACAAAGGTGACACTGCCGGTTAATATGATGTAAATAGGCTGGTGGCGATTGAGTGAGTTGGTATTTATGAATACGGCCCTAGGTATGAAATCAGCATCTCAGTCCTAAAATATTCATTCGTCTTAAAGATTGTATTACCGTGATTGCAGTACCGATTGCAGCATCTCAGTCCTAAAATATTCATTCGTCTTAAAGATTGTATTACCGTGATTGCAGTACCCTGATTGCAGTACCGTGATTGCAGTACCGTGATTGCAGTACTGTGATTGCAGTACCGTGATTGCAGTACCGTGATTGCAGTAAACGGATTGCAGTATCGCGATTTCTAAGCGATAGCCGAAGCACTCAGTGGGCGGTAATTGCGGATGCTGTGATAAGCTATCCTACCCATTGTATTTGTCTAGCTGAAGCCATCAGAGTGAAAGTGAATCCCCAGCTTACCACCCCTGGCAGTGTTCGAACCTGGGATCTTGAGATTACTGCTGTGGTGTGGATGCAGAACTGTAGTTGCCTAATTAATGTGTTAATAATTATTGTCATTATAACTCAATAAAAATACCACTTATTTGATTTTACTTTTTAATATTTAAAGTTGCTTTTTAATGAAAAACTTATCACAAACATGGTACATGGTCATGGTTACAAAAGGGGACGGATCCACTTTTGAAAAAAATCCAACCCTCTAATTCATGTATACCGCTCAGCTAGTCGCAGTCCCGGGTAAGAAAGATCGTGGATTCGCCCCCCCCCCCCGTCTTTGTTCCCCACCCCCCCCCCACCCCCCACCCAGCAAAATACAGTGCACACAATTACTATATCTAATTCATATCGCAAACGTGATTAGGTAAATATCATTTTCTAATTTGCAGATATTTGCAGATATTTGCAGATATTGACTCAACCGTGTGTTTAAACAAATTGATCAAGAAATAAAAACACTTTATGACATTTATAAAATTTGGCGGCAATGAATTAGAATGTTTTTATACTGCAGATATTCGCATTTGGCAATTTGTTTAAAATTTGACTGAGCAACAACAAAAAAAAATGCCAAATGTGTCTACTGCATGGGAATATCTGCATGTCGTTAGAGTTTCAGCAGTAATTTCAGCAAGTGTCACGCACTTTATTAACTTACTATAAATACATAATGATTAGAAGAAAACAAGTTGACTTCACCCTCACTTTCCTATGGAACTAAGTACGGAAAAACAAACTGTTTTTACTTCTAAACACGGAAGTCACAACCAAATAACAACAAGTATGTACAATTAGAGAAGACTTAAATCTAAAAATAAACCCCCCTTAACACATGCTTTGGATAAAATGATGTCATGTTGATGTCGGCAATAAAAAATTCAGGATGGATAAAACTGGCTTTATGACGTCATTTTAAGCATCGCAGGGAATGGGCGATCCCTTGTTGCGGAGAGCTCACAGGTGGGAATCATTCCTGAAGGAAAGAGAGATTTATCTACTAAGGGGAGGGGAGGTGGGTTGCTTTCACGAATTCACGACGCTTTCTTGTGACGTCATAAAGGGAGTCAGCTGTCCACGTAGCTGTGTGACAGTGCTGGGCGTTTGCACCTGGAATCCGACAGGTTGTGTTGGTGGGAACAACGGCGCCATACCGAGAGCTAGTGGATTCATGGATTTGCTTGCTTGTACGCGAGGGTATTTCGAGTTCGGTCGCCGTCCGCGAGGTACTTTCTCCTGTTCTAATAAACTGTCAATACTGAAGGGACTCTTGTGCGTCACGTGATGTGTGACGTCATGCTGCACGTGATTTCTAGAGTGCGCATGCTCGGAGGAGCTGTCACTGAAGTAATCAATATCATTCTCATAGCTTTCTGCCTCATCTGTTTTATCGTCTCGAGTCTTATCACATGGTGTAATGTCCTTAATATCATCATTTACGACATCAATTTCTTGATCAAATTCATTGGTGCCAACAACCTGAGAATCTCCAGTATGCCCTGCAGCCACATTTTTCTTCCTTTCATCCAGTTTCCTCAGCCTCTCCTCCTGCTTGCGTTTTTTACGCTCGTCTCGCTCTTTCTCGCGTCGAAGCAGCTCTTCCGGTGGGATCGGTTCGCCGCTGCATGTCTGTGGGTGGGCGTTATGTGGAGGGCGTCCAGGCCCTTTCTTCGTGTGCTCCTTTTTTCGCCATTTAGCTCGTCTGTTTTGGAACCACACCTGTAACACACACATAAAAAGAAATACTGACTTATTGTGTCATTTTCACCACTCTGTGGGGGGGGGGGGGGAGAAATGAGTAGGCATAGAAATCAATTGTTGTATATTTTTATCTATAATATTTTAAAAAAAGAAAACAGCTTTAAATTGATATCGGGTTTATACTCAACAGACAAGGTTAAGTTTGCCACACGTCTACCAATTAAATCACTTCAGTTCTTATTGTAAAACTTTTTACAGAACCCAGTTATACTTGATAAAAAAAAGTCTCTAAAGGGACAGCAATAGGCAGGTGCTGAAAGTCACACTTGTGTATTCTCCAAATTGTGTTTGTTTTGCTTTATTTGCTGATGAAAAACGCTACAAAGAGTTACAACAATAACCCTTTTCAAGAGTTTTTGAAATCGCACCCGCCCATTTTTACACTCTCAAACAACAAATCATTAAATTATCTTCACACTTAAGTATTGACAAAGATAACATGAAATTCTATTTGAAAACATTCTGTCAATGAAATTCATCCAATAGAATTATCTGCAAGCTTGGCAGACATTTGCAGGTCCCCGAGGGAGGCAACAAATATTTTCCGAATAGAGACAATATTTGTTTCGCTTTGAATTTAGCTCTCTTCAGCTGTTAGGATTTTTTAAACGACTCCGAAAAAAAAATTGTCATTACTCAGTCAACCTGTTTTATAACAAACTATGGCATTGTGAAAAAATTAATTTGGATGTAGATACTAGATAGAGAGTTAAAAATATCACATTCATGCCGTACCTTTAAATTTGAAAAAAAAGTGTGGTCATTTTATTAAATTGCTAGATTTTGTATATTCTCTCGGTACACAGTTTTACGGCACATCCTTCCGGTGAAAAATTCTGATTACGGAAAACTAAATGTCATTCATAATTTGTGTTTCTGGACTTTCAGATTTCTATTTCTCAACATAATGATTTTTCGGCTTCACCATTTGTTTCACCTTTAGACATGAAACAAATTTACAAGTTAGTTCAGGGATTATCTCTTTATAGTTTATTGAAATTAGAGCTAAAGAATCTCAAAGCATTGCGGAGAAATTAAATGATTACTCAATTAGTGACTTGAAAGAATTCCATAATGTCATATCGTTCTTTCAAATGGCATTTTTCGGTTTGCTTTTCCCAGAAAAGCATCAGAATCCGATACTTGAAGTGACATAAACGTGATACCAGAATATACACAAAGCCTGTATAGAAACAATATTGTCAGTGCCTCTCTATTATATAACTGTACGTCAAGAGAAAAAAAAAAGACTTGACAAACTCGCACCTGTGTGTAATCCTATCGCATTATTAACCAATGTTATTCACATATTTAATTTTATAAATCTTTTTTTATAAAAGAACTGTAATGACTGAAAGTGTTTGATGTGGTATTGTTTTGAAATTGGTATCACCAGAAAATGTATCAGATTTCTACCACTACTAATATTTATTTTATTCCTTCATTCTAACTATAGCTAGTAGGACACCTTCAATAACAAAACAACATTTAATGGGAGAGAGAGATCGAAATTATTATTATTATTATTATTATTATTATTATTGCTATTGAATTAATTTTATTATTACTGTTTGTGAGATAGTTATTATTGTTGTTAATTATTATGCTTTCAGTAGTTGTCGCAGCAACAGAAATAGTATCAGTAGTAGTGGTAGTAATAGTAGTAGTAGTTGGTAGCACTGATTGACTAGTTGATTGACTGATTGATTGATGGAATGAATGAATAAATGAATGGCTGTTGGCTTCTTTGCTATAGTCCTTTGCAGTTCAGCAGTTAGAATCAGGGAGTTTGGATATGAACGAAGTAGCAGATCATTTCCTGAGGCAGAATAGGGCGTTGGGGGCCATCTGCCTTGTAATTAAACACGGAATAAAACTGATTTGGTGCATGAATATACTGATTAGGCTGTTGATAAACAGACGTGGAATTACATTGATAAGTCGCTTGTAGCCCATTTAGCTTCTACTCGAGAATCACACCAAAAGACAATTCATCAAAGATCGGTAAAAAGTGTACGTCAGAGGGGAGTGCGTGCGAGCCGCTTGACGTTATCTCTTGACGTGATGCCACTCGCCTCGTTAACGCAGCTTATCTTATCCGTAATTAACAAGTCGTTTGCGTGTTCTGCAACTGAGAAATACCAATGATATTCTAGGCTTAAAATGCGCACGAGAAGTGCCGGGGTATCTTGGTATGGTTTGGTCTGTTTACATTAATTTCGGGGGATGGGTGATTTCATCCCATGTCAGATGGAACTTAGTTTGAAAGGTTTGCGTTTATCTGACAATTATTGTGCGTAAACAACAATCGCCGCAAGCTTTGAAGAAAAGTGTCTGCTTGAACAAACGAATCGTGCGACTGAAACTCTGAAAACTTACGGCACGAATTTGGAAACACGATCATTGCATTTGCTGCAATGAACGTAATGAAAAAAAATACATTACACACAGAGACGCAATTGATACAAAAGAAAAATACTATAACTGGTGCTTAATGCCCCTACCGTTCGTCACAAATAAATAAGTAAATAAACAAATAAATAAAAGTAAGGAGAAAGAAGAGTGAATCAACTGAAATCAACTCCTGAAGCCTGACGAAAATGTCAGAATTTTGAAAAAAAAAAAAGCTTACAAATTTATTCATATATATTTCTGTTCGCATCTCATTAAGTGTTACTTATGACAAATAGCTTGTAGAAGTGGTATGCGTAATGTCCATTTAGTGAAACAAATGTCCGATTCATTGCCTGTTTCAGCAGTGCATAACTGCACATTAAAGTCAATACGACTGTGTCGTTTGGTTTTGACGTTCTCTTTTTCCCCCTTGAATTTCACCTTGCTTCAATGTCACATTTTGTTTGTTCCGTGTGCCAAATGTTTGTGAAAAATCTTCACTAAAATGAGTGATTTGGAACTCAGTAAAGCCAGGAGAATAATAAGTGCTGGGTGTAACTATTTTATCAATTGCCAAAGTTTTACTGTAGAAATGACTCAAGAATAAATGTGAATCTCCAGCCAAGACAAGGCCTGAGATGTCAATGATGATGTAAACACTGATATTTTATTCTGCGTATTAAAGCAAATATTGCTGTACTAATCACGTTGCCTTAAATAATGATGTGCAAAATGCGCCAGTTTTAAAAGATATATAAATGATTTCCCCGCCCATAAAGAAACCATAGTGATACAAAGTGGACCAGTAAGTGCATTCGTTTTTTTTTTCACGAAATAAGTTGCCCAATTAAAACATAAAACGGGATAAAAGTTACCTCAGCTGTTCGATCGCTTCAGATATTCTTATCACACGCTTTGAAAATTACAATGCACTAGTGATCAGGTGTGACGTCAAATTCTAGCATGTTACATGTGCTCACCTGAATGCGGGACTCGGCTAGATCCAGTTTTAGGGCCAGGGTTTCTCGCATGAAGACGTCGGGATAGTGGGAATCCTGGAAGGCTCGCTCCAGCTCCTCCAGCTGCCAGCTGGTAAAATTTGTCCTCGTCCGTCTTCTCTTCTGTCCATCCGAACTTTTATCACCATCTTCTGAGTCTGAAAATAAACAACCCTTTTTTTTAGTTTTACGTATACAGCGACCGAGGAGGGTTTGATCTGTTAAATTTTATTCTTACGTCATATGACCATGACAAAAGATTACGCATTCGGAAACTAAAAAAACAGCTCTAAAAAGAAGTGCTTGATGTGCACTAAAAATGTTACCCCCCCCCCCCCCCCTCAAAAAAAAGAGCGTCCCTTTGTAGGTTCCATACAAGTCAATTACAATCGCGTATATAAATATGGAAAGAAAGGTGCAGAGTGAAGGCGAAATAATCTTACAAAACTTAGAAATCTAAGAAAGTTTAAAAATCGGAGAATATATTTAGTAAATCGATAATTTTGTTGCTAGCATCACGATACGCATGCAATTCTAACCATCATGGCATATGTTCGAACCGCCAGTGTTAACAGAATAATCCACTTAGCGAAACAAAGGCCTCGCCCTCTGTATTTCGTTTTTTTTTCAAATGTTTTATAAATCATACATTTAACAAATCGACATTTGCCAACTGTTTGGTGCATCTGGGCATACTAGCATTTCAGGACTTGGGGGAGGAGGGGCTGAGGGCGGCGGAGGTGGGGGGGTGGCGCGAAGAGCCTAACAAAGAAACCAGCAAATAATAAATCACTCACAAATAGGCTGTATTAATCAAGCTCCACTGTTAAAAGCCCCTGTCACATTTGTATAGGGCCGGGTTTTGAATTTGGAGGGTTTCTACACCCATTCCTTGATTAATAAATTATTTTTTTTTCTTCAAAAAATAAACGTTTACATGCTTATAAGAAGTTTATGTGGCATTTTACCCTGCCATAAATATACTGTCTTGTTTGTCTTCATGTAATTTCTTTCTCCTTTTTTTCGAAAAATAAATAAAACTTAGTTCTGAAGCGTAATTGAATTTTTAAAACTGAAAATGTTAATAAGTCTTTATAAATAATTGTCCCATTTGAACATTTATTTTTTTTATATTTTTATTTGTTTTTTGCTAGTTGTTGTGTTCATTGTCCCGAGCAGTAACACATCATTGTCGGTTAGCAATAAACACAAATCCTTCTCATTAGGATAATAAAGGGGTACTGATATACCTGGGGGAGGGGGGTGGGGAAAGGGAGGTGGAATTCAAGAACGACTTTCCGAAAGCTCATAGCCCTCCATAGGTTTTGATGTTTATTACATTTTGTCTTTTTATTTTCTTTTTATTTTGAACAATGGAGATTTTTCCTTGGCTTTATTTTTTACACAAATTCATTCTCTGTGGGGTGAAGTTATCGCAAAATAAACTCACTCTGTTGATGAAAAGTTTTGTCCACCAATGAAATTATGCCAAGATAAACTAGCTTCAGGATTAATTTCATTATCTCCTCCGCTAGATGATAATATTACTTAATAAATAAAATAACACATGGTAACAGGATCCAAAATTCTTTAAAAAGTTAATTTTATTCCAAAAAGACAGTTTATTTATTTTCTCAAATTTTTGTCACAAATAACAGATTGTTAGACATGATCCGAAATGAACCAAACTGTAACCATAGAATCACACAATTAATTCTATAATCACATAATCATGTAATTAATTCTATAAACATAGTCTTGATTCTGTAGCAAAAATGAAAGATATGAAAACTGCAAATAAAGTGCAGAACTGCGAATATCTAATATTTTAAATCGTAGCCAAACTTAACATAAAATTTAAAAAATGTATAATTTTGCGTGCCTAAATAAACCTACTTATCCAAATGGTTTCTTATTTAGCAAATAACTTAATTAAAATTTTATCCCTCAGGCTAAATCAATTTCATTGCTTTGGGTGTAACGGTTTATTTTGCCCCTGCACAACTTCCACACCCCCCCCCCCCATTGCAGCCTCTGAAAGGGCAGATAGAATAGTATATCTAGACTTGTCTCTCTCCCGCTTCCGGTGCTCTCCCAACCTCCACACCCACACAAATTATGTTGTCCGGCCTGATATACAAGTCATTTTTTTTTAGCTTAATCACCCTGAATATTTGGAGAAATCGTCCGTGTCTGCAGAGGCAGATCAAGACACGATTATAGCGAGATTAGTGTTTGCCCATGGATCCAAATTTCCCACAGATCCAAGTAGAGTAAAGCAATACAACACTGAAGATGCCCAGAACTCTTTCTAATCTTATTTTGAATGGATAAATAAATTATTATTTTAATAGGTTCATTATACAACAGATTTGGGGGGGGGGTGGGGGTGGGACATCCCAGAGGCAGGAAGCAAGTCTAGGCGTTTTCGCCCTCCCCCCTCTCTGGGTGGGTCTGGGGGCTGTACAGGTATGGGGGGGGGGGCGGGCAAGATAGACTTTTTGTACACTCTGACGCAAGTTATAACGACTCTTCCCGGTTATATCTAAATAAACAATATTGAATTTTTATATGTTTATAGGCTGAAAGAAGCATTTGCAAGCAAGAATTTTTTATGTTGTATCAAAGATTCCTTTTGTAATATTTATCTGTATATTGTGACCACTTTGTGGATAAGGTGTATTTTAAGAAGGAGCGGAGATACCCGCAGATACTTTTATGCAAAATTTTCAGTATTTAGATATCTACGGGAAATTAAAAAAAATGTATTTCATATGCAAAGAGCCAAAATTTTACGCAACAATATTGAGCAATTTGGCTTTTGAGAAATACCAAGTAAAACTGTATATCAGTCTGAGTGAACAACATGAACGACAAGCATATCTAATAAACTTAAAACAGAAGCAATGTTGTATTTGCTTTTATTTTTTTTTAACAATTTAGTATTCTTGCAGGGGTGGGTGGATTAGATGAACAAGCTCGGACCTTCTATTACTTTGTCGGTGACGTAATTCTCTTACCGTAATTTTTTATTCAAATAAATAAAAACAGTTAGCTCAATAATAATTATCACCTCTGGATACACACAGAGAGAGAGAGAGAGAGAGAGAGAGAGAGAGAGAGAGAGAGAGAGAGAGAGAGAGAGAGAGAGAGAGAGAGAGCTTAGTACAACTGCTAGCTAATAAAGCCATCAACTGCAGTATCCCCCCATCCCTCATGAGAAGCAAAAAACATCAGAGTTAGTGGAAAAGCAGGTGAACCCCATCCCCACCCCCTTCCATCCCCTGTCCACCACCGTCCAGCTCTTTGTCTCCTCGTTACTCCATATAAATTTACTCTAAAGAAACATTTGGAAGGAAGACTTGTTACGATAAGTAATTAGTGGTTAATCAATGATCCACGAACAATGCTGTTTTGTGTTATTGAAAATTGAAACTGGAGAGTCGCCAATTGGATCGATTTTGTTGTATGATTTTATTTATTTATTTATTTTCTCATAGAGGCATTTACAGAGCAGATCAATCGAGTGATAAACCAGAGCTCTGCGGGGCCATGGAAACCGACGCAGGTCTCCCCGCTTCCTCCCATGTTCCCTCCATTAATATTAATCCCACCATTCTCTCAATTAACATATTAATTTTCGCATTACCCAGTTGATTAATTTGCTTGATTGACTCAATTACCTAATTAATTTCTTTGTTACTTTGTCTTGCAGTGAATTAATATACTTAACTTTGATTGTTTTCTCTTTTAATTTAATAAAAATAATTATTTATTACCAAACAAAGCTACAATCCATACTTCATATACACACACCTTTATTAAACTCTCTCTTTAAAAATCTAAAGCTCTGGAGAACCATAACTGATTATAAAATTGAGATGCAGAGGAAATGTACATTATTGTTTGGGCATAGGGGGGGGGGGGGGGGGGAGAGAGCAGTTTCACTGTGAAAAAGCAAATTCATTGTTAAAAGTGAAAATTTCTTTCAGCTCGCTGAAAGGTTACAAGCAAGAAGAGCATTTGAAACGAATTGAGAAGCATATCAATTGATATATAAGCAAGGCCCTACTTTAAGAGATAAGTGCTTGTAAGTTGATTTCGATAAAAATCGGTGTTAAAGTGTGCATAACACCAGTATGAAGGACTGCATAAGGGTTGACTTATCCCGCATATAACTCCCGTGTGATTTCAATACAAGGAGTCATTTCAAGTGTTTCCGGGAATGAGGGTTGGTTAATAAGGAATAAAAGAAAATCATTTAGCAGGTAAGAGCCACGAGGGCGATTTCTGTTAGCAATCAGGAGTCATTCTTTGCCCCCAGTCCTAGTACTGTAACGCGAATCCTAGTACTGTACCGCGAATCCTAGTATTGTACCGCGAATCCTAGAACTGTACCCCGAATCCTAGTATTGTATAGCGAATTCCAGTGCGATACGTGTTTGGAGATGTCCACGTGGCAATGGTCAGCGTTTAATTAATACAATTAACATCAACAAGTAGGAAAATCAAAGCAAACATGACCAAATTCTGATATTTCTACTAATTTCCAAAGACATCGAAACAAAGAAACCGAAACCCGATATAATTAAAGTGTCATTTTCAAATGAGCAGCCTACTCGGTCGTTTGATTATCGTACCGGAACAAATCGATAATTCTAGAAATCAATATAAGACAAGTTCGATTTATGGTGAAGTACAACAGAATTTTTTACTCTTTACAGCCGAAAAATATGTTGAATATTTTTAATCTTCACAGTTGCAGGAGTAATAATAAGATATATATACTAATAACAAAAAAAATGAATTAAAAAAAAACAGCAAACAAACAGCTTGAAAAAGGGTCAAGTGTTGAAAATCATTTATTATCCTGATTTTTTTTATAGTTTGCGATCTCTCAATTCAATGCACACAGGGATAAGATATAGGCTAACGATTGGAGGTGCAAATATGTCCATATTTATAATATCCTAATCAACTACATAGGACAACAAGTCAATAATACTAACGGAAGGGACTGCTAGGAAAGAAAATAACCAGAATTGTTTCATCAAGAACAAATGGTTGATAAGATTTATTTCTTTATCAACAGGGGGCAGCAAAAAAGTAGTGAATGAATATTTTAAGTGAAGAGAATGATTTTGAGTTTGTTCGAGGGTAGAAGTTCCTCCATATCCTACCCTAACAAGTTTTATATTCACACGCTTGCCTCTGCTCCGTTAGGGACAATAAATGAATATGGAAAGAGTGTTTTTTTTTTATGTAGTGGTAATGTTAAATAAAACACACACCTTGTTTATCCGAGCATGCCCCAGGGCTGATTACGCCATCCTGTCGAGAGCTGCGACCAAACAAGTTATCCATACCCAAGGCTTGATTTCGCAGTAACGTCTGTGAATGCAGTAATCCAGGGTGTATGGGGTAGGTGAGTAATTGTCCCCCTGGCCCGATCGCTGGGCTGTACATACTATACGGTAAAGCTATACGCCCACCGTTTGTCGCAAGTCCGAAGTGACGTCCTAGTTTGTTCATGAAGTTTGTATCCAACATTTTCATCTCCATTATTTTAACACACGTTTGTACTTAAATTGTTTATTTTCTTTCTGTATTAAAATTTCGAAAATGTATCATTTGATATAAGATATGTTACAGCAGATAGAACATTTTGCTTCCTGACAGCTTCTTCTCTCAGACACCTTCTTAAATAAAAAAAACTCTTTTCTTCCTAATACAGAAACTTTCCTCACGCATGCGCAGTGGTGTCAAGAAATCATCCAATCAAATTGCAGCAAGCGTCAATTGGTCGCATAGGAGATGCGCCGTGCGTTTTAATGAACGAGGTTGTCTTTATTGTGTCAAAGGCATTGACAACGTACCTCCCTTTACACCTCCAACCCCTAATCAAGTAGATTTACATTATATCGGTGATAAATTACCTTGTTAAAGAAGCTGGCTAAATGCAGATGCCTTTCTGGCCTCGGGCAATATCAATGTCGTAAAAACCACGAGAGAAACTTTATTAAACTTCATCAAACTTTTATTCCTAGCTTATTTTGCATATATATATTCTTTGATGCTATAGAGTCTGTGATGGCATATCTAGCATTGTCTTTTGTTCAATTAGATTTATCTCTACAAATATGCATATGAATGACTTGTAACATAAAGATAACCCGCGGAATCTTGAGATAAGCATTTAAATAATAACAATATGCATAAATGCTCGTAACAGGATAACGCAAAGTGCACTGCAAGGGCTGTGATGTAATAAGGGGCGTTTAGAAGATTGGCTTTAACAGAAAAATAATGAAGTTCACACAGCTCTGACAACACAACAAGTGCGTAAAGTGTATTAAGTTCACAAATAAATTCTATGCTGTTAGAATATTTCTATGCTTCACACACTGATATTAGGCAAAAACCGTTAGATGCTGTCAATAATACGTTATGTGACTGGGGGGAGGCAGGATTTAGGCACCATTTTTGTAGTGTTTTTAAGTGAAACAGGAAGGAGACTGAAGGATATTCTTTCCCAAAAAACCACTTTGATTCTCTAAAATTCGAGTCACGAGATACAACTACACCCTCCCACTAATTACTATATCTTTTCTTACATCTGA
>OX457028.1:16908469-16959906 GCA_949752745.1 Protula sp. h YS-2021
TGATGGGGAGTCATAAACACATATGAAATGAGGTTTTCCATTAAAGGTTAAGTTCAAAGGGACATTTACTGGTGAGATTCTTACACTCACTTAGCTGTTTCTTACAAAAACAATGCCAGTAAAATCGTGATTAAAATCAATGGTGCTTTTCTCATGTAAACTAAGTTCACGCCAGTTTCCGAAGAAGTGGAGAATGTAGCATCTTTTATTGCGTTGTCTTTCCCTGTAAAACACATTTTTGAATTCATTCTCTCAAACACTTTTCCCCCCAATAAAATATTGCTAGAGAAGTGTAGTTATGTCCTCTTATATTCAGCGCTTTTGCAGTACTCTTCATGACATGTCCTATTTTTTGTTTTTGTGCTAGGACATGTCCTATTTTTTGCTTTTGTGTCAGGACATGTCCTATTTTTTTGCTTTTGTGTCAGGACATGTCCTATATTTTTGTTTTTGTGCTAGGACATGTCTTATTTTTTGCTTTTGTGTCAGGACATGTCCTATTTTTTTCGCCTCTTGACATTGCCCTTTATTTTTCTATTTCAAACATAACAGTATTTTTTACAAATGATGTTTTTTCTAGATTAAGTTTTCAAGCCCCTCCCTATTTAAAAAAAAAGTTTGAAAAAAATGAAGAAGGAAACGAAACGTGTACTGTATACTTTCACCCTATGTCCAAACCATACCTATTGCGGCACTACACTTACGCACAAATATTATAGTAAACTGAGTATTTATAACGAATGAATTATACAAAATTTTGTTTAGATATTTGGAATCAGACACAGATTGCTTATCTATATGTGTTCCTTTAGATAGTTCTAATGGCACAACTCGAATAGAACTCATTATATTGTTTTCTTCTTTGCTGGACAATAGATAGGGATGTGTAAACTTTGATATTCTAAAAAGTAGAGAGAGAGAGAGACCGTAATACAGCAATGCATCCTTAATTATAAGTAATATCCAACGGTTATCAGATATTAAAAAAAACAACATTTCAAGGGAAAGTTCGGAAATGAAAATCAGGCTGATGGGTTCTAGATATAAAGCACCTTCCACCGGCCAAAAGCCCACCCTGCTAAAATCCAAGACATCACAAAAGTGAAAAGGAGGCATCTGCCAGTTTTGACAAAAATATAGGATTTTGTAGAAGAGATTTTGGTTAATATTTTATCGAACTGGACAAATAAAAAAATAAATAAGTAAATAATAATAATAATAATAATAATAATAATAATAATAATAATAATAATAATAATAATAATAATAATAATAACTGTGTCTATAATTTTTGAATTCCAATTATTTATGACTAACTTGTTATCATATAAGTTAATTTTTAAACAGCCATTATCCATAAAACCATGCAATTACATGATTTATATCCTTACAAAATTGTCGAAAATTGAAGAATATTTTATAGTGTTTTTTAACAATAGGCTTATAAGTCTTTGCTTAGAAACTTCGCAAAACATGCTATAATAATCTAAGCGATTTAGATTGAAAGATACATTTTCTGCTTTCAATTCAAACTTCTTTTTAAGAATATATCTTGTACACTTTTTGTCAATGTGTGCAAAAGGGTCACAGGGCTGTTGGAGAGAGGCTGCTGGCAATGAGGACGAACATCATCTCATCCGTGCATAGACCAATTGTCGTACCCTGCAGATTTAGATCAAACGTCGTGGATTCGTAAAGAGTATGCTGAAATTATGCACTACTTTTTTGTCCGTATTTTTTTGACAGTGGTCTATCATTTTATACCTGCTTCCCCTCTGGATAAAGTAGCCCTATGACTATCAAATTTAATACACATGCAGAACTTGATGTGTCATTGCGCACCTTGCTGTTATATATAAAAATTAAAAACAATGATTTTTTGACATATTTCATAAAAACGTCCTATTAGAATTGTATATAGCGTCGATAAACATGAACATAGAAGTCCTTTGTTTTATAGTCTCAAATTTTATGATCTGTGAAAATTCGAAACTTTATTTGCAATGTTCAAGGCAAAAACAAATATTCTTCTTCAAAACATTGAATGTCTGTTTAAAACTATAAACAATTTTAGATTAACGAGACAGAAAGGTGATTTTGCACATGTATATCTAGAACTACGTTAAAAGCGCACTGTTTAAGACTGCGAGGAAGCAAAATACGGAATTCTTTGCCAGCAGAAATTGAAGATGTTAGAAACATTTATCAGATTAAGGCAGTTGCGAAACCTTATTTGATTGCCTTCTATTTCCATGATATATAGTCTGACAATTGTTTTCTCTTCTAAACGTAAGTTTCCTAAGTATAATTAGTAGTAGGAAAATAAGGGTTCTGGAACAGGAAGTGACGTCATAATGACGTCATAGGGTGTTCCAGAACTGTCATGACAGTTTTGGAACAGATGTTTTAGAATCCCCATGGGGGTTCTGGAACAGGTAGTTGATAGAGCGCGCGCCCGTGTCAATGGCGTCATCATGACGTCATAATGACGATATAATGACGTCATCATCATAACGTTATCATGACGTTATCATGACGTCATAATGACCGTATGGCGTCATGACATTATACTAAGACTCTCCTAAGCAGCATAACCCTAAGTCACCTGTCAATCATCATGACGTCATCAGTCACGTGACCTGTCTATTATCGGTCATGTGACCCTAACCCTAACAAGACTTCCAGACCACTTTTTGACGGCATAATGACGTCAGACCCCTAGGAGACGTCCTTTCTACCATCTGTCTATCATGAGGAAACGAGAGTTCCACGCCACTTTTTTTCTAGAACATTCTATTGGTCCAGAACCCCCATGGGTGTTCCACGCCACTTGTGACGTCATACTGACGTCAGACCCCTAGGAGACGTCCCTTCTACCATCTGTCTATCATACCATCATAATACACATTCATAATGCACTCTATGGTTTAGGGTTTGGCTGCCCATACCCGGGCTCGAACCACCAACCTTCCGAGCATGGGTCCGACCAGGAGTCCCACGCTCTAACAACTGAGCTATTCCGGATTGAACCAGAATGTTTTGTGAAAACATGCCATATAAGGCTATAATGCACAATGCGCGATAAATTTCAGAGTGCACTCGCTCAGAGCTTGGGGGAAACCGATCGATAAATTTCAGAGTGCACTCGTTCAGAGCGTGGGGGAAACCGATCGATAAGTTTCAGAGTGCACTCGTTTAGAGCGTGGGAACGATCAATAAATTTGAGAAGGAATGGGATTTTCCCTACGTTAAGTCTAATGTTATGTTTTATGTTATAGTATTTGGAAAATGGTACTTCTAAAGCACCTTTAACAAATGTAGTTTTTGGAAAACATATAATGTATAAAATAAGTTTTAGCATTTTACCATGCTACTTATTCAAATGTTCTAAAGTTATAGTAGTGCAAAAATGGTGGTTCTAGATCAACTTTAACAAATTTAGTTTTTGATAACATATGATGTATAAAATAGGTTTTAGCATTTTACCAAGCTACTTATTTGAATGTTCTAAAGTTATAGTAGTGGACAAATGGTTCTAGACCAACTTTAACAAATTTAGTTTTTCACGTTTCAAACAATTCTACCACTTGGTTAGTTGGTTGATTGTTGGAAAAATGGGAATTGAAAATGTGGATAGTTATGAAGGAAAACTGCGCCCATTCAAACATGTGTTCGAATGGCAAGCCCATTTAAAAGATGTGTTCGAATGGCAAGCCCATTCAAAACACGTGTTTGAATAATTTTTGGAAGATATTAGGTCGTGGTATTGTTCAACAAATTGTTCAACATGTTCAACATGTTCATCATGTTCAACATGTTCAACAAATTGTTCAACATGTTCAACATGTTCAACATGTTGTTGTTCAACATGTTCAACATGTTGTTGTTCAACATGTTGTTGTTCAACAAGTTGTTCAACATGTTGTTGTTCAACATGTTCAACATGTTCAACATGTTGTTGTTCAACAAGTTGTTCAACATGTTCAACATGTTGTTGTTCAACAAGTTGTTGTATATAAAGCTATGTTTAAAGACTTTCTCATCATTTGAATAGTGTAGGTTGAACCGAAAGGATGTATCAATGCAACATTTGTTCAAAATCTTACAACTGGCCACAAAGTCTTAAAAGACACTTAAAGGTTGCTCACACGTCAGAAGTGGATGAAGAATCGGATATGGAGAACCCTGTAAAACTACCTTTCACGGAAACTTTCGATGAGTCTTCTATGGAAAGTGAAAGTGTTAACATGGCTGAAAAGAATGCACATGCTTGTGCAGAATGTGGTGCATTATACAACAGCGAAGAAGCTTTGCTCAAACATATGGAGCAGTGTGGTGAGGATGCCGATGACAGGAGTTCTGAAAGTGAGTCAGAAACAGACTCTGAAAGTGAGTCAGAAACAGACTCTGAAAGTGAGTCAGAAATAGACTCTGTCTGGTATGATATGGTTCAAGAAGTCTACGATGCCTATGATGACAAATTTCAAGAAAAGGTTTCAGAATATGAAGAACAAGGACTTGAAGATCCGCGTGAAATAGCAAGCTATGACCTTCGACCCATTTATAAACATGGACTTAAACAACTGTTTATGAGACTATTCAAATATACCCAGCGTCTAGAAGAAAGCCAACATTATCAAAAGATTTTAAAGGACTTTAATTACTTTGTGGATGAAAAACATTACAAGTATTCAAAGGCACTAAAGGCGGCTATAAGGAAAAACAATGCATTCTTTGAAGAGCGACTAGATAAGGAAGAGGAGTATGACAGCAGTGATGAAGAAAGTGACATGGAGAGTGAGCAGAGTGAAACAGATGAAGAAAATAGACTTATTTGACTAAACTTTATGATAAAGACTTTATAAATGTTGTAATATTTTATTCGCTTAAGCGTTGTGTATTAATATATGTCTTGCTTTGCAACATATAAAGTCGCAAGGTTCCTGACGTAGTTTTAATTGACCCGTAAACCATATATCATATATTAGGTATTATAGTTAATTTTGTATTATTATGTATTATATTCAAGTATTGTATGAGAAAAATACAAAGTTGAAAAGCATCATATGTGTTTTTATTGAATATCGCAAATATGTACAATTATGATACAAACAAAACTATTTCAAATACATATTATGTTAATACATGTGCAGATTCACAAAAACTTCACATTAACATACATCATGTTAATTTCATAGCCTACATATGAAGACAATTTTATTTGAACTACATATCAAATGTATATATCCATATGAGTCAAAGCTAAGTTTCAAGTTCTTGTCCAATCTTCTACACTGAGGGTGATGAAATCATAGCATTCACTAAGCTCGTCATGCAGTTAAAATGTATACAGTCATCTCGCTGTCTACTCAACAATCTTCTGACAGTCACTGCATTTATACAAATCCATTTGCTGAAGCATGAGATCCACTGACGTCATTTGCTTCTTCAGCATGTGCCAATCGTTCAATGACAACAAAATTCCCTTCTTGGTAGGATCTAACCTCCCAGATGTATGATCCGTATTATATTCACGAATGTTAACCATCACTTTCTGTTGATATTTCCCCAATTTAATATATATTTCTCCATTAATAGGTATCATAACCGGTAAATCGTCTACACCCATCTTTTTCATGGTGGTAGCAGCTTTACACTCTGGTTCTCGCTTCATTTTAGGCTCTGTCTTAATTTTTCGCTTTTTACACGGCGGCGTCATAGCTGGTAACTCATCTCTTTTTCTCTTTCTAAGATGTGGTCGCTTTTGACCCTGCTGACATGACTTCGCCTTAGACTTTACCATGGGCATTGCCTTAGACTTTGCTGTAGGTATTGTCTCAGGCTTTACCATAAAATTTTTTGCAGGCATTGTCTCAGACTTTTCTACAGGCATTGTCATAGATGGTAGTTGTTGCTCGCTCACTCCAGACATGTTCACACTTCAGTATCTTTATACAGAATGTGTGTTAGGTCTGAGGGCGGCTGCCTTTTATACTTTATAGTGAGTTGACTTAATATGATTAGAAATAACTTTACCACGTTTGCCTTTGTGGCCAGTTGTAAGATTTTGAACAAATGTTGCATTGATACATCCTTTCGGTTCAACCTACACTATTCAAATGATGAGAAAGTCTTTAAACATAGCTTTATATACAACAACTTGTTGAACAACAACATGTTGAACATGTTGAACAACTTGTTGAACAACAACATGTTGAACATGTTGTACATGTTGAACAACAACATGTTGAACAACTTGTTGAACAACAACATGTTGAACAACAACATGTTGAACATGTTGAACAACAACATGTTGAACATGTTGAACAACAACATGTTGAACATGTTGAACAACAACATGTTGAACATGTTGAACAACAACATGTTGAACAACAACATGTTGAACATGTTGAACAACAACATGTTGAACATGTTGAACATGTTGAACATGTTGTTGAACATGTTGAACATGTTGAACATGATGAACATGTTGAACATGTTGAACAATTTGTTGAACAATACCACGACCTAATATCTTCCAAAAATTATTCAAACACGTGTTTTGAATGGGCTTGCCATTCGAACACATCTTTTAAATGGGCTTGCCATTCGAACACATGTTTGAATGGGCGCAGTTTTCCTTCATAACTATCCACATTTTCAATTCCCATTTTTCCAACAATCAACCAACTAACAAAGTGGTAGAATTGTTTGAAACGTGAAAAACTAAATTTGTTAAAGTTGGTCTAGAACCATTTGTCCACTACTATAACTTTAGAACATTCAAATAAGTAGCTTGGTAAAATGCTAAAACCTATTTTATACATCATATGTTATCAAAAACTAAATTTGTTAAAGTTGATCTAGAACCACCATTTTTGCACTACTATAACTTTAGAACATTTGAATAAGTAGCATGGTAAAATGCTAAAACTTATTTTATACATTATATGTTTTCCAAAAACTACATTTGTTAAAGGTGCTTTAGAAATACCATTTTCCAAATACTATAACATAAAACATAACATTAGACTTAACGTAGGGAAAATCCCATTCCTTCTCAAATTTATTGATCGTTCCCACGCTCTAAACGAGTGCACTCTGAAATTTATCGATCGGTTTCCCTCACGCTCTGAACGAGTGCACTCTGAAATTTATCGATCGGTTTCCCCCAAGCTCTGAGCGAGTGCACTCTGAAATTTATCGCGCATTGTGCATTATAGCCTTATATGGCATGTTTTCACAAAACATTCTGGTTCAATCCGGAATAGCTCAGTTGTTAGAGCGTGGGACTCCTGGTCGGACCCATGCTCGGAAGGTTGGTGGTTCGAGCCCGGGTATGGGCAGCCAAACCCTAAACCATAGAGTGCATTATGAATGTGTATTATGATGGTATGATAGACAGATGGTAGAAGGGACGTCTCCTAGGGGTCTGACGTCAGTATGACGTCACAAGTGGCGTGGAACACCCATGGGGGTTCTGGACCAATAGAATGTTCTAGAAAAAAAGTGGCGTGGAACTCTCGTTTCCTCATGATAGACAGATGGTAGAAAGGACGTCTCCTAGGGGTCTGACGTCATTATGCCGTCAAAAAGTGGTCTGGAAGTCTTGTTAGGGTTAGGGTCACATGACCGATAATAGACAGGTCACGTGACTGATGACGTCATGATGATTGACAGGTGACTTAGGGTTATGCTGCTTAGGAGAGTCTTAGTATAATGTCATGACGCCATACGGTCATTATGACGTCATGATAACGTCATGATAACGTTATGATGATGACGTCATTATATCGTCATTATGACGTCATGATGACGTCATTGACACGGGCGCGCGCTCTATCAATTACCTGTTCCAGAACCCCCATGGGGATTCTAAAACATCTGTTCCAAAACTGTCATGACAGTTCTGGAACACCCTATGACGTCATTATGACGTCACTTCCTGTTCCAGAACCCTTATTTTCCTACTACTATAATTAAATGTCTTTGGAGAACTTTGTTACGAGTTCTATTATTGATATTGTTTACCATGGCTGATATATATATTTTACCTTAACATGGCAAATTTTCTGTCTAATTAAGCGTAAGTGAGTAAAAAAAAATTAAATATAAGTAGATTATTTTCTTTTGTTAATACAATTACTTAATAGAAGTTACTGGGCAAGCGTTGTACAAGATTATTGCTTTTGCTTGCTCCCTTTTTCGTTAACTTTTCATTCAGTTGTAAACTTTGCATTTAATTTTTCTGTTTTACAGTTTGTAATTTGCATTGTATTGTTTATAAAAACGTCAGGATAAGGGTATTGGGATGAGGTGGGATCTTGTTTGATAAAGTTAATAGTGAAGCCATATTCTCTTTTCTAGCAAAGACATATCAAACCAAAAGTCCGTTTAAAAGGTTTTAAAAAGGGATAACTTCACTCCATAATATTATTTTTGGCCAAGTATTAAAGTATTTCACTTTTGTGAAATTGGTTCTTGTTGTTATTTATGTTAGACAGTTGGATGTTCGGAAGACAGTTTATCGTTTATGTGGATTCATATATAATACATGACACTGTCGAATACTGATGAATACTGATAAATCAACTTTGAGAAAGAATACATGTAAACGGAAAGTTCTGAATTACGAATAACTTGAATTTGGAACTATAGATGTTTTATTTCAGTTACAGATCTGAGTAATTATAATTGCAACAAAGCACTGTTTAAGACAAACTGTTTACTCAATGCCTTTTATCTTTCTTCTGAGCAGATGCCCTTGAATTTCATGACCTCCATGCAGCATCCTTGTAGTTTGCCCTCTGCTGCGAAATGCCTTTTATGCACCCATTTATAATTATTGATATTAATTCCTTTTTTTTTTTTTGCTATAAAATTCAGTGATTGATATCAGAAATCATTATATCAGTAATTAGTTTTTGACAATACCAATTCTTTTATCGTTTTAATAAAAAGGTTGAATTAATGATATCATTGATTACATTAATGATATCGATAACTCAGTTAAAGATCTAAAAAAAATTCAATTAATTATAAAAGTAAACATTTTTTTATATAAGTCAATTATTTTTAATGTTAAAACTTAATTACTGATATCAATAATTCAGCCATAAATATACATATAAGAGAACGCAGTGACTGACAACATTAAAGTACCGAAACTTTGTAATATAATCTCGTGTTATCATTGAAACAATATTTAATATAAAAAAATACAGTAAACTATATCAGAAATACAAATAATGATATCAGTAATTTAAACAACAACAATAATATTTTTGATATTTATTTCTGATATCAAGAATTACGTTTTCCTATCACATATCACTAGTATCAAATTTTATTCAAGTATCATTTGTTAGTTCGTGATATAAAGAATTATTTACTAATATCAACAATTAGACAATAGCAATGAAATCTCTATTCCATACTATACTGGTAAACATATGATCAAATATGTAACCTTTCATTTATAACAAGACATACTAAAACAAACCGTAACGGCACGTAACATGTTATAAGTATAGTGTCGAACAGTCGTAAAATATTGTAGAATGACGCAAAATTATGTTTTGTTCGGCCGTTGTAACTGGCCACATGTTGTGGGACGATTGGAACATTTAAATATAGCCCAGCAAACATTAAGACGCCAGAATGACGTCGGGTCGACGTCGTGATCCGACGTTTCCGACGTAGGACTGACGTGCCGGTTTTGGTTGTATATGAAATGGAACCGACGTCGGGTTTTCAACGTCAGAATGACGTCGGGTTCCGACCTAAATCCGACGCCGGAATTAAGTCGGTTTTAGGTTGTATATGAAATTAGAACCGACGTCGGATTCCGACCTAGAGTTATATAATTAATAGATAATTAATTATTCAACTGCTGTTGTGAAATACATACGAAAGCATTTTGCCTGTAAGTGTTTGCAATCTAGGAAGTAAAATACCGACGCGCCATCAAAATTCTAAAATTTTCATGTAAAAATTACGTTTTTTCTTCCTCTTTTTCAAAATGACTTCCGTTTCCGGTGAGCAATAATAATGTTCATCGCTTTTTCGTCGTTTTTGCAACGTCGGAATGACGTCAGAAAACCAACGTCGCCTCGACGTCGGAATAAAGTCGGGTTTTAGCGTAATAGGTCAGAATATGGTTGTGAAGTCGTCGCGACCAAAATGCAACCTTTTTACAACCAAAAAAGACGTCGGTTGTTTGCTGGGAGGTGTCTTTTTCACCATACCATTAATTTATAGGGTACTTGCAAGATTTAAAGATTTCGACGTTGTTTGAAGGTTGCACATGGAAGTCGAAACAACGCAAAATCTAATGACGTCGGGAGAGCGATGTTGTAACGACGCCGTGAAATCAGTTATATAAAGGTACATGGACATTAATGATGTAGAATCGCCATCTTGACAACGACAATCACCCTTGAGTCATCTGGTCACGCAGGATACACATGAAGTCGATTTCCATGAATATTTGTCAAAAGTAGGTGGAAAAAACTTATCTTTACGAACCCGTTTTGGTCTATTTTCGAAGCGGCCTATCATATTTACCATTTCCGGTGAGCGATAACACAAGGAAGTTGTTTTGTTCCGAGTCCCATGTCTAACAACACAAATTTTTCTACGCCTAGCAAGCGTCGATTTTCCGATGTCTGTTCAACGTTGTAGTAAAGACGTTGATTAGCTCAGAGAAAGCTGTGTTTTGGTTGCGACTAAAAGCAACATCTAAACAACGTCGCTTATCCAACATTTATTTATCTTTGTAGCAAAGACGTTGATCTACAGTTGTGGCTATTTAAAACCAAAGTACAACCATAGTTAATGTTTTGGTTTGGTCGATCACGTCGGCGGTGCAACTTCAAATCGACACTGAATCGACGATGAAATGACAACTGGGTAATACATCAAAAACATTAATGGCCAATCTTACCAAGTCTTAATCCAAGTGGACTTTTCTTTAGTCAAATTAACATTTTTGCTAACATTCGAATGCCGTCTCAGAGTTTCATATGTTGAATGCTAAAAGCGGTTTGTCAAATTTATAACTGGACCTGTGAGCGTTTACATGTGGAGACACACCTCTGCTGAGAGTAGTCACGGAACTCCTACAGACTGGCGATTTTACACGAAATGCCATTTGCGGTGTTGTAGGAGTGCTTTGACGAGAACTGACTTTGTCCGGCCTAGTCATGTTATCCATAAGGGATACTCTGTCCTTGTCATTCGGTGAAGAATGGGGTCGCGTTTCATGGAGTAATTGGGATACAGAGACACGGCCATCGAATTTTTCGGTATATTGTGTTGTCGATTTACGCGCAGGCGCACTGCAGCAGCGCCGACTACGGCTATGTTGTAATTGGTTAGGGGAATTTAAGAGATCAGTGCCGGCTGCGTTAAATCCTGCTGACAACTTCCGCCTTACAAACAGTGGGCTTCTCATGACGGAATGGCTGGCCTTGCGTTGCGCTTGTATAAGATCACGAAGATGCAGCGCTCTCCTTCTCTCACTGTTAGTAGCCTCGTTTTGATTGGCTTTCATTTGCCTGCCTTCCCCATAGCTATACTCACAAGGATCAGTGCCTGCGTTGCCATGGGTTTCATTTTCGTTAACCAGTTTCGTTTCTATTTCCATAAGAAGCTTTAATCGCGTATTATGTATGCTATTCTGTCTTTCAACAATCTTATCTAAACGCCTTTTAAACGGTCTCTTTGCATAGTTGATCGTGATCACTTGTTCCATATATTCCCGGTGGAAGTTGTCGATTCGTTTGTGCAGTAGTATTTCTTCACGAACATTCGCCATAAGACAACGCTTTCCCGAATCTGAACATTTTATCACTTCGACTGGGTCCGCTACCAGAGTGTAGCTGTTGGTGCCCTTCGAAATATATCAAAGTAGGTAGTTAAAATAGGACAATTTTAGCGTGATAATTAACTTTAAGACAACAATCTCAGCGTGACATTAACATTAATAGGACAATTTTGGCATGATAATTAACACCAATATGACAATTTTAGCATAAGATGTTACAGAACGAGAGGTATGCAGCTGTTCAAGTGAAGAAGCTGAATTGCAATTTCCCATTTAAAATTTAAGAAAAGACGGAGTGAAAACCACCCATGACATCAGGAGTTCTTCACATTTTCGCCTTTTTCCTCACTCACACACCTCTTTCCTTTCGCCCCCCCCCCCCCTCACCTCCCACCCACGGTCAGAGATGAAAACCGAATGTTTTACTGACTGACTTAAATATTTATTAAAAATTTTAAAACTGGTAGACTCACCGTTTGTTCAAGATGGCCTATGCCCAATGGAATAGAAACAGGCTGAACCTTAGAAGGTGTTTTCGGCCCTTCCATTGCTCCGCCAAAAAATCCAGTATTAATAAAACAAATTCCAATAATTAAAAGATGTATGCTTTTATCTTTGTCATTTATTTATTTTTCGTTTAAATAGTTGCTGGTATTTCGCTTTACATTTGCATTCTGAGTTCACAGACTGGTTAGGCTGTCCGAATGTCACAGAGCGATATTATACACAAAAGTGACCTTAAAATTAATGTCTTCCTTTTTATCCTGATCCGACTTATTTTTCACAGCCACAACAAGATATTTATATCTTGTGTGTATAATTGGATTAATTCAATATACGAGAATCAGCATTACTAGGGTTGGTATATTATTGTTGGTAACAACGGGGGTACAACAATGATGAATTATTCACTTCTCTGACATCGAGGCGCTTATTATAATATCGACCCCGTTTGTTGAGCGGCGACTTTTCCCAAAGAGTAGCTAATTCTGAGCATACATAATATTCATGAACGTGTGAGAAACCGAGAATACATTTCATTCAGCGGCATAATTATCTACTTAAACCATGTAGAGTATGTATTTTTATCATTTTTATCATCACTGATCTTTTTATTTAATTATTTGAATAATATTATTTAATTGTTTCTTTATTAAGTTGTAATAATTTAATGTGCCATCGAAAGGAATTCCGGACATAATACCAACGAACAGAAAAACCACAGACAGAACTCGTCAGACAGAACTCCAATAAACGCAAACCGAGAAAAAAAGCTCGCAAATTAGAAACTGATTTCACATTCATTTTTTTTCACATTTTCTTTCTGAAAAATATTTGGTTTCTGTTGTTCTCTCTCCCATATTTCTTCTTTTTTTGTGGATATTTTTTGACCATGGACGTTCTGTCCCTGGGCATTCTGTCCCTGGACAATCTGTTCCTGGACGTTCATTTTCGACACTATTAAAGTTTTAGCTTTTAACCCTTTTTAGCTCAATAAACAGTCATTTTCATCACAACGAAAATACGAAAATTATAAAGGTCCAAAAAGAAAATTATAAGGGATTCGAAACGAAAACTATGAGAAATTCGAAATCCGTGTTGTCTGTCAAGCGTTCCGAGTAGCTAGGTTCCTCGGTAGTTTGAATTAAGGTCACTCTCGGCATCACTGTCAGGAATTGACTCACAGTCTTGTGGAATGTATAGATTCTGCACTTGGTTCGAACTGAAATATGATAGTGATTAAGATAAATAAAAGTTTGACATTGTGTGAAGTTAAAAATGTGCTCGAAGAAAGAGAATAATACGCTAAAAGCTGATCGCCATTATAATCATTTTCAACCGAAAAAAGGATAGAATTTAGCAATTATTTTACAGTGCAGAACTACGCAAGATTTTTTCCTCAGTTTTAGGCAAAGGAATCCTTAATTTTTTGTACCCTTCGCGCAGGGCATGAGAAACATTTTTTCCCGAGAGCATCCGCTGATAAAACAAAAATAAATTAGAACATACTTTTTAAAATTATTTTTAGTCAAATAACTATTTTAGTCAACGTGAAGTATTACTGACCACCATGAAATGTTGACATGTAGGTAAACATTTTCGTAACTGATAAACAAATCTTCGTCTTGACTCGTTACGGGAGAATCTACCTATTCTCTGTACACGTGGCAGGAGAATCTACCTATTTTCTGTAGATGTGGGTGGGGTGGAAGCGGGGGGGGGGGAATCTACCTATTCTCTGTTTCTTCAGTGATGTGGATCGCGGGTGCAAAGCGTGACAAGCCGGCGAAACTACCAATTGAGTGTAGGTTTTCAAGCGTACGTATGTTTTCCGAGCTCTCGGAAGCACAGCTGTCATAGGAATATTCCGTCCCCACCGTTTGCTCTGAGAACCTGCAAGAAGCATAAAAGATCAAAAGCTATGAAAAAAATTCATGGAGAAATAATTTTTTTTATCTTATCTAAGACCCATCTGTTTTATCAGTGATGTAAGTGTTAGAATTAACGGTGTGGCCTACTGATGAAATCTATGTCAGAAAATAAAGTTTTTAAAAATACAGAAAAAATATCTGTATGGTTTTGCGTAGCCCCGAGAGCCGTGTCTAATTCGTGTGAGGGTGACTGAGAATGTCGAAAGCATCACGACTCATGAATTTGATGCTTTTCCCGCCATCCCCCCCCCCCTCCCCGCTCCCACTTCGCAAAACACAATTCTTAGCAATGACATTCCCCTCCGAATAAAAGCATTTTATATTCTTAGCCCCAGTGAGTGTTTTGAGGAGTGCACTTAAGCCATGTTCACAATTAAGCCACCATTAAAAAGTAGTAAGACAAAAAACAAATTTGAGAATTTTTTTGTGATAAAAATAAGTATTTTTTCCTTTTGACTTTTACATTAAGCTCTTAAGATGCAAGGAAAACGTCTTAAGACTTAAGGAAAAGTCCTAAAGGGGTGAGAATGTATCTTTTCAGATATAAAATTTTATTTTCATTTTTATTCTTATTTTTACCATATTATTATTCCATGAAGGGAGTGACTGGCATGCATTGACAGGAAGAATTTGAAGTGTATTAGTTTAACAAAAAACACGCAGTCGTTTGCGTAATGACGTAATGACGTAAACTATACGATTACGTAGCAGAAAATGCTCGTCTTAGGTCATTTCCCTTATGTCCTTAAGGAAAACGCCTTGAGCTACTAAGGACTATTCCTTAAGTAAAATTTATCCTTGAGAAATTTTGCCTTGTGACTTTTGACTTATGTGAATAAGCTTGAAATAGATTTTTATGCAGTAGCAATGTGAATACATTATACAGTATCCAGTACTCATCACATATGTTACTGCTATGATTTAGGGTACCCATCTATTTTTGCAGGAATGTTTGTTGGGGAACTTGGAAAGCATCCTAAGATTTTTATCAATATTTTACACGCATCCATATAGGCATAATCGAACACAAGAACGACAATAATTACAATAATAGCAATAAACATCAGCATTATAAAACATAAAAGTGCCTTATAAGTTACCTCAGAGGTGAAAGTATTACTTGCTCATAGTTAAACCCATCGCTATCAGTCAGCCGCATGTCGCGTTTTGACGGTCGAAGTTCAACAACGGGCGGTTCGGGCAGCGAGATGTCATCCCCGTCACATCTTCCATTTATTGCACATAGCTCAGAACCGCTGTTTGCTTTCTTTATTTTCTTAATATCTTCATCACTGCCATCATCCGACGTGTGGAATGTAACCTTCGTTGCAGAAGAGTCCCTTTCTCTTCCTAATTTCAATGCTTTGGTTTTAAGTACCTCTTTTCTATAATTATTATACCAAATACAAGGTGCATCGTTTTGCTCATCTGTATTTTTCTTGCGGCGTTTATGCAGCGAGGTATTACAATCCTTTTTGTGATAAGGACAGCTTTCTGAAATATTTGATGTGTCTCTGTCTTCTTCTTGTCTTTTTGGTTTACAATATTTCGTTGTTATATATTTCTTTATGTCTTCTTTAAGTTTTTGTTCGTGTTCATTTAAAGGTATTTCACGGCGCTTTGTGGATGATTTATGGAACCACACGCGGTGGTCTTTTTTGTAGCTTTGCTGTTTAATCATTAACAAACTCCGAACAACATCGTTAAGAACATCCTCTGTTTCGCTTTTAACCTCAATGGTGTCTATCCATTCGACCACGGATTCTAGAAACTCCCGAGATGGCGTGTAACCAGGACAGTAACCAAGCAACAAAATATTATCTATGTAAAGTTTATGGTAACTTTTAAATGGATTTTCCATTTTAGAAAATTACGTTGCAGGCAAGAAGGCGAAAAAGGTGGACGCCGTTCGAAACGCCCCCTTGCACCAAACGACAGTGCATATATTACAGTTTACGTCATAATTTTTGTCGTTGATAACGTGGCGAACTGACAACGGTTCGGGGGTAATCAAACAGTTTTCCACGACTCCTTATTATTGCACTGACCATGTGATCAACAAGATGAGAACTAACGGACATTAAAACCTCCAGTCGTTTTATTCACAAAAGTTAATTGCGTAGTTGAACTGCAATGTTAGAAGAGAAAAGTCTGTTGCTCTAGCCACTTCACGTTAACAGTTTTCAGAATAAATTATTCTGTTAAACAGGCTAAATATATTAATATTTTTTTATCTAACATTCTGGTTGTTAATGGACCAGTCAACGGAGGCTGATAACTATACAGTTAACTTTTGTGAATGCGGGATAGATTCTTGGAACATGTATTGACATTTTGTCAAACAATGTAGAAAACAGGGAGATGATATTTCTTTGGGTCAAACACGTTGGTTTGTTGTTTTTGTTGGTTTGTGTTTGCTAGGAGTGCAATTTTGTTGAAACAAAAGTAACCCATATGCAACGGAAGTGATTGCACTCTTCCCACACTGTGGTTCAAACCATGCATTCAACATTCGATGTGGTCAGCTGGGATAAGACGCGAAACATTGTGCCGGTGTGCACCTCCTTGTAAACTTGTCAGAGTTGCAAAAGTACTGTCAGAAATCATCCATTATGTTTTTTATTTATAGCATTCATTTGCATGTCACTTGTACGCAAACGTAGTGGTTGAATATTGTTGTCTTTTAAATATAAATTATAAACAAATTATCGCAGCAGGTCGAGATAACTTTTGGGGGAATTCCTGACCTGGAAGGCTTTAATTCGTGTTATGATTGGTTGAAACTAGCGAGATTATTGTGAAGCGTAATTGGGTTCGTTAAATCAAATTGCACGACACTCGACCAAAACCTTTGATCTCCCATGATTTCTCGAACACTGCTAAATCACAGAAATCATGAATTGACAACATAAAAACCATACACAAACAGGATATACTCGGTTGAATCTATATGTTAATAAATGCTATTTCTCTTTTTCAAAGCAGGCCTTAGAAACAACTCCCACTAATCGTGAAAATAATAGTTCAGTGGTGGTAGCCTGTTAGAACCATTGCCATGCATCTTCTTATGCCCTACCAGATGGTTTGAATTTCTGATTACTCTGAGCAAAGAGCATTTCCTGTAGAATACCGTTTTCACTACAATGCACTATCGCCAAGTGGATTATCTTTATTATAGCAGAGAAAACTAGACCGAAATTCGCACAGCGAATTAGATCCCGCTTGGAATGATAACTTAAAACGGAAGGTAGATGATGTTGCTATTTGTTAAGAATTTTCACATGTCTAAATGTAGAATATCCTCCTAAATACTACCAACTATACCGGTAAGGTGAAGGTCAAAAATTTTATCAGGTGCACCACTTCAGATGACCCTCTATACATGTGCCAAGTTTGGTTGGTCTAGCTTCAGAGGTCTTGGAGGAGATGTCTGGAAACCAATTGCTCTATATCTTACCGTTTTCGAGAAAAGGTCAGCTTCCGGTTAGGGGCTCGAAAGTGACCTGAAGGTCAAGGACACCGGAAGTTATACCTTACGTATCGTCGTGTAGGGGGGTGGAGATCGAAAATGAGGTCGAAATTGCTATGTCTCTTACCGTTTTCGAGAAAAAGGCCAACTTCCGGTTTGAGGCTCGAAAGTGACCTAGAGGTCAAGGAGACCGGAAGTTATACCATCGTCGTTTAGGGGGTGGAGGTCGAAAATGAGGTCAATATTGTTCAATCTCTTACCGTTTTCGAGATAAAGGCCAACTTCCGGTTTGGGGCTCGAAAGTGACCTGGAGGTCAAGGACACCGGAAGTTATACCTTACGTATCGTCGTATAGGGGGCGGAGGTCGAGAATGAGGTCAAAATCGCTCTATCTCTTACCGTTTTCGAGATAAATCATTGTTTTTCTAAAATAACGTTTTTCGCGATTTGACATTGACCATCAAGGTCAAGGTAAAACATTTTTAACGGTGCCTCAGATCACATCGTCCTTTATATATGTGCCAAGTTTGGCTTTTCTAGCTTCAACGGCCTTGCAGTAGATGTCTGGAAACCGATTGACCTTTTTCGCGATTTGACCTTGACCAGTAAGGTCAAGGTCAAAAATTTTTATCACATGCACCACTTCAGATGACCCTCCATATATGTGCCAATTTTAGTTGGTCTGGCTTCAGCGGTCTTGGAGGAGATGTCTGAAAATCGATTCGGCGAAAGAAGAAAAAAAAGTGAGGAAAAAAATAGATGAAGAATTCCAAGCAATCCATCCCCATTTGATATTCTCAATACCAAGTGGGAATTAAAAAGTATGCCTTGGAAAAAAATCGAGCAGAAATACTCGTTTTCACTCTCACCTATTTCACAGTATTGTGCGTTGCTGTTCCTAAAAGCCGGTCTGTACGGTTGTTTGGTCTGTTTTTACTCAGCAGACCACTGGGAATTCCGCGAAAAAAGCACTCATTAAAGAGAGGAACTACGTTTTAAAATATCCAACCGCTCTGTGTTTATATATATAACAGATAGATCTCCCCAGAGGTCATCTGTTTTATAACAACGCAGTGTTGTTGCAGCACCTCTCTATCGCATAGCGCAAGGAATGCACAACAACGGTCTCGTGACAAAGATTTCGTCAGCTCAGGACAGATTTGCGGACCGTGTGCATCTCGTCTTTTCAATATTTCATTCCAAATGCAAAATGGAAAATGGAAAATCGACTCAAATAACAAATAATATAGCATCGAGTCAAACTGTCTATGTATAGAAAGAAAGAGAGAGAGCGAGAGAGAGAGAGATAGACAGACAGAGCGAGGAGAGATGGAGAGAGAGAAAGAGACAGAGAGTGAGAGCGAGAGCGAGCGAACGAGAGAGAGAGAGAGAGAGAGAGAGAGAGAGAGAGAGAGAGAGAGAGAGAGAGAGAGAGAGAGAGAGAGAGAGAGAGAGAGAGAGTTATAAAAAACCTTATACACTTTTTGGATAGAAAACTTACAACACACATAATAAAAGAACTCAAATGTTTGAGTCAATAACATGAAAGGGAATCGTAAAAACTCTCTGTAAGAGCAATTAATTAAACTTTATTTAACTTGCTTGAATATTTCCTTCATGAAAAATAACGCGGAGTAACCATTCTGACTTTTATTGAATAACCACTATTGTTGAAATATCTATCACCGATCTGCATTGTTCAGAAAGGGAACTGACCGATCCAGATACTGGATACTGTATATTTTGTACTGAACTGAATAACTGAAGCCGTCCATCTTCGAAACGACCCAGTAAACGGGTCTAGGCGGTCTATCCCCCCCGGCGGTCTCCCCCCCCCCCCGGCGGACTCCCCCCTACCAAATCCCCCCTAGCGATCTCCCCCCGTAGGCTGACTCCCCCCGTCCTTCTCCCCCCTCCCCCCCATGGCAGATTTTTTTTAGTCAGTAATACTTAAATCAGCAAAACTTGTATATTTCATTGCTTTTTTTAATTTTCAACCTCACCTTTCATCTACTTACATAATTATCAATAGAAAATAAATCTGCTTTAAAATCCAATTACGAAATTGCAATGAAACACTGTAAACTGATCTTTCAAATGCGATCACGAAATTCAATTTACAGATCACCAGCTTTGCAGTGCCTCCCAAATAAAAAAAATACCTTACAGTTTTAAGTTATATAATCAGCACAACATCAGCACAATCATTCGAAAACTCAATACATCAGTCACTTAATTACATAGATTAAAAACATCAATAACCCTTTGGTGTTCATACATCAGTAAGGAAAGCTTGAGGGGGAGAAGGGAAAAAAAGGAATGAAATGTGCAAGTTTTGCTGATGTAAGTTTCCGAAAAAAAATTTGCCCTGGGGGATAGGGGGGAGAAGGACGGGGGGAGACCGCCAGGGGGGAAACCGCAGGGGGAAAGCGCCGGGGGTGGGGGGGGGGAGACCACCTGTTCCCCCAGTAAACACTGCAACAACGTTAGATAGACGTGGCAGCCTACGAGTGATCTACGTTGATTAGGTAAGTCGAAACAGCCCCTACCTGATGATGCTGGATAAGCCATTCATCCGACGTTTAATCAACATTGCAAATTGAAGTCGAAACCACGTTTATCTCCCGACATTGTATGGATGTCAGAAGCAAGAAATTCTGTAGCCGTCGTGAAAATATTAACCCAAAATCATCATCTAGACCGTGACAATGATAAGTTGAGAGAAAGACGTTGTTTCGACTTCCATTTATAACCCATTCGCAAGGTTGATTAGAATTCTGGTAATACATTTCTATACAGCGTCGATTTTCCTAGTTATTTTCAACGTTGCCCCATAGACGCTGAGTAGATGGTAAAGAAAATGGGTTTTGGTGGAGACCAAAATCAACGCCTGAACAATGTTGGTTGCCCAACGTCTATTCAACATTTTGTCAAACACGTTGATTAGACGTTTTTGATCTATGATTGCGACTAATCATAACAAAATTTAATACTGCGGTTTGCCGAGGAGTCAGGTTCGCAGGCATATCTGATTCCTCAGCAATTCGTCCAGTTAACGTTTTATATTGTGAAGTTCCCGAAACAAATTGGTGTTAATTCAAAATATCGCTACTTTTTTTTATTAAATGCAACCTAAATGCCCAAAGGGTTAGGGGGTTACAGAATGGTTGCCATGCGTGTCCATGAATTTTAAAACAACCCCTAAACGCGGAGTGCCGAGCGTGAAAAATATCCGATATGCGGAGTATAAAAATGTTGATAAAAACACCTATTTTCACCACACTGTATATTTACGTGTATAAGCGCAGCTAGAACGCACGCTACTGCAATTCCAGAGTAAAAAAATACTGGGCAGAACTTACATCGTAATGTCCAGAAACCAGGGACGATTTTGTGGGAAAAACAAACACGTGTAAAATTTTTCTTCAAGAATACTAAAATTCGAACTGTATTCAGTTTTTCAGTTTACAAGTTACGATAGAGTATTAAAAATGGAAAATCTTTTTTTTCTCATGTTTTGCATTTTGCTTATAAAATGGGCCTTTGATGCTGCTTCATAGGATGGTGTGGCCGAAGCCTTACAATAAATCGTGCATACCGATTTGTCCCTTAATCCAATAAGTAATTTCCCAAAAACAAAATTATGTGACGAAATATGCATTGAGAAGGATGGTACTCCAGCCAACTGAACCCCTGTGTATCATCCGGGGGCCACTTGGCCTGGCGTATCATCTGGGAGCCACCTGACCTGGCGTGTCATCCGGGGGCCACCTGGCCTTGCGTGTCATCTGGGGGCCACTTGGCCTGGCATGTCATCCGGGGGCCATCTGACCTGGCGTATCATCCGGAGGTTACCTGACCTGGCGTGTCATCCGGAGGCTACCTGGCCTTGCGTGTCATCCGGGGGTCACCTGGCCTGGCGTAGTGTGAAATCCCCCAGAGTCATAAAAAATGCTAATGCAAACTGATGTTGCTAAACCACAGTCATATGCCCCCCCCCCCCCCCCACACACACCTCTTTTTTTTACGTATTTCTATGTTCTGTAATTTCCACCTCGGCATCCTTCAGGAACCCTACAGTAAACAAATAACAAAAACTCTTCTTGAGTTTCTCTACGAACAGTACTGCCGAGTACTGGCCACGGGGGAGAAGAAACATATCTGAAGCGTCGTCCGCGTACATGAATATGTCTTGAGCTGATACTGGGGAGACTTTCTGACCATCGAAGGGAGATATGTCTTCATTGTCTGTTGTGTCTTCTCTAATCTGATGAACAAACAAAAATTGTTTACACTTCGTGTGTTTATTTGGTTGTTTGTTTGTTTGTTTTTTCGCTCTAGGGAGTCGGGTGATTGAAATGTGGTCCCCTGTTGTGAAACAATTTTTTTTTAAAATTGTCATTTAAACAGATAATAAGCATCTAAATAAAACCTTGCCAACGTTTTTTCCATTGTAATAACGTCATTAAGATGTTTGCAATAATTTGATTTTTTCGTTGAAATTATCCTTCCATTTGGTTATTCTTGGGATTGCCAATGGCCTTTATAATTATTGTTTACATATAGAATTTAAGTCTTGCAACTGTTTTCAGACACATTTAAAAGGTGAAATCTATTGAACATTGCAACAAAGCAGTCCCCACAAAATAAACCCCATCTGTTGCCAGTATTACTTGTCATTTTCATTGCATTTAATTTCATTATATGATATATAAAGTTTGCCTTATGTAGGAGTATTCCTATGGCTTTGCGATCCTCTGATAGTTCCTGCTTGAGCGAAAGCATTACCAGTGTATCAGGACCTTTAAATAACCAAGTAACAACATAACATTACCAGTGTGTCAGGGCCTTTAAATAACCAAGTAACAACATAACATTACCAATGAGTCAGGGCCTTTAAATAACCAAGTAACAACATAACATTACCAGTGTGTAAGGGCCTTTAAATAACCAAGTAACAACATAACATTACCAGTGAGTCAGGGCCTTTAAATAACCAAGTAACAACATAACATTACCAGTGTGTCAGAGCCTTTAAATAACCAAGTAACAACATAACATTACCAGTGAGTCAGGGCCTTTAAATAACCAAGTAACAACGTAACATTACCAGTGTGTCAGAGCCTTTAAATAACCAAGTAACAACATAACATTACAGTGTGTCAGGGCCTTTAAATAACCAAGTAACAACACACTATTACCAGTGTGTCAGGGCCTTTAAATAACCAAGTAACAACATAACATTACCAGTGTGTCAGGGCCTTTAAATAACCAAGTAACAACACACTATTACCAGTGTGTCAGGGCCTTTAAATAACCAAGTAACAAAATAACATTACCAATGTGTCAGAGCCTTTAAATAACCAAGTAGCAACATAACATTACCAGTGTGTCAGGGCCTTTAAATAACCAAGGAACTACATAGCATTACCAGTGTATCAGGACCTTTAAATAACCAAGTAACAACATAACATTACCAGTGTGTCAGGGCCTTTAAATAACCAAGTAACAACATAACATTACCAGTGAGTCAGGGCCTTTAAATAACCAAGTAACAACATAACATTACCAGTGTGTCAGGGCCTTTAAATAACCAAGTAACAACGTAACATTACCAGTGTGTCAGAGCCTTTAAATAACCAAGTAGCAACATAACATTACCAGTGTGTCAGGGCCTTTAAATAACCAAGTAACAACACACTATTACCAGTGTGTCAGGGCCTTTAAATAACCAAGTAACAACATAACATTACCAGTGTGTCAGGGCCTTTAAATAACCAAGTAACAACACACTATTACCAGTGTGTCAGGGCCTTTAAATAACCAAGTAACAAAATAACATTACCAGTGTGTCAGAGCCTTTAAATAACCAAGTAGCAACATAACATTACCAGTGTGTCAGGGCCTTTAAATAACCAAGGAACTACATAGCATTACCAGTGTATCAGGGCCTTTAAATAACCGAGTAACAACATAATATTACTAGTTTATCAAGTAGCAACATAAATTTTACATAAACTTACTGATTTGAAAACAATTAAAGAATCACATTTTTCTGGTAAATTTTGATTCTTTGAAAATAATCCAAGAATAAAAATTTTCTGATAAATGAAGATGGTTGAAAATCTATGGTATTAATTTTAATTAATTAAACAAGGCATTTATCAAATAACATTGCTTTGGCTTTTACTACACATGTGGGTAGTTTTTATTGCAATGACATTTTAAAAAATGAGTTTACCTGTGACTTTAATAGTAAATTGTGGGTTGTTTTCGAATGAATTATTGTACACACTGCCGCAGTTTTCTTCAGAGAACCGTCCAAAGAAGTGTTCTAATTTCACTAGAATTAGCATCAAAACAGAAAGTTAAATATTATAAAAAATGGTTAATCTTGTATCATTTCTTAAGCTGTTGTCATTGGCATCTCACGAGGGCTTCAGTTACTTTTGTAATAAATTTGAATGCTTTAAAGAAGAGAAATACATTTCATGACTTGTGAAACTCAAATTAAGAATGGTATCATGCATTCAGATTCTATGAACAATGATTCGAGTGTGTTTATGTGAAATATAACAGAAAAGTATAAAATTGATAATATGTAGACGCAGAAGATAGCAGCGTTTGTTTTTATTTTGCACCACTTTGCAGTATATTTAACAAGAAAGGTGTAAAAATATGCATATTCGTATCAACTGGGGACTTGAAATACTGAGCAATACTCACAAGAAAGTGCAGAGGAAATTTTAAAGTTTTCTAGCATGTCAAACGTTCGTAGGAAAATTGCTGCTTTTTCACCACCTGCACTGTAACATAAATACAGGATTCTACTTTATTGTACTTTTGCAGTTGTACAGTTCCATGTTAGACGGAACAATATTTACAAAAAGTATTAACTGCAATTTTGTTAAGTGGTTTTTATCTAAGTTAGGTGTCTTAAGGACGCTTAAGGGGCGTCTCTCTACCTGGGTAGTTCTTCTATTGCTAGAGAAATCGATGAGAATATCCTGATCATAAATGCTTTCTCAGTCTTTGCGTCGTGAGTTGATGGAATGATCAAGTATTTCCCAGCAGTAAGACCGTATCTGTTGCCATTACGAACGCATACTTCAATCAACATTGTTTCATTATGAATAAAAACAACAACGTGTTTAAGGGTAAACGTATTTAAGGTTAAGAAAATTAGCAACAGCAAATTCTATTTACACATGCTTATTTCATGCATATGCACACATATTTCAGCAATTATTATATAATAATAAAAAAGTTATTTATAAACGTCTTGGTCAGTTACCAAAGTATTACTACATTAACATTAAAAGTAAATTTTTAAGTAATGGTGTTAAAATTATCTTTTAAAATATTGCTTTCCTGTATATTAAGTACTCTTTATTCCAGAAATCCTTTTCCGTTGTTTCCTCATGCAGAAGAAACTGTCGCTTAATGACTTCACCCTCTGCTTCTATCTATTGTCAAATATAAGGCCAAAAAATCACATGATATCATAATTTCCTTTTTTATTTATTTGAATTTTAATTAATTCTGTGTTGTACAGAACCTAAATCTTACCACTTTACCTTTGTTGTCATTTTGATAAAAAGATACACTGTTCAATGGTGTAAATTTTGTTTTGAATAGAAAAGATACCTTGAACAGAAATGCCTTAATAAAACACAGGTGCTTATCCTTCCTGTTAGCTCTTTTTTGGCTTAATTCAATCACAACTGGGAGACTGCATTCTTTGTTCGTCTCATCAGGTGGAACCGTAAAGAAAAACCTTTAAAAGTTTTTACACCTAATATTAAATTAGATTTATACTGTGGAAGATCCATTAGAATATTTTAAATATGTATGAGTATTGAACAAAAATGGATACAGTTTCTGTAAGGACTATCTCGCATAATGTATATTTTATGGTACAATATATGCTTTATGTATTGTATACAGTGTAATGACTTTTTGTTTAAATGATGTTGTTCACTTAAAAATACAGTCACCTTGGATTCTGAAACTTGTTGGCTGCTCCGGCTGCGGTGTCTCCGACCCATTCACCAAACACAACAGAGCAGTTATCTGATTTATCAAAAATAAACTGCAACTGTTACAACAAATAGCATATCACAAAATAAATATATGTCATCTTGAGCCCTATACATATGTATGTATGTATGATAAACAAAATCACGTGTTTGTTCAGACGTCCTTGTTAGAAATGAACATATATATTTTTCATATAATAAACCAATTATCGCCAATATCCAGTTGCATATAAAGCAGTGAGACTTACGAGTGCTAAAGATGATGTTTAAAATCAGACTGAAAAGCAGAACTGGACATATCCAGTGATACGAGAAACGACCTCAAAATACATTGAATGTGTCAAGTTATGTAAGAGAAAGTTCTTAAACGAAATGTATTCTCTAAGATGGAGTCACGACACTCCCGCGGGAACTTTGAAATAAACTTAAGGAGTATTAAGCAGCTATACAATTGCGTCCTGGATTGCATTTGGAAGAAGAATATCATTATGAATATAATCTAAAGTCACATAACATTTGTCAAGTTACCTAAATCATCTTGAGAGCCATCCTGGTCAAAATCTGGAGTGAAGTTGCAGAGAATTGTTTCATTGAAATGTTCCAAATAATCGGAAGCACTTATCCAGAATTCTCCATCTCCCCGTGCTATTACCTTAAATCACGAATGATTTGTCAAACAAATTCATTGTAAATTTCTTGCTGAAAATTATATTAATCGAATTTATTTTCAGAATGTTTTATTACAAAAAGTCTAACAAGTCTAATACTTATTCTCTCACACAGACATTTTTAATTTAGTAAAAAAACCCACTAGTCATAAACCTTACCTTGTATTCTTCAATGATATTACTGGGAATATTTTTCCACAATGGAGAATAATCCGACCAGGCACCGGTCCATTCTCCTTTTGCTTCACCCCAGGGATTTCGAATTCTAAGCAGCGTTATTGTATCCCTGTTTGTTGGTAGCTGCCCCAAATAAATGCAAAGCCTATACAGTCTTTGATCGTTATTCCATAATCCTGGCATTCATTGTAACAAATGATTGTTTGTTGACATCATGAAATTAATCTCTCTCTCTCTCTCTCTCTCTCTCTCTCTCTCTCTTTCTCTCTCTCTCTCTCCATCTCTCCTTCTCGCTGAATATTTCCTTTTTAACAGTTAATTGGCAAAGTAATACACGTTCAAGAAATTAATTGACTTGTTTTACCTGTACAGTTTTTGTTAGTGAATAAGCATGACCTCCTATTAAACCATTTTTGTCGTGACTAGCAGCCTAAATATAATGAAGCAGACCACAATATCAAAATCAATAAATACAATACGGAATGTTGCTATCAGCAATGTCAAACTAGTACTGGATAGTCAATGGCAAATATCGGCAGCAGAATTTGTAGCTAATACACGAGTATTGCTATAATTAATATCTTATATTGATTTTAAAGTAGCAGCTACTTTTGCTCAAGAATAATTCATGGTCTTCGTATTGCAGTTATAATTGTCAAAGTCCACAACTATTTATAGCAAAGAGCGCATCAAGTTTATAAAACTGCTATGATTGAAAACAAAACAATATAAATTGAACGCACATTAACAGTGCAGGCTACGGTGCATCCAGAATTGAGGGCATTGCTGATTTTGGTGACAATTTGCTGTTCACTTAGCTCTTTATGTGTTATGGTTTCAGCTAATCCTCCAGTTAAGGTTCTGAAGGCATCACCACACAATCCGGATTCCGCTTCCGAGTACGAACCGTTAAATCTAACCACAACAACATACGCATTTGTGATATTTTATTACATCAGAAGTGATTAATATTTTGCATTTCTTTTAATTGAACTCACATAACTCTGAAGCATAAATAAAAGAAGATATAATTTGACAAAAAAGTAAAATCCGGTCAAGATCAGCATTTACAATAACGATGCTGCCCCGTTAGGTTTCCCTATGCGCTTACTTTGCAAATGCTTTCTCTAACAGAGCTGGCCACATTTCATTGTTATCAGTTGCTGAATGCGCGCCCCATGGCGTGTTTGTTCCTGCTACCAGGGGAAGTTTATCGTCAATGTAAACATCGACCCATTCACCAAATTTCCAAAATCGGCAATGAAACTTTCCTCTATAGGACTTGTTACCGATGTTGTAATCATCCACAATTATCTATATAACCACATAATATAAAGCAACTTTCGACTGTGCCTTATAAAGCTAAGCTCAAACTCTTCTTTTATATATATATATATATATATATATATATATATATATATATATATATATATATATATATATATATATATATATATATATATATATATATATATATATATATATATATATATATATATATATATATATCCAATAACCTTAATTATTTTTCATGGTTTTCACGAACATGGGGGATAACTTATATCTATTTTAAAACTTTGTTATTCCACGATTTTCAAGATTTCTTACTGTATTTTAGGTTCAACTGCATTTACTGACATTTTAACATTTAAATTATTGTTTAACACTTTATTACTTGTTTAATTATTTCTTCTTTTTCTGCTAGTGCAGCCAATACGGACAAGAACCAGCAATCACCCACACCTCCTTGGCCGACGTCAAAGCGTGTCATGCCGTCCACAAACAGCGCAGGCTTGTGAGAAAACTCCTGTGGATAAAAACAGACAAAACAGGATTCTGTAGGAGTCATTTGAACGGAAAATAATTTAAACGTCCTTTTCTCTTTTATTTATTTACTTTTTTGTTTCAGTTATGCAATACGTATTTATATTTCATAGCTAGAGTGATAAAATATATAAATAGACCTTTTTCGATGGTTTTTGGTTCTTTCAAATTTCAGAATTATCAAAACTCTTTGTTAAAAGTCATAAAACATTGTCAGTTGCATAAAATCTCAACGCAGCTTTTGAAATGCTATATCCCAATAAACATTCCGACGTAGTTCAAACATCGATTTGAAGTTACGTTAGTAACCCGGCCTAATCGCAACATCAAATATAGCTGTAATTTGGTTTTGATTGGTGGCGACCACAGATTATTAAAGTCTTTGACACAACGTTAAATAGACATTGGATAAGCAACCATGTGTAGACGCTGATTTTGCTTTCAAAACGCTTTCGCAACATTATGTCTGATTATACTTTGGTTGTAATTCATTGTGATCATAAATCAATGTTTCTTTGATGCAAATTTGCTTCTTTGCTGCAATTTTCAATACATTTTGTCGAAAGATCGAAGTCACAAAGAAATTTAAACTGCCACAACAGAAAGTTTGAAATGAAGACTTGTTCAACGAAAATAACTTTGATGAAACGCCAAAATATTTGAATTGTAATAACCTCATAGACATCAATGTTGCGCCATACTGTAAAATTCTTGCAGCACATAGACGGATCACTCATCGCGAATCGGAATGTTTTTAATTATTCGTTTATATTTTCGACCAGTTACAAAAGAAGCATATAATTTGCATTTAGAAATACACTTTAACCTCTTTTGAAAATAAAATCAAAATAATAATAGTCACTAAATAAAATAAAAATAAATATAGAAACAACAAAAGCGGAAATGAACATCCACCAAATATGGGAGTTGAGTATCCCTCTTGAGATATTTGTTGTTCAGCCTAACGGCCTGCTATAATACACGCAATATTTGCTCAATTAATGCAGAGAGGTCAATATACACTACTGATAGCTATTATGAGCTTATATGTGAGCTTCACTAGCACAGTTTCGATACCCATTTATGAATGTCATTGAATTTCTAAAACAACTGAGGTGGACCAACCAGATATGCTGCAATATGTCTCCGTCAAATTTGGTTGTCTTAGCTCTTACCGACAAAAGAGGAATCGCACGAAAATTCCTTACCGAATTGTACGAATTCAATAAACAGTGAAATTAACCATATTGCTAGGATGTGTTGTCATTGCCAAATTCAGTAGCACTTGAAAAAAATGGTACAAATATTTATATATTAAAAGGCTTTACATGCGGTCTTTTCCAGTCAAGTTCTCCTTGATTCTTTATTCCTTTCATAGCTTCTTCCGTGGTGAAATCTTTATCTTCCCATAGATTTTCTGTAACCAGCGATGGCTTCCTAGCGACACTCTTTTTCAGCCTGGTGTCGAGTTCTGGTCGGCATTGTATTCCCCTTGGCTTCATGTCAAAAAGCGAATAATAGCAAGTAAAATAAAACACTTATTACCCCATGAGTACTCAGTCGGAATAGATTGACTAGAGTTATTAATAAAAACTCAAAAGATTTTTTAAGGTAGCAGTATTTACAATTTTCGTACAATTTATCGTACAATTTTCGCAATTGAAATTTTCATAGCATGTAACAAGTTCAACTACAAGAACTCTTTATTGTACATTTTTTTGTAATTGATTTTTATCTTTGTTATGTTTAACATATAGTTACCGTTGATCCTCCATGTCCGCTGTTCAGTGCGTCATCTTTGTTATTAGAACTTAAACCACTCCCCATTCTTAGAGCAACTCTGAACAAATAACAAATGCTTACACGGCATTAATTATTTTCCTTATACCTGACACAGAACACGGAAAAATTAGATGAAACATGTATTTTTGAATCCCTGAAAATCATTACCCATGTATATTATTAAAATATTAAGATAATATGTTAATTACACTTCTAAGAAACATTGATAAATAAAAAATGAGTAAACAAGCTAAACGTCAGTAAAATATCACACTAACGATATGCGTTATGCTTCACAAAATAGTTACTCCTGCTTCAAAAGCCGTCAAAAACAAGTGACTTTTCATGGTTCATCCATCCAACCTTTTGACATGAAACATATTTCTGTTCAAATAATAAAACACAAAGTGATTAGCAATATGCTAACGCCATGTAAGAATCATTCAAAGTAACACATACTGGCTAAAGGAAAGTGGGGAAAAGAATTCATTAAATGTTTGAATTACTAGCGTTTTAATGGCAATAGTATTGATTCAGTGTCTTGAAGAACTGCTGTTTCCTTTTTCATGTTTAAACATTTTCTATTATTGTCCCTTGATTCCACATAAAATGTCAAATATGGAATTTCTTTCAAGTTCGTTATAGATCGTGTCGGTGCGATAAAATCTAAGTTAGCTGATGACAGTCCTACATAAACGAATTTATTTTATAAGGACTGTATGAAATATATATATATATATATATATATATATATATATATATATATATATATATATATATATATATATATATATATATATATATATATATATATATATATATATATGTGTGTGAAATGCTGGCACATTATTTGAATAAATGCACAAAGGCATGTGCGAAATTCCTATATTGATCAAATATATTCTTCAAATTTTATCAACTTTTAAAGTGTTGAAGATAAACAAAATGGAAAGAAATTAGACATTTTTGTCCTGCCATGTGATTTATAATGTGGTTTACTCAGTTGTAACATGAATAATCCTAGGAAGTATTATCACACTTGTATTCCTGTAAGTTTTGGTATTAAAATAACGAAAACACACAAACAAATTTCCATTTTCAATGACGTAGAGGAACCAATGTCTAGATGCTGACACTTTCATAAAAAATCATGCGCCTGTTGACATCAAACCATATCCTCATTGACCAAGAAATTTCAGTACCGGTCATATAAAAAGAGTGTGGAGATGTGTAAATATTGCTCATATGCGTTACTATGTGCAGTCACTACATATAAGCTTCAATCCTTTAAAGAAATTATAAATTTGCTCATAAATATAATTGAACGAAAATATTCCACATGCAAGCACCATGAAATACATAACAACTTATTGAATGAAAGAGAAAAGGTCTCTGTAACGTACCCATATTAAAAGTATTAAAATAAACTCGAAAATATATTAAAAATGCCTATTGAAGCAGAATAACTTTTAATTCCAGTGGCATACATAGGATTTTATTTTTATTTACAATACCTTTCAGTTTCAAGGTAATACTGTTCATATGTTAACAGCTTTTAATTCCTTTATAGTTATTTTATTCCAAATGAACAACAATACGACATATAGCATATATTATGCAAAATATTAACTAAACTTAACACAGCCATGCGATTACACACTGATATGAATAAAACAAGTGGCACAAGCTCACTGTTGGCAATAAGGTTCTCATCGATCAATCCACAGGTTGCAAATCAAACATCAGGAGTTCTTAGATAAATAAACCAAAGTTTTTTTTACCTGGGAGAAATTAGCATTCTACCATATTAAAGGAGTTAAAAAATTACAGCCTATTTAAAGCTCACGGATAAAGAAGCAATTTATGATCTAGTTACCCCACTCGAAAATAAGCATACGAATTAACTTGTTAAAACACACGTATTTAATTTTATACACGTTATTTTATTTAACACTCTGTTCTTCAGAGCCAAAATCAAACAGATGGTAATTTAGAGCATTAAAGAAATAGTATTGAAAGTCCGTAGACCCAAAATATATTTACTGTATCACGACTGAACAATATAAATTCCATTTTCTGAATCATTGTTCGTATTTAAACTCACAAACCTTTCAAGCACTGAAAATACAACGGGCATGATACGCTTTTTAATTTTCAGTTCTGCTGCACAGGTTAAACCAAAGTTGAGAATCAAAGCGGTTGTTTCTAATTGCTTCATCGCTAAAAATATGAGTGCCACACCAGATCTTTAGCACAGTTTTAAGAATATAATGATGTTCTCTCTATATAACTGATTTGGGAATTTGATTTCCTGAAATGAGGTTATAAACTTTTTTAACTAGATCGATTTTTGCCACCGAGTAGCGAAATTCTAAACCTTGGGAGGGCAAAATCATACTTTCACAGATTCAACATATACATGAAGAACTCCACCGAGTACGTCTTGAAAATCTGATCACGTATCTCTAAAAATGACTTTTATATAGTTATTTAGGACGTTATGTGCTGGTTGAGAAGGCGGTGTGCTTCATAAAATTGTGGTTTAATTTGATTTGGTAACTAACCGGCTAACCGGCAGCGAAAATTGTTTTTGTACGCCGCCCAGTGCTTTATGTACTGCTATTTCAAAAGTATATTACGGCAATATTATCACTGCAATTGCTAAATTAGATTTTCACCTTTTACTTCCAGGCGAAATGTCTGTGGCCCAAATGCCTTTCGCTAAAATGTCACTTGCTCAAATGGCAAGTATTCAATAAGGTGACAATATGCAGTCGCTATGTAATTCAAAGCTTTCTGTATATAAAAAACTGAAGAGCAGAATTAGAAACCGTCATGAAAAAAAGAGACTAAAAACATGACGTCACCATGACGTAACAAGTAAAAAGTGCGTAAGTATAATATTTCTTATGACAAAAGCAGTTTTTGGCGTATTTTGCTCTAGATACAACCTTTTAGGGGTAATCAACTCTGAAGATTTCAATGATGTTATCAGATGTAAATGATCGCGTCATATGTCAATAACTTCAAGTTAAGTAAAATTAAGGGCAATGATCAACTATAAAGAGTCATTTTAATTTTTATAGTTTCGACCCTTTTCATTTATGTGCGTGAAAACCACACAAGGGGCAAAGAAAACTAAAATGCATTTAGAAAAACTGAACAGATTTGCTATCCAGCAATAAATGTAACACTCAACAGCACAAGTTTACAATTCTAACCGATTAAAAATATAGGATTCTACATATGTCAAAACTGAATGTAACTGAGCAATTCCCAAATTGCCCACAAACTTTATGCCGCATAGTTTTGAATGTGATACATGAATCATTTATTAAATGCTATTCTTGGTAACTTCAAAATGACAAATTCTTCTAACATGGTCCCGATTAACAACAGATTCTCGGTTTTTAAAGCTTTATTTTACTGGTAACATTTCTGTATATTTATTTATTTTTCCCCTTTCATTTGGGAGAGAGTAAACAGAAAAATAAAAAAGAAAAGACTAATGGAATTTTGAATGCCATAAAACAGTAACTCTTTTTGCTGTTCTGATTGCAAGAAAGGACACTTTTCGTTGAACATTTTCTAATTTTTAGTCGTTTATTTAAATACAATCTAAAACTAACTATTATTATGCCTTCATCAGTGAAAATTCCAGAAATTGAGGAAGCAAACAGTTTACTTATCATTCTGTTATGCAGCATTTAAAGCCGAGAAAAGATATGTGTAAGCGCGTTGTTATGACTTACAAGACCCCGTTCTGTAGGAATACAGTATTCTGATGCGCCAAAAGGGATGACAGTGTTCACTCTGGTATATGCAGAATAGTCTGTGGTAATGTATGTATCATGCACCGATATTAAGCAAAATATTTTCACTGCTATTTTACCAAGGCATATTATGTAACTGCACTGCTGAATAAGGTGGATTAAGATACATTTTACTGAACCGAATGGACATTTATCTTCATATTTATTGATACTTATTACATTATTTATTACATGAAGTCATATTCAAATTTAAAATCACTAACAAAATAAAACTTGACTTCATTGCGACATTATATGGAAAGGCAGATGAAATACTGGGTCCTAAATTTAGCATAGTTAGCTATGAAAACATTCTGAGTCCACAAGGAGTTGATAATGGCGCCATAAATTAACGTTATTTGCTGAGATCAGGAACCCCATGACTCACTAAATGTTTATCAAATTTTTCTAACCATTGCTGTTATGTCAGAAAGGCAGGGCAGCCAATAGCTAAAAAACTCAAAAGGAATTAAACAAGCACAGAAATCAGAACACTTGAGAAACTTTCACAATTTCAGCAAACAACAAAGAACATGCAAGTATATTTCACTCAAAATTCTTTCTGCTTCTTACACATAATTTTTTCCATGTAAATATTTCTTAATATCCATTTAGAATGTTTATTTCATCTAAATATCTTTGCGTAGAGTACTTACTTAAGTGAATGAAAACATAAATTAAAAAATGAGACAAAATGAATATCATAGGTTATAAAGTAAACTGTTGTAATTTGCACCAATCTTACAGGTGTAATTGTTATTAAACTGCTGTCATTTAAATGCAAATGCTTGTTTTTATATAAACCGAATAAATTTCAGCCCCCATTTTGCAAAGTTTTAACATCCAACTTTAGAAAGTAAAACTGCACCACACATATTTGCACTGCAACACAACTGACTTGCCTTCATAGCTAAAACAGAATCCCGGAAATCGCACTATCTTTGTTACTAATCGAAAGTGGTCTTATTTACGGGGTGATCTGATTGCCGGGGTTGAACAATTATAATCACGTGCGAGCGCATAATTGTTTATAATAATATGCCAATATACCGGTATCATAGCTGATAATTAAGACACATTTCTTCATTTTCGTTTATTTTTATTTCAATTAGTTTTATTACAAATAGAAAAATGCGAATGAACACTAGTGATTAAAACACAATCTACTATAATCCTCATTGAAGAATAAAAAATAAAATTTACTTATATAAAAGAGAATCGAAAACAATTATGTAGTAAGTGTTGCATTTTATCAGCAGGTGCTACAGACATTACGGTTTTACTTTCAAAACTCGTTGAACTTTAACATCAAACTTTTCTTCAAATTGTCTCAGGCTTTCTACCTATTCCTGCAGTTATAAATTTTCTTCCTTTTTTCGTTTCCATAGTTTTAATTCCATTGTTAATGATCAAACTTTTGTTCCGATATACACTTTTGAATGCAACTGAGAACCGGAGGAAAGGAATAAACTGAGCTTTTTTCCTGAGAAATCACCTAAATGAAAAAAGTTATCTACTTAATCTCAGTTTTCAAAGTACCACTTAAATGCAGTTGCAAGGTCATTATTAAATATGGGCATACATTCACTCTGCATTAAACTCCACATTGCAATTCAGTTCCCAGTGCTCTTTCTGCTGAATCAGGTATTTTGTGTAGAGAATATTTTCTAATACCCACAGCAATTAAAAGCATAGGATCTGGAAACCATCAGTTGTTGTTTATTCAGTACACGCTTGCTTTTTTTGTTTTACAACCTTTCCTATTTGCCGGGATAAATGACATTTGGGAGTAGGAAAACTAGTGTTTAGTTCGATTTCTGGGATTATCCGGTGTGCGGCGTTCCTTAACTATAGATAAAAATCGAAAAAAATGCCGGGATTGGTGAAAAGTAAGATTCCTGGATGGTCCAACACCGGAGAGTTAATATGTTGTATAAAAACAGAAACTTTTCTCTCCACAAATGAGAGTAACGACAGAAAGCCTTCCACTTGTGCCCGAATGCATAACACCCAGCCTCATCGTTGTTGTCCAACAGCCAAACTCTATGGCGGTTCGGTCTGGTGTGAAAAACATCTTTTTACTCAACAGACCAACTGGAGATTCCATGCAAAATAGGTCACATAAAGGAGAGCAGTTACTTTAAAAAAAGTCACTTATATAGATTTTAGTGACTTGGACACTCAGGTGGACCTGTTTCACCAATGTGCGAGAATGCTCAACACTAAGGGATGTACAATATGTATCCATCCGCTCTGTGTTTATATATGTTACAGTAAATCTGTGTAATCAGTAATTTCACGCAATTCCTAAAAATTTTAGGAATTACGTGAAATTACTGTCGGGACCAGGAATTACGCGAAATTCCTAAAATCTGCAGGAATTTCATGTAATAACTGAAACAGGAGGTCAGTAATTACACGAAACTACTAAACTGTGAATTAAACAAAAACAATGTGTTAGCATTTATTTAATAAACCTCAAGACTTGAATCAACACTGCAGTGATCAAATACATCGCTTCTACCATGGTTTCAAATACAGAATGCATGTCTTTACTCAAATCAAGTACAGAATGCATGTCTTCACTCAAATCGAATACAAAATACATGTCTTTACTCAAATCAAAGCAAATGCATCATAGTCAAATAGAGTTCTAACAATGTTACAAATACGGAAACACATGTCTTTACCGAAAGCAAATGCTGATATGAGCTCAATTAACCCAGGGGACTTTGTCGGACTGGTTAGTCGTATCACTATAGGGGGCTTGAATGTTTGTGCGTATGTTAAACCTTTTCTTTAAAATGCTACTCCTCCTACAGTTTTGTTCCAATCGTTTTAATATTAAGCAGGAATGTTTCCTGGGTGTTCCCCCGCCTGGATATTACTTTTTTTGACGATTGACGAAAAACTGACAAAATGGCGGCACTTTTTGAGCCCGTTTTGATCCATTTTTAAAATGCTACTCCTCCTACAGTTTTACTCCAATCGTTTAGATGTTACGCAGGCATGTTCCTCAGGGGTTCGCCTACCAGGCTATTACTTTTTTCGCGGTTCGCCAAAAACTGACGAAATGGCTGAACTTTGAAGTTTGGCAAAAACTGAAATAAATGGTAGTAAATAACTGAATTGTCACACCATTCATTTCTCTCAGTCTTTTCAAATAGTTCTAAAATTTTAATCGAAAGTTTCTTAGGTGCTTCTCCACCTGGACTTTGCTTTTTTTCGCAAATGATAAAAAAATGCCGAAATGTTGGAATTTTCCAAATTTTGTAAAATTGTGTAAATGTCGGTAAATACGTCAAAACCCAACCTCTTCAACATCCCTTTTCGGGTAGCTTCCAAAAACTCGTTTCTGTGCATTAAAATTATGAAAAAGTTACGTTCAGAAACAGAGTTCTTCATTTTTTGGCCTAATAGTATTCGTTTCAGAGTTTTTCTCTCTTTCCTTGTTTATTTTTGCATGCCAAACTGCTGTGACATCTGCTTTTACATTTTACTTTGTTTTTGAAACATTTAAACCTGTTCGCTTCACGTCGTTTGCTGCCCACGCAGTTGCATTTAACAGAACCCTGCCCTCCAGATAATCCCCTTTCAAGTTTTAAATCACAATACTAACAATAATTGGAGATGAAAGCAAAAGTCTCAATATGTAATTCCATCTCCAGCAAATGACACCAAATCTCACCTCAGGTGAGTGAGTGCACAAATTGCAATTCAAGGTAAAAAGGGACTCGAGAGTGATCTTAGCTTTGTAACATTTGCAATTCGAGATGAAAACAAAGGTCTCAATATGTAATTCCATCTCCGGCAAATGATACCAAAATGACACCAAATGTCACCTTATGTGAGTGAGTTCACAAATTGCAATTCAAGATAAAAAGGACTCACAAAGGTCGAAATAATCTACGACAAGCTAAGTTCAGTTTTTGCCATCGTTTAACTTTGTTCGACTTTAATTACGCATATTTACTAACTGAGGTTTAGGAAATTTGTGAAATAAAACACCCTTGAAAACAGTAAATACATGACATTCCTGAAGATTTTAGGAATTTCGCGTAATTCCTGGCCCCGACAGTAATTTCACGTAATTCCTAAAAGTTTTAGGAATTACGTGAAATTACTGATTACACAGATTTACTGTAACATATATAACTGATGGATGTCCTTAGAGGTCAGCTGTTTTATAACAACGACAACCTCATGGTCTAACAATACGGGCCCTTGTGGTTTTGCAGTTGTCGTAAATGTAAACAAAGAACTGATTTAAGGTAACAGTCATGTGAGGTAAACAAAAATGAAACATGTCTTTTTTTATGAAAATATTTCAAAATAAAGAAAGTTCGTCTGTTGTTGCTCAAAAGCAGGTTAAAATTGGGATACAAAGAAGGTAATATAATTTATAAACTTTCAAACTAAACGTTAAGGACAGTATCACTGTTCGTGCGGTCGTTCCTGGAATCACTCTGAGTAGTCCCAGCGGACCCTTTCTATCTTCCCAGGACAGACCACTCTTCATAGGAAGAGCGCAAGAGTCATCTAGGACTACACTCTGAGTATCCCAATGTTGTGACCAATTCCCATTAGCTTCGAGACTTGTGTGTTTGTGTGCATGAATCGTTTAAAAACAAAAATACTGATCTGTTTCGTTTGTTTACATTAACATTTTGAGCAGTTACACACGTTTGAGTTAGTTTATTTCCGTATGAATCTGTGAAAAAAAAACACATGAAGAAAGGCTACCCAAATAACATTTTGTAAAGATATGAATGTTTTTTTATTCATCGCTTCACATATTAAGGGATGGTTGTTTCTATTTGTCCGTTAGAAAGAGGTCCAATTTTTGGTTCGTTTTTACAAACCCTTGAAGGCATAGTTTTTGACAGTCAAAAACAACCCTGCAGCTGACCCAGTACGTGATGTCAGTATTTGATGTCAGGCGGAAATAATGTAAGTGGCGTCTTTTTAAAAATACAGTAACATGACAACTTTGGTCCAGGAAACCTCATGTGCCAGTGACGTCATTTTGGTCGGTTTGTTTACACTGATAGATGATGATACTTGTTTGGATCAATGATTGATTTAAAACAATCACTTGACCCAATGATCTCATTCGTTCAGGAAAATTGGGTCAATGATAGGAATTGGTTGCAACACCCAATGACTGACTATGGCCACATTCTTTTGGGCCTTTTAGGAAACTGAGAACCCACTCTCCAAACAGACCAGAGAAGCTTCAGAGACACCGCCTGTGTTCTTTTTGGGCATAACTATTTACCGGTCTAATAACTGGTTCTAGAACTAGCTGTTCTTTTCAGATTTAACTGGAACCAGTTATAACTGACCGCAACCGAGGTTACTTCCTTAACTGAAATCCGTTCTATAATTGCACAGGCTACCTTTCTTTGTTCCATTGTTTTCTCTTCTTCTATCTTTTCTTTCTTCCATCTGATTTTTTATGTGATGTGCATATTTATGCTCTGGGATTTTATCAGAATAAGATGTGATTTTATCAAGATAAGAAGCGATAAAATGTAAAAGATAAGTTTACATTTTTTTGTTTTAATTATAGTGTTAAAATTTTTGTTCTTGTCAATTCGATAGATAGCTGGTTATAGCATTAATCACGTAACAAGAGCCAAATGGAACACGCAGTAACATAACACATGTCGTCCCTTTTATGTAATATTATCGGACTGTCGAACTATCGGCTTATCCGAACCAATTTTGCCCGGTTCCCAGGAGTATTTCGACAAAAACGCATCCTTTTGTCAGTGGAATAATTCATATGTTAATTTATGATTATCTTTTATGCTTCTTCAAAGTAAAGACACGAAATTATTACTTTATTGTTTCTTTATTAGTTTATTTTAGCACTTGAGTAAACGGTCTCTTGATTTGGAATTCACAAATATTGTACGATTGCCTCCCTGTGAAAGTATAGAAACATTTATCCTTGCATGGATTTTAATTCGAGTATCTTTTATATTGAATAGTGAAAAACTGTAGACCGTGTTGTCCATTCCAGGATATCCTGACATTGAGCCGAGTGGCATTTAGCCGAAACTAACAACTACCAAATTTTTAATTGTCGGTGATATCCTTTCGGTTGATTCGACTAATTGTGGGTGATGTCGTCAGATACAAAAGAAAACATGAAATAATAATTTAAAATTGAGATTATTTATTTTTACATTTATTGAAAAGGTGTTCAGCACTTAAGCCATAAGTCACGCAAGTACCTTAATTAATTACTGAAAGCTGTGCAATTTTTGTTCTTCAATATTAATCTTATTGCAATTGACAGATTGACAGATTACAGTAAATATAAGTGCACAGTAGCGCGTTGATCACCTCAGAAGTCGGACCGTCAATCGCACAAGGCGGTCGAATTATCATCGAATTGCAGTTACCATAATTCTGTTATGAAATCGTAGAAAACAAGTACTGAAGATCATCGAATAAATCAGCTCCTAACAGACTCATTGCGTATAAAACGGGCCGTATTTGGAAACAAGCACACTGTATTACGGTGGCAATTTTAACAACGAATCTAGTAAAGCCAAAGATTTATTTGAGGTATATTCGTATCTGAAAAGAGTTGTCAAAACAGTCGAGGACATAGATATGCATAAAATAGATTTTTTTCTATTTGGCCAATCAGTTAAATATATTACCAACAATTTGGCGAATCAATTAAAAAGATATAACCCACAATTAAAAATTTCGACTACATGTCACATATGCCACATATGTCGCTCGGCTAAATATCGTTCTCATTAGTTAGTCTATCGTCGTAATAAGGAGATTCGCAATTAAGAATCTGCCAAAAGTTTTCAGTTTTCTACTATAATTTTTTTTTGAAAAAAAGGTTATAAACAATGCGTATGTAAAATGATTTATTAAAAATCAGAAGAATGCTCATTAAAAGTGCGTATATGGAAAGACAACCACAATTTGATGTTTTTGTCAGTTCATTTTATGTTAATTAAACGAACTTAAGTCCCAAGTGAAACTTCTTCCGAAAGTGTAAAATTGGGTGTTATCAAGGGTTTAGGGTGTTATATTTTGAGAATGTGTCAGTATAAAAGTGATAGAAATTAAGCTGCTTGTCGCAATAAAAAACACGATTTTCAGTTTTAACGTGATATTATATTATTTGGTAAAATTCAGCATAATAAATGTGTGCCCAATAAAACAGCTTTTCAAGTAGAAGCGTCAAAATGCAAACTGCCAGTGAGAAGGTCCATTGGATCCTATGCAGTCAGTTTACATCAAACCTAGCAAAATTAACCACAATTTTTCCTCATTTTTGTGTCACAATTGTAGGTGATATACCGGTATGTAATAAAAAGTCGACTGATCGGAAAACTTCTTGTCCACTTGTTAGCTCACGTCACTTTCTCAGGTTAAAAGATTTCCCCGAATCTTAGCGGGGAGGGACAAAAGGTTAATGAATTATCTTGCTGCACTGAAATTGTAGTTCAGAGAGCTTGGTGTAAAAATTGTGCAAGTAAAAACTGAAGGATGGCAGTATATATATTTTTAAGTGCAGTTATTAGGAAACTTTTACGCACTAAAGAGGTAATTTTTGTTACCAAAAGAAATCTCTCATGTATTAAAAAAGGCAGAAATAAAACAAAAGTGATACACAGAAGTTGTACATCTAAAATTTAAGCACCGATTTGGAGCAAAGTGTAAATTTACACGTGAATTAAGGTTTAAATTTAGACATACATACAGTTGTTTTTCTGGTGTCACTTAAACCAAACATATGGACAGTCACCAACGCACTGATACACTCGCATGTAAGGACTGAATGTTGTGGATTTCTGGGAAAAGTAATCGTGTCATTATTTTCAGATCCTTTACTGCACGTTTTTATGTCCAAAGTTTAAGACATTTCACTTGACGACCTGTGTAATTTGACTAGTTTTTTTTTCTTTTGTGGTGATAGTCATCATTCCTGCTGAATAAAAAACAATAAGTTTGGAGGATTCAGAAGCCCAGTGTAGCCTCCAGGGAAAGGCAGTTGTCGTGGAAATGACTTCGGAACTATAAGTCGTACGAATTCCTCTCGTTCTGAAGATAGAACTTATTAACTGGAGTTATGGCAACGCCAGTACACTGAAAAAAAAACATAGTTGATAAATCCCGGTAATTGCAGAATCATATTGTTTACATGTTGAGAACTCATTGCCATTCTGTGGTATTTGAAAATGTGAAAACCTTTTTCGAGTGAAGGCATAAAGTTTGTGGTATGCAATAAACGTGTGTTGACTTCTAATTTTACGGGTATTACGAAAAAATACACCCGCTCTTCAACTACAGTAAAGCCTCTCTCCCACCCCCACCCCCCCCCCCCGCCCCCACTTCCCATCCCCGAAAGATATTCTCGTTCTGCAAGTAGAGGCTGTGAATACCTCATTCTGTCTGGCAGTGTCTGTCTGATCAAGCAATCCACTGTTATAACCAATGTCACCAGACTGGCTGTTAGTCAAGTAAAATGAGAGATCACAAGGTATGACTTAACCTCGTAGAAGGACACTAAGTGCAATGCTGTCAGTGCACACGCATTTAGCCCGTCTTGTGACTGCATTTGTGTACACTATAAACAAGGAGAAATAAAGTCACATGAGTGCTATTAATGGGCTGTGAACTTGCACAAAGCCCCTAAGAAGTAAAACCGGTTGTATGACAAATAGACTAGAAAATTCTGTGCTACATTTCGTGAACTCGTTTCTCTTGATGATTTCTCTTGTGCCCCTAATTGCTAATCAGTTCTTAATCATTTTTGCTGCATTATTCAAGGGGGAAAGCAAGTATTCGTGTTTTGTTGACTAGAGTGTAATTCTGCTGACGGTGACAGTCAAGGGCCAGTTGGTTTCACTCTGGTGGCAGGTTTCAACCCTATTCCCGTCTTCCACCCCACCAAAAAAAACCCATGTAAGATAGTCGCTGCAGATTGCTTTGAAGTAAGGCCTCTGGTTCGTGGCCCGCATCCCTGTTCACCCGCGTGTCGCCTCACGTGGCAGTGGTCTGGACCCCGGGCCTAGCCTGTCACTCACATGCCGATTGCGGTTGTTCGGCTGACTGACAGTTCACCCGCCTCTCGCCTCGCATGCCATTGGTCTGGACCCCGGCCTAGCCTGTCAGTCACATGCTCATTGCGGTTGTTCCGATGACTGACAGTCATATGACGGCGGTCATTGTGTTCTTACAGTTGTGCAGCCAAGAAAGCAACAGCAGACGTGGCTGATGCTCACATCACAACTGTCTCGTTGTTTTAAAATAGTAAGCGTGTGACCTACTTGTGAATTTACACATTTTTTGTGAGCGAAAAGAAGTTGAATACATATATATATTTATATATAACTTCTTCTAAATATAATACATGGATGTGATGTTTTAATAACATTGCTTTAAGTATTGGCTCTGCTAAGCACAAATAACAAATGTATTTACATGGGATATTAAATCATGAATGAAGTGTTTGACGTTGACTGTTGACTGCGCGCGCATGGATGTGCCTACGTCAGTTACGTCAGTATGACCAGCTTGTCTTATGCGGTATCATGTGACTTGGATATTTTTTAAAATGACAGTGGAGAAAAAAATAATAGCAGTGATCTTGGGTGGTAGTAAGCACGGACGCTAATTAGAGTAAAATGGACCTGCTGAATATTTTCAAATGGAAGGAAAAGTTTCACAAGGTCCCGGGGACAGAAAGGAAGGTGGATACTTACTTGTAAGCAGCAAGATTTTTCACTAGCAACCATCCTGACCAATCAAACCATAGCGTTTGGTGTTGGAAAGTACTAGGGGGGAGGAAGGGTGGGAAGGGTTAGTTTTGTATTTGGTGATGGAATTTGGCAGAAGGCAAAATTTTACAACGCACATATTTCTGAATGCTTTGTTGATCTAAGTTCCCCAATTATTTGAAGAATTTATGAAGGTACAGAAATACAAAGAAACAGCTGGGGTGTGCTGTAATGATATTGCGGGTGGGGGGGGGGGGGGGGAGGGTGCTTCCCTATAGGAAAGGTTAATGTAAGTCCCTGTGAGATTGTGACTGATGCCTGGGCGAGGCTGTAATATGTCAAGAGAATTAGCCGTTTCTTGACTTTTTGGCAAGCTCTAGTGTAGACGTACATTACACGTCACTGTGAATGCTAACACCAGCAATGTACGGTATGCCGACGCTACCACACCAAACTAGAGTATTTGAAGGCAAAGCTGCAACTATAAAATAAAGTTTTTGGCACTGGGTATCAGCAGAATGTCGATGCTGCTGGTACATACTTCAGTCCTTAATAAAACCTGCCGACTGTATTTTGTGTTATTTTTAACCCCGACTACTGTTAAGTCTGCTCGCATGCTTAACTGCTTTCACTAAACTACAATACAAGAAGTGCACTACTGGCTTTCAGAGGTGACGTCAGCTGGGACAAGGAGACGATAAGGCTCGTCGTGTTTAAGGACCATGACATCAGAGGGCGCTCCGTCGTGTTCGACTCGAAGGCAGTCAAGGCGGGCACGGATTCACAGGTGTGTGCGAGAGAGAGAGAGAGAGAGAGAGAGAGAGAGAGAGAGAGAGAGAGAGAGAGAGAGAGAGAGAGAGATTCTTTGCTTCTTCGAAGGGGATTTGTATTAGGAAAAGAAGAGAGAAAGAGAGAGAGAGAGATTCTTTTTCGAAGGGGGTTTTGCATTAAGAAAAAAAAAAAACAAAAAAAAAAAAAAGAAGAAAAACAAGATAATGTGAATTGTGGTTTTCGTAGAATCCTCATATGAACTAGGCTGAAGTTCTGAGCTTTGTTTCCCCAACACACCATCATTTGAATCGTGCCGATCACGTGACTGGTGTGTCAAATTGGTATATGTGAAGGCCACTGATAGGACTGGAGCTTCACACTGTTGCTTGTAATCAAATGGGAAGAGGTTTTGCCTTTAATCTTCGCTCCTGCCGACAAAGGGCTCAGAAAGCAAACAATAAACAACTCTTGACAACATCCTGGCTTATGTTTTCTTTACTAATTTTTTGTTTGTTTGTTTTTCTGCTTAGGAAGCAAGCGCAAAAGCACGTAAACAGTGTCATATGATCACAAAAACTATTGGTGTTATAAGTGTTAGACACGTTTAGGTTTTCCATTTTGTCTCGTTCTATTCATGACAACGGATGCGCAGCTTGAGATTTTTTCCGCGTAGGCGTAAGCGCTCTGCGTCTAATTATAGAATTTACTCGGAATATTTTTGTGTGTGTGTGTCTGTGTAAGTCCGGGTTTTATTTTGGGAATTTGTGTGGTAATTTTTCCACTCAGTATGGTTTTGTTTGTGTGTAACAAACACAGGCGTGTAGAAAGAAAGCACCGCCCAAGAGGAATGACGTAACAGACTGCGGGTCAAGGTCTTGTTACGATGGCAACAAGGCGCCTGGCCAATCAGGAAGCGGTAAATCGGTAGTAAGTTCCCACAATATTATATAATATTTCAATGCACCACATTATTAGTGTAACGAGGAAAATATGGAAAATAATTACCTTGATAAATGTATCCCCTATATACGTATTTACTCGATTTATTTCGCTGTTTCTGCTCACCGTTGTAACTTTAGTTAACACAACAAACATTTTCCACTTCAAAGTCCATGGGAGCTTAAACAAAAAGAGTCCAATTTATTTACACTAATTCTTGAATTGAGAAACAACGCCTCATTGCCAGAAATAGTTTGTTCATTTCAGATACCTTCCCCTCCTCCCGCCCGCCCCCCTCCCCTGCCATCCCCCCGCCCCCTCTTTCTTTTTTATGTAGAATTGATTCGAGTGGTTACTTGTCAAACAGGCGCCGAAACAGCCGTCGGACACGAAGATGCTGGGAGAGATGATGTTCGGCTCCGTCGCTATGACGTACAAGGGCTCGTCGCTTAAAGTGCATGCTATCAGGTGAGGCCTTCTTCAACTCGGGGAAAAAAGTGCAAATTCAAAAGAGCTTGCCAGATGATGACTTGGATAGCAGCAAAATTATGTTGAGGACCTTACCATAGATTTCGATTTACGAAGGGGGAGGGGGTGTTGTTGGATTTCTTAATAATCAAACTATAAATTGTTTATAATATTTCTGGGTTTCCAAGATGTCCCTCAAATATTGTTAAATGCGGACTGACTGCCAACATCCTCCCTGTCCTTTGTGTTTGCAACTTATGGCTTATTGAATGCAATTCTGTCGTTCTTTTAAATCAAAGCTACATTTTACACACCACAATCTGTACATCGAACTGAATGAGAATGTTATATAAACGTTCAATATTTACAGAACGCCTCCGCAGCTTATGATAACGAAGCTGTTTGTTCCCAGCAAGCCTGCGGTCAAGGACACACCAAGGTGAGCACTTCTTTGCTTGCTGATACTGAGACAGGAGATACGTAAGAAGGTCAAGCAAACCATTGGGGTGTAATACTAATACCAACTCATACATGACTTATAGTCATGGGGAATTTTACTGCGCGTCGCCAACACGAAATTCCTTGGAAGTTAAATATTTCGGGCATAATAAAGTGCTGAATGCTGATTGGCTAATGTCGTATTTTGATTGACAGCGCCGGGGCGGGCGGAGAGACGGAGAGTTTCGACAACTACAGCTATGCGAGTACCAGTAGTCTGCTGGCGTCGGAGAACACGACGCCCAGGGACATCAGCAGCGGAAGTAGCGGTGCCGGCGCGCATGCGTCCACCCTACATTCTATAGGTAAGTGCCGAGGAATACAGGGGGAGGGGAGGAGCGAGTGGGGGGTGGTGCTGATAAATTGGTGCGCGACGTTCCTGCACGCCCGGGGTTAGGCGTAATACAGAAGGTGGCACGTGGCTCAGGTCACATGATATGGTCATTGTTATTGCAAATTTAGGTAATGTTCCTTGTCAGTGCACTACAGTCGACCATATATCGTTGCGGTTTCCATGGTCAGGTTTCCGTTGATATTACTTGCGGTAATTTGAAATGGGGATAATTTGAAGACTCTTATTGGTACCGAGGACTTCAAATTACACCTGTCCCACTGCGATTAAAAAAGATTATGTGCTATGAATCAAAGTGTGGTTATATTTTCTTACCATCATTAGTTCTGTTTTAACTTAAAAAGCCCAGAGCGTCCCGATGGCCGTGCCTAGTCCTCCACACCCAGAAATCTACGTCCCCCTGGAGCCTGGAGACAGTGGCATCAGCGGCTCTATGACGTCATCGTATTGCTACAGCAACCAGGCGTCGCCGTACCCGTCGCCAGGCAGCAGCGCTAGCAACAGTGCCAGCAACTCACTGAGCTCCGTGCAGCGTGGCGCTGGCACCGGCAATAGCAATTCGTTCAACAGACGGCTGAGGCGGAGCTTCGATACGTCACTGGAACTGCCCAACAGGGTGAAGGACAACAGTGAACATCATAAACAGGTGCGTGTACTGTACTCATTTCTTCCTTGCTGTACTGTTTTACACTGTACTTAATGTCATTTATGTATGTTGTAAGTATGTATGCATGCAATCAGTACTCCTTGGTTTTAAGGTTGGTTGATGTCGTCATTTTTTTTCTTCAGCCGATGCCGCCCAGTAAAAGGCCGCCTCAGTACGGTATAGGAATTATCTTCAGCTTATCTGAAGGGCAGGAGGAACAAAACAAGTGAGCGTTTTTTCTCTTTTTTTTTTTTAGTCCTTCATAGATTTAGAATTCTTGATAAGCGTAGACAAGTTATTTGCGAGGTGAAGAATTGGAATATCTGTGCGTAAAAGTAATTGTTTTTTGTCAGATATAGACAAAAAGTAGTCAAGACAGTAAAACGTGTATTTAAGAGAAAACAGGTGAAGGACTTATGATGGACGCAGCCGTACACTTTCTGTTCTCAGACGGTTTGAGATGTTCTTGTTCTCGCACATCATGCTGATAGAGGGTCACGTGACGAAGCTGAAACTCTCACTGGAAAAGTGCCTGCACCCGAAAGCGAGCCTGCGACTACATGAGGTGACCATAAACCCCCCTCCTCCACCCCCCCCCGCACTCATCTCTTTCACACCCCCCCCCCCATGGGAGCCTGCGACTGCATGAGGTGACCATAAGCCCCCCACACGCCCTCATATCTTCCACACCCCCCCCCCCCCCTCCGGAGAAGTGCCTGCATCCGAAAGCGAGCGTGCGACATCATGAGGTGACCATAACACCCCTCCCCGCCCCCCCCCCCCCACCCGCAGTCATCTCCTCCCTTTTCCGGGGTATTGCGACACGCCTAGTATTTTCTTCCCTTGTAAAAGATTTGAAATATCCAAAACACAATATGGAGAAATCGCTGACGTAACATATCCAAGTACTTAAAAAAAACAAAACAAAAGTGTAAACATTGGTGTGTGTTGTTTTACGTTTTCCTTCAGGCCTTAGAGACATTTCGCCAGGCCATATTAGATTTGTACTTAGCGCCGCGGATTAGGGAACCAGTCTGGCTGAGTATGATGACCTTGACCTCTCACAAAGTCGCCATATGCCAGCAGTTTCTCAAGGAGTTCATGGTTGCTAAGGAGAAGTACGACAGAAATCATAAATTGTAAGTACCTCTTGTCATTGAATTGTAACTATTTTGACACTGAAACTATCGCAGGAAATACATGTTTTTGCAAGTGGTTGAAATAGTGACCGATAACATTGATTATTTTTTTTCACCAAAGCTATTATAGACTGTTGATAAAGCGTGAAAAGTGATTGACGGACATTACGGTAAGATGAGATAAGATCACGTCAAGTATATTCTTAAGAAAGTGGGTCATACGGCAATAGATTTGTATCGCATGCATCATATCTGAATAAGTGATTTTACAATTTACTCCTACAAAATTGCATCATGGAAAAAATTTCCGCCCACCGCTCCCCCCTTCGCCTCCCACCCCCCGTTCCCCCGCTGCCCGTTCGCCTCCTCCCCCCCCCCCCTCCCCGCCCCGCCGCTCTCTTTTCGCATCCTCCCGCACGTTCGGTCCCACCCCACCCGCCGGCGTCGCTCCCCTTCGCCTCCTCCCATCCCGACGCTCCAACTCACCTCCGGCATCACCCCGCCCCCTCCCCCGCCCTCGCGGAATGGCGTGAGCACTCTCTTTTATTTGACTTAGTGTATGAGTTGGTTATTAAAAAGAAAACCTTTTGCTGAAAGCTAGGTAAAAATACAAGTACTTACACAAATTATGGTCACTTACAAAATGTTAGGTTGCGGTAGTACGACTGCATGTAAGCGTGAGGACGGGAGGGTGGGGTTGGGGGAGGGGGGGGGGGTCTTCGTTCTAGGGGTGTAATAATAACACGTGACTGGATCTACTTTTTTTCAGCCTCAGCACTCTGCTCACTGGCGTATTGACATATCATTTAGCTTGGGTGCCGACTGTTGCCCCAGCAGGCTCCACCCAATCAGGCACCTATTTACAGAAACACTCGGCAAAATGGGTACGTATTCATGCGACTGTGGAAGGAATCAGGCCGGTGAAATGGCAGCGCTACTTCAAATCATTCACATCGCAGTGATTCTGAAGCCATTGAGAAGCTCTGAGGCGTTCATTGCAAAGGAAATAAAATAGCACAGATTTGAAACGATATTGTCCTTTTTATCGGGAATGAATAAAATAGTAGTGACCTCGGTGTTTCTGTATTATGACCTCGGTGTTTCTGTTCTGTAACCTCAGTGTTTGTGTATTGTGACGTCGGCGTTTCTGTATTATGACGTTGGTATTTCTGTATTATGACGTCGGCGTTTCTGTATTATGACGTCGATGTTTTAGTATTATCACGTTGGCGTTTCTGTATTATGACGTTGGTATTTCTGTATTATGACGTCGGCGTTTCTGTATTATGACGTCGGTGTTCTGTATTATGACCTTGGTTTTTTTCTGTTCTATGACCTTGGTGTTTCTGTATTTACAGCTGGATACCCTGGCCAAGTCGCACCCATACAATCCGCTGTGGGCACAGCTCGGGTAAGTTTACCGATATAAAATTCCGGATATTATTAGCCACATTTTACTGTCAGTCAAAATGTTTCATTTTCATGAAGAACATAAAGAAACAAAATATTAGGTATGTTGTTTTGAATTGATATATGTTAAGCAGAGGTAAAAAAAAGAAAAGATTTTGCAATTTGTGTTGTTGCTCCTTTCGTGACCGAAAGTTTACTTGGGGCTAGCCTCAGTGGCTAGCACCCTGCAAGTCAACGGAAATAAAGAAAACGGAGAAGTGTGCCATAATAACTGTTGATGTGGTCTTTCCTTGAGTCTAGAACACTTCACGGGCTTTTATCAGAGCTGAACCTCTTTCAAAAACTTCAAAAAGCTCAGTCAAACCCCACTTTTGTAGTTGAGTTTATTTATACAGTGTAGTTTCGCAATTTAGTTTGAGGTATTAAAAGTTAACAGCTAGTAACCTTGGCATTGCTGTAATTTGGGCACGTTTATATAGAATTTCTTTATTATTGTAAGGTGTCAATGAAGGCGTAACAGTAGATATTGGCTCTGCATATGTTCTTAGTGTATTCTTCTGGCTTTGCAGTGACATGTATGGGCTATCGGCTTCCCATTGCGTCTGTCACGGACGGTCATCACCGGCAAAAGTCTGACGTCATCCGCCGCCTGCTTTACATTCTGACGTATTTCATACGCTGCAGTGAGGTGTTCGAGAATGTGGACCAATCGGATCAGTTAAAATTGGATAAGATTGAATATGCGAGCAAAAGCGAGGAGATCAACATACCGCTGTCAGGCTCGGGGGATAAAAGTGACGGTAGCGCAAGATCGATGCAGAGTTACCAGACCCAGTTCTCGTGCTGTGTCTGCACGCAGTGTGGTAAAGCCATAGATGGCGCTGTCAGGTCAGACGCTGGCAGCAATGTGGGCAGTTTTGAGACAAGGTCAAGGCTGAACTCACGCGGCAGATTAAAAAGCCCGACCTTGCCAGAGACAAAGCCACCAGATAACTGTGACGAGGCTAAAATTGATTTGAAGCGTAACTCTCCGTTCTGAAATTAATGAACCGAGGCATGGATATAACGACGACGGAGACTGTGAGGACTAGCGGCGTAGTCACCGTCACAGCTAGTCAGTCCTCGTGTCGTAGTCCACCATTTTCTCCTAGCCAGCTTCACCAGTCTAGTCAGTTTGGTCAGCTTTCGCTTGGACTTGACTCAACTCAAGATGCGTCTAAATTCGGCAGTACCAGCACCGCTGTAAGAGAACCTCAGACCCCTGCAGATGGTGTCCAAAAATGCGAAAGGATGGAAGAGATATCGGCAGTAGAACGCCGCCAGTCGAAGCGTCGTCTAACACAATCTGGTACGTCAGCCTGGAAGAAATGGGTGTAGAGGAGTATAGATTCGAACCCCCAACCCCAGTCGGTGAGTCTCCTCC
>OX457028.1:16960106-17090106 GCA_949752745.1 Protula sp. h YS-2021
AATTCGAACTGCTCATCAACGCAAGTTGAATAAACATGCGCACTGGTCCAAAATGCAAACCGCGCACCAACGCAAGTTAGATTAACATATGCACACGTCCAAAATAAGCACCGTGCATCAACGCAAGATAGATAAGCATGCAAACTCTTCCGAAATGCGAACCGCGCATCAAGGCAACCTAAGGAAACTTGTACACTTGTCCAAAATAAGTATCGCTCATCAACGCAAGTAAAATAAACATGCGCACTTATCCGAAATAAGAACCGCACATCAACACAAGTAAATAAACATGCGCATTGATCCGAAAGAAGAACCGCACATCAACACAAGGTAAATAAACATGCGCACTGATCCGAAATAAGAACCGCACATCAACACAAGGTAAAAAAACATGGGCGCTGGTCCGAAATGCCAACCGCACATCAACGCAAGTTAAATAAACATTTGTACTGGTCCAAAATAAGCACCGCGCATCAACGCAAGTTAAATAAACATGCGCACTGGTCCGAAATTCGAACCGCGCATCAACGCCACTTAAATAAACATGCGCACCGCGCAAGTTAGATAAACATGGAAACTCTTCCGAAATGCGAACCTCGTATCAAGACAACCTAAGGAAACTTGTGCACTTGTCCAAAATAAGTACCGCTCATCAACGAAAGTAAAATAAACATGCGCATTGGTCTGGAATAAGAACCGCGCATTAATCTTTATTAAGTTAAATGAACATGTGCACGGTTCCAAAATGAGAGCCGCGCATCAACGCAAATTAAATAAACATGCGAACTTGTCTGAATAAGAACCGCGCATCGAGGCAAGTTACATAAATATGCGCACTGGTCCAAAATGCGAGCGTTGTTTGAAGGTATCTATGGCAGACTATCCAGTCTACCAGAGATACAAAAAATCTGTTCCCCATTTTTCACGTAAAGAAATCTTTGTATGCATTTATCGGTCTATGTTCTGGTCCGGTGCTAAATTAATTATTGAGGTAGCTCTTTGCCGTCTCATCTTTTGAAGCCCGATATTTCAGGGAAATTCCTTCGCTCATGCACGCTGGAATGGGTCTAATTGCTTTTCGTAAGCTGGGACTTTGTCCTTGGACAAACTTGTTTCTGTTACAGCTGGTCGACGGATGAGCCGACGGAAGGTGCACTGCCGCAGGAGTGCAACTTGGGCCGCTCGCTTCTGGCGGACTACAGCGAGCACTACCTCTCTGACTTCGTGCTGCACGGTACGAGCGACAGCGGCGCCCAGCACAAGCTGCACCATGACCTGATGCACGGCGTGGCCAGTCCCGTGCTCGACGAGCGTGTGGCCGAGTCCGTGTGCATCGTGGCCGACACGGACAAGTGGTGAGTGGGGAAGGGGGTGAGGGGGGGGGTGAGTGGGGGGGGGGGGGTGGCCGAGGCCGTGTGCATCGTGGCCGACACGGACAAGTGGTGAGTGGGGGGGGGGGGGGATGGCCGAGTCCGTGTGCATCGTGGCCGACACGGACAAGTGGTGAGTGGGGGGGGGGGGGTGAGTGGGGGGGGGGGGTGGCCGAGGCCGTGTGCATCGTGGCCGACACGGACAAGTGGTGAGTGGGGGGGGGGATGGCCGAGTCCGTGTGCATCGTGGCCGACACGGACAAGTGGTGAGTGGGGGGGGGGGGGGTGAGGGGGAGCGTGTGGCCGAGTCCGTGTGCATCGTGGCCGACACGGACAAGTGGTGAGTGGGGGGGGGGGGAGGGGGTGAGGGGGAGCGTGTGGCCGAGTCCGTGTGCATCGTGGCCGACACGGACAAGTGGTGAGTGGGGGGGGGAGGGGGTGAGGGGGAGCGTGTGGCCGAGTCCGTGTGCATCGTGGCCGACACGGACAAGTGGTGAGTGGGGGGGGAGGGGGTGAGAGGGGGGCGTGTGGCCGAGTCCGTGTGCATCGTGGCCGACACGGACAAGTGGTGAGTGGGGGGGAGGGGGTGAGAGGGGGGCGTGTGGCCGAGTCCGTGTGCATCGTGGCCGACACGGACAAGTGGTGAGTGGGGGGGATGGCCGAGTCCGTGTGCATCGTGGCCGACACGGACAAGTGGTGAGGTGGGGAGGGGGGAGTGAGTGGGGGGGATGGCCGAGTCCATGTGCTTCGTGGCCGATACGGACAAGTGGTGAGTGGGGGGGGGGGGCGTGTGGCCGAGTCCGTGTGCATCGTGGTCGACACGGACAAGTGGTGAGTGGGGGGGGGGGAGGGGGTGAGGGGGAGCGTGTGGCCGAGTCCGTGTGCATCGTGGCCGACACGGACAAGTGGTGAGTTGGGGGGGAGGGGGTGAGGGGGGGGCGTGTGGCCGAGTCCGTGTGCATCGTGGCCGACACGGACAAGTGGTGAGTTGGGGGGGAGGGGGTGAGGGGTAGCGTGTGGCCGAGTCCGTGTGCATCGTGGCCGACACGGACAAGTGGTGAGTGGGGGGGGAGGGGGTGAGAGGGGGGCGTGTGGCCGAGTCCGTGTGCATCGTGGCCGACACGGACAAGTGGTGAGTGGGGGGAGGGGGAGTGAGTGGGGGGGATGGCCGAGTCCGTGTGCATCGTGGCCGACACGGACAAGTGGTGAGGTGGGGAGGGGGGAGTGAGTGGGGGGGATGGCCGAGTCCATGTGCTTCGTGGCCGATACGGACAAGTGGTGAGTGGGGGGGGGGGGGTGAGGGGGGTTCGTGGCCGAGTCCGTGTGCATCGTGGCCGACACGGACAAGTGGTGAGTGGGGGGGGGGGAGGGGGTGAGGGGGGGGCGTGTGGCCGAGTCCGTGTGCATCGTGGCCGACACGGACAAGTGGTGAGGTGGGGAGGGGGGAGTGAGTGGGGGGGGGGGGATGGCCGAGTCCATGTGCTTCGTGGCCGATACGGACAAGTGGTGAGTGGGGGGGGGGGGGTGTGAGTGGGGGGGGGGGGGGCGTGTGGCCGAGTCCGTGTGCATCGTGGCCGACACCGACAAATGGTTAGTGGGGGGGTAAGGGAGTGAGTGGGGGGGGCGTGTGGCCGAGTCCGTGTACGTGGTCGCCGACACGGACAAGTGATAACAAGGCGTTAGGCGAGGGATGGGGATGGAGGAGGGGTCTTTGTTTCCCAGGTGCGGTACAGTGCAGATTTTTCGTTCTTGAATGGAATTTCGCATAGAGAAACTCCGTGTATGTGTAAAAAATGTTAAATTATCAAGCAAACAAAACAAAAACAAACAAAAAAATGGTCAAGCAAACAAAAAAATCGGCACTGAGAGCCTTTATGTATTTCCTTTGTTTAGGCAAAGGAAAAAAAAAAGAATAGTAATTGAAGAAGAAAAACTACAGAATATGTGTTTTCATCAGAGGTGCTTTGTGTTTGCCAGGTCAGTCAAGTTGGTCACGTGTCAGTATGCGACGTCAGACCGGGTACAACCACACGAATTGATGGCGTCACGGCTTGTGTCCGACATCTTGGATTCTCTCTATCAGCTCTGTAAATTGAAGATGTCCGCAGAGTTTGTGAGTGTTCTACTTTATTTTCCCCATTGGTGTAACATTTAGAATTAAAATTGAAATACAGACGAAACCGGTTAATCGTATAGCCAGTTTGCCAAGCTCTGTTATGCGTTTACCCGATATATGCGTTTATCCGGAGTACTCTTGCCGTGCCTATTTTTTCATTTGCGGTAGTTATTAGACGTGCACCCCCGCCCCTCCTCATCCCCGCATTTGAGAAACTGTGTTATCCAGTTCTTTTATTACTGGTATTTTACCCGAGAGACTTAGGTCTTTTCGTTTTGATTTACTTTCTGCCATTTTGACGAATTAACCATAACCGACACAGTTTCGAACTATAAATGGTAAAATTTCTTCTTGGCTGCGTACTTAAATGATGACTTTGCGCTCACGGTTATCTGAGGCAACGTGGGGATTAAGGGTTTCAGGCCATTATTTAGTGAGAGCTGGGGCATTGTGGGGATTAGGAGTTGCAGGCCATTATCTAGCGTCAGCTAAAGCAGTGCGGGAATTAAGGATAAAGGTCATTATCTAGTGAGAGCTGAGAGAGTGCGGTGATTAAGAGTTCGAAACTTACTGTTACCAACCGCGAATGGGGTTGGTACATGTTCACTATGGGTCAAGCAAACAGAAAACAATGCATTAGATAAATAAACGAGGGGCAGCTCACTCCCTTAGTTTGCTTTAAGTGTGGCGCTGTTTCGATAGTCAACCAGAATTATGCAATTAACCGGTGTGCTTCCCATTTTAACGTGAAAAAGCTATGCGTTAATCCAGTTTATGCGATTAAGCGGTATGCAATTATCCGGTTAAATTTCCAAAAGATAGCATTGGAAATGGTTTGGGATTTGCGAATAATATGCAGTTAACCCATTTATGCGTTTAACCGGTATGCGATTAAGTGATTTCATCTGTATAATGTTTGATATTTTTTACCAGAAACACTTAAGTCCTATTTTTAGCCGTGGTTGTGTACGTAGTGAGATGGTGTCGTCTGTTTGATTGCGTAGTGTCTCATGCACGTGGAGGACCGCCTACAGGAGGTGTACTTCAAGAGTCGCATGCTGTCCGAGTACCTCAAGGCCAACAATAAGATAGACATGGAGCAGCTGGCTGCTATGCTTGGGTGAGCCACTTGTGTTATGTACAGCAAAGTATAAACGCGGGTAGTTGGCTGGTTAGGTTTGGTTAATAAATTCCAGAAATTCTTCATTATGATGAAATTGTTTTAGTGTCAAGTTTTTCACTATTTCTTACGTGTTATTTTTTTTTTTTTTTGGGGGGGGGGGTTCTATTTTTTTAATCGGCACCAAATTTTGTTTTTATTTATTTATATTTACACATTGAGCAAGTCTGTTTTTATGCTGCTAGGAGCTATGTATCGCCAAGGAATTAAATTACTTAAGAGCTTTTTTTATACATTAAGTGAACCACAGGTATGTAATAAGGATGTGTGGGATGTTGCAGGTTTGCGGAGAGCGATATACCGTTGCTGCTTGCTGTTGCTGGAACGCATACACCGCGGCTAGCTTTCGGTCTCATGTGACGTCACAGTGACGTGTGCACAAGCCGCGCTGTGTCGTGTGCCAAAAAGGGACTTTTAGCGAGCCCTGAAACAATGAACTCCTCATGCGACCAATTGGTACGAAACATATCTGTGTTGTTTGAACGACGAAAAAGATGTAAAGTCAGTGGTGCTAAATAATGGTGTGCGGAAACAATGTGTACAGGCAGCATTTAATTCAACTCACGCAAGATTTGCCCGCTGTCTTTGGCGGGGAAGAGGAAGGAGGTAAAAATAACAGTTAAAACAATTCCGGTGTTTTTAACCCAGCCGACTTTGTCGGACTGGGTTAGTCGTATCACTATGGGGGGCTTGAATGTATGTGCGTATGTTAAAGTTTTTCATTAAAGTGCTACTTCTCCTTCAGTTTTGCTCCAATTGTTTTGATATTACTCAGGAATGTTCCCTGGGTGGTCCCCCACCTGGCTATTACTTTTTTTATCATTTTAAAATGCTACTTCTCCTACAGTTTTACTCCAGTCGTTTAGATGTTACGCAGTGGTGTTCCGCAGGGGTTCGCCTACCAGGCTGTTATTTTTTTTCGCGGTTCCCCAAAAACTGCCGAAATGGGGGAACTTTGAAGTTTGGCAAAAACTGGAATAAATCGTGGTAAATAACTGAATTGTGAAACCATTCATTTCTCTCAGTCTTTTTCAAATAGTTTTAAAATTTTAATCGAAAGTTTCTAAGGGGCTTCTCCACCTGGACTTTGATTTTTTTTCGCGAATGACAAAAATATGCCGAAATGGTGGAATTTTAAAAAGTTTGTAAAATTGTGTAAATGTCGGTAAATACGTGAATCGTCAAAACCTAGCCTCTCCAACATCCCTTTTCGGGTAGCTTCCAGCCGGGAAAACTCATTTTTGTGGATTAAAATTATGAAAAAGTTACGTTCAGAAACAAAGTTCTTCATTTTTTGGCCTAACAGTATTCGTTTCAGAGTTTTTCTCTCTTTCATTGTTTGGTAACTGGGCTGGGTCATGTCCTTGGACATGCTTTGTTTGTTTGTTTTTTTTGGGGGGGGAGGGGGGGGGAGTTGAGAGCAGTATTACGTCACTGTTCATTGATTGAGTATCTGCTGTGTCGGGTTGTGAGATTTCCATGATGTTGTACGGAGTCCCGTCCCCAGACTTGCAAGTGCTTTGTTCAGTCGGGTTTTTGTCGTAATATGTTTCCATAGTCCACCGCCCCCGCCTCCCCCCCCCCCCCCCAAAACAAAAACAAAAACAAAACAAATAAATAAATTTAAAAAAAAACAAAGAAAAGAAAGGGAAAAAAGCTGTATTTTAGACATTATGATTATGTCAAAGAATGAAGTAGGAAAGATCTGATTTTTGAATTTAAGAGAAAAAAATATCAAGAGAATTGATTTTTTTTTTCTGTGGTAGAAAACTTCAGTAAAAAGTTTTATTATGCTTAGGGACCGCCCCTAAAACAAGCACACCAACTACGCAGACCTTTTGACTCCTTTTTCTGCTTCTTCCACCCTATATGTATTATTGTGACGTCATCAAGTCATTTATAAGCCAAAGATACCCCCGCTCCCCCCCCCCCCCCCTCCTTTGTCTGTACCGATGTTGTGAGTGGTTTGACCTTTCGCAAAAAAGTGTACAATAACGACTGGAATTTGGGTAGATACCAACGTTTTAATGTACATAAATCATTATAATATATACTTGGTACTATAATGTACTTAGAATGTACTGGACGATATGGACGGATCTAGTCAGTGTGTAAAAAACACGAGGTACTGCTGATTATTAGGTATCGAGAGCGAGTATCGTTGAAGTATCTGAGCTTCAACCGAGTTGGGGCTCTTGATTTTCTCCTGTTGTTTCCAACTTCACCCCCAGAAATCATGATTGGTTGGGGCGGGGGGGGTGGTTGGGGGTCGGAATCGATACTCTGGTAACCGCAAGATGATGATTATAGTGAATAAAATACTGCGATTTCTGTGTCTGTTAACCAAATGTATGGTGTCAGGCTTTAGTGGTGTCCCTCTCTATTTTTGTAAAATAAAGTTGTGTGAGAAAGTGACTATGTATGTGCGTGCTGTAGTATTTATTTCAGTGCTTCGCAGAGAAGGGTTTGTAGGGGAGCTATAAATAGATTTTGAACTGTTATCATATAAAGTGAACTACAGGTGGGTATTTGCGTCCCCGCGAGTTGTTTTCTACGAGAAGACATTCAGATGAGAGCAGATTGCACTCTGCTGTTTGTTTTTCTGGATGAAAAAGAAACTATTGAGAAAAAAATAAGGGTTGATATGTTTTAGATTGATCAAGTGATAGTAGTCAATGTGTGGGGGTGAAAAAAAAACAAGAAACTTGTGCTAGTGCGTGTAACACTGGGCAAAGTTACGGTAAGGAGGACCACAGGGTGCCCGGTGGCAAAAGCCCATTGTGAGTCCGATATATGGTTATGGAAAATCTAGCGCTGGCTTCAGTAATTGCACAAACGTCAGGAATTAACTGTAGGTTAATTTTTCAGCTTAAAATATCTCAGATATTTTTGATATGAAAATAATTACATCAAGACACAGTACTGAAGGTTTCTAAAGTATCTATTATAGGGCTGGTTGAGTAAACTTTTGGGTATAAATTTGGTGTTTTAATTTCGTCGCATGACATACCACTTCCTGACATGGCTAATAGGTCACGTGGCTTTGTTTATGTATACCTTGTATTTTGCGATGACCTAACACTGCTTTGTTGCCTTATATTAATGAAAGGCTAATTAATACTCGCTATTGAACATCATTTAAATAGCAGGTACAAGAGTAAATATTTTCTTCATATTATAAATATATATAAATATATAAAAAAAATAATATTACGATGAACCGATTTTATATTTCTTAATCAAGTTGAAATGTGTATGGATAATCCTGTACTAGTTAAATTAGGCGGACAAGAAAAATGCTTAAGTTACTATTTTATTTATTGACAGTTTTGCTGTGAGAAATAAACATGACAATTAAATTTCGAAACGATCTTGGTATTTTCTTTTATTGATTCACTAAATGAGCAATTTATTGGATTAGTCACAAAAAGCCGTGAGTTATTTAATGCTCGTTTAGGGATGACTGATGGCTTGTAGATAAACCGATCAGGGAGGGGAGGGGAGGGGAGGGGAGGGGAAAAAAGCTGACTTCTAGGGAGATCTATGTGCATAAACACAGAGCGATGGATATTTTGAAAAGCAGTTCGACGCATTTATGAATACTGTTTGTGCGGAATTCCCAGTGAGTTTGCGGAGTAAAAAGATGTTACACACAACAGACCGAACCGCCGTAGAGGTTGACTGTTGGACAACAATGGTGGGGATGGGGGGAGAGTGGGGGGGGGGAGGCGGTAAAACAACGTGTTCCGATCTGGGCTTGGTAGTCCAAAAGCTCTCTCAGTTGATCAACCAGATATGATTTTTTTCCCCCTAAATTTTCCGAATGGGGTCCGGAAAATGCAGCTCTCGTAAAATGGATTGTCTACTAACGTTTGCGATGACAGTTATAAAATGAATTCTGCAGATAAAATAATTCTTTTATTGATATACATACATATATATGTTACAGGGTATCTTTAATTTCAAGGTACGTATACTTACACTAGTGTAAGTATACTTGCCCTTACATGGTCAGGGTAAGTATACTTACACTGAAAATTCACCCGGAGTATACTGTAATTCCGGAGGTGATAATATTAAGACCAACAAGGGTTGAGGTCCAGAGTTGCTCTTATTTGGGCGTATTTATCCAAACCAATGAGCTTTAAGTTGACCACCTCAGGTCCGGCAAAAACGAATCAAAGCTGGAAATTCCGGAGTCAATGGTTTTTACGTGGTTCCACCAATCCTCAGCAATCCATGTCCTATAAAAGTTGCCAACCAACACGAACGATAACGTGGAAGGTTGAATTTTTATTTTTCTTATTTTTTCTTTTCTTTGTATCTCTCTCTCTCTCTCTCTCTCTCTCTCTCTCTCTCTCTCTCTCTCTCTCTCTCTCTCTCTCTCTCTCTCTCTTTTTTTTTTACAAATTATTTGACAGTAACTGGAGTGTTTGATCATTATAATTGCATTCCTAGAGCAGTGTTATTCACCCGGAATACACTGTAATTCCAGAGGTGATAATATTAAGACCAACGAGGTCCAGAGTGCTGGTATTTGGGCGTCCCGCACGAGCTGTGGAATATGTACCCTCGCACGGAAGCCGACCTGCCGCGCACGAACAATAACGTGGAAGATTTCCACAGGAAGATGCTCGCGGCGATGACGTCATGGCATCCGAACCTATGGCGCTTCCTGGATGTGCTAAAAAAAGCCACACAGCCTGACGACCGTCGTCTTCGGTCAAATTATGGGTGGCCACTTGCCCGAGTCACCACGCCGCCAGTACGCCGACTCTGCGCAGCGCATTCGCCAAATAGTTTGCGACTTCGAAAACCGAGAGGTTGTTGACTATTTGCGTGGAATTGCCCACAACATCAGGTTTTAAATTGCAGAAAAGACTTTCATTCCAGACAGAAGAATTTTGCATTTTTGATTTTAAGGTGTTTTACAAATAAAGAAATGAGAGATACCTGGTTGTTTTATTCTTGTTTTGGCATTGAAAGTAAAATAAAAAAAATTAAGTTGGGGGGAATAGTCCTCTGGGGGAATTGTCCTACGGGGGAATTGTTCGGGGGAAGTTGTTTGGGGGGAGTTGTCTGGGTGGGGGGAATTGTCTTAGACCCCACTTCAGGGTATGTTTAATTGTTTTACGCCTAATTTTCAGTGTAAGTATACTTACACTGAAAATTTTCAGTGTAAGTACACTAGTGTAAGTATACTTACCCTGAAATTAAAGATGCCCTGTAACATATATACATATACATAAACATATCTAAATATATAACAGAAAACAATGTGATTTAATGTACTAAACACCGGTGTACTTGCAACCTCGCGTCACTGTGTAGTAATCTTTTGAACTGATACCAAAACAGAAATGTATGCCCGTGAATATCACTTGGATATATCTTACTACAAACGTAGGTAGGGCCGTAGAGGGCTTTCAGGTCTTAATGTACAAATGTCAGTAACAAAGTTAGTTACTCGGTATGTTTAGGGAGCTGTTATATATTCTGAGCTGATATTAACCGCACTGCCTCTGCCGTGCAAGGCTTGTAGTGCCACATCCGGGGTCTGAAAGCAGCACCTCGGCTCCGCATGCGAATATCCGGTTACTCTACGCCCGTTTGGCATTTCCACATCACCACCGCACTGCTCGCCTTCTGAGGCCGGGACACTGACATGGGGTTCGGCATAGGTATGAAATGACGTGTCATTGCATCCATGTGAGTCTTCATAATGGGCACTTTGCCGTGGATTTTCACAAGCTGGTGCAATGTAACCCAAACTCGGGGGAGTCGAGCCGCATGGAACCTGATCAGAGCGGCGTGCGACCTTGAGACGAAGGGAAACATAATGGTGTTATTTCTTAAGCTAAAGCTAGACCTTGTATACTACATTAAAATCAAACAAGAAACTAGGCCAAGACCTACTTGTTACGAAATGCAACCAATAATGAGCAATGACCATGTATACACTTGCAAAGCTAGGAATACAAAAAAGAAAAAAAAAATAACAACAAATAAACAAAAAATAAAAGAAGAAAAAAAAAAAAAGGAAACAAACAAACGAATTCGTGTGGAGCTTACACGAGAGAGCATCTCGTAGAAATCAGCGAAATTTCGTACGCCGTCGTCATGCTTATTTTGCTTAGGCCTCATGACAACTAATCCAAGGACTACGGCAATTATAATGACAACGATAAGCAAGACTGCCACAACAATAAGTCCTATGGCCCATCCAGGGGTGTCTTCTACAGTGTAAAGGGTGTTCATAATAATATTAGGTTTAAGTTTCTTTTATACACATATACACATCAATGTTGCTTTAGCAAAACAGACGATTACTATATTCTAACTTCTAAATATTCAACAACAAGAAACTGAATATCTGTGACATAACTAGAGTTGTGACATAAACAGGAAATATCTATTAAAATACAAACATTATCTTTTGTCATGTGATCATTAGTTAGACGCAGACTTATCCATTTAAGATCAAAAAGTAGCATTTTGGGACGGGAGGGTGATACCTGAATTGTCGCTGCTGTCGTTTTGTGTCGAGGAAGACTTGATGCGACCGGTTGCTGTTGTTGAACGGGAATCGGTGGCCTTGACCGTTGTACTTTGTTCTTCTACACAGCTATCCGGGTTGTATTGCGCTACAATTTGGTTGTTTTGTTTGACACATAATAAAACACTGCAATATCGACTTTTGCGTTCTAGTAAATATCGAAAAATTATTGACTTGAAAATCGACTAATCATATTACAGCATTTACCTAAGTCATGTAACTTCCATTTTTTGTTTTAAGATTAAGAAAAAGTATACCATTTTTGACAATTTTCTTGCACTGATAATAAAAATTAGTCATTACTATTACCATCGCAAATGAATGGTATATGTAATGTTAAGTATACACTAATGTAAAACATACTTTGATCTGAGGCACACTGGTCACGTGACGAGCACGACGGAACACGTGAGCGATCACATACATCGTCTGACCGATTTTGATGAATGCACCACTCACAAGCCCAATACGATCTACATTCACTGTAAAACAATGTTACTAAAATATGCTTAAATGTAATATTACTCACATGTCGTGAGTGGGCCAAAACCCAGTCAAGACTAGCATAGCATTCGTCTGTTAATTTTTGTAATTTTGAAAGTGCACCTGTTTTTGCACCTTTTTTAGCCACATTAACAACCAAATAAGCTTTAATGTAAAGTATTTGGAATTAGAATAGTGCTAGGGTTAAGGGGTAGTTTTAGGAACAAGTTTTTAGACCAGTCGACTTTGTCGGGCTGGTCTTACAAATACAGGGGTATCTGTCGTCTGTATGTACGTATGTAAACTTTTACTTAAAATACTTCTACTCCTTCAGTTTTGATCTGATTCTTTTCAAGTTTTGTCCGAATATTCTCTAAGTAGGCCTCTCTTGAAAAAAAATTTTTTGGCGAACCGCCAAAAATTGGCCAAAGAGGGGGCATTTATAATTGTTTCGGTTGCTAATTTTCAAAATGCTTCTTCTCCCACAATTTTGATTATATTTTCTTTAAATTTTGCACGAATGTTCTCTCGATAGACCTCTATTGAAAAAATACTTTTTTAGGCGATCCGCCAAAAATTGGCCAAATGGAGGGCATTTTTAATTTATTGGCATTTAATTTTCCAAATAGTTTTTCTCCCACAATTGACACAAGTTAAATAAATATGCGCGCTGGTCCGAAAGGCAAAGGTCTCTTTTAAAAACATGAACTGACTTACACGCTCTAATACTGTGAGGTAATGCATTCCATAAATATGGCACATACATAGAAAAGCACTTGTGACTGTAATTTGAGTTAAACTTTGGCACTACTAGAAGTAAGTCATCATCGGAGGATCGCAAACTCCTAGCGGGGCGGTACCTATCAACGATTTCACATAAATATTCAGGGGCTAATCCGTTCACACAGTTGAAACATATAACTAAAACTTTAAATTGTATCCTCAAATAAACAGGTAGACAGCAATAAATATGCGTACTGGTCCAAAATAAGCACCCCGTGTCAACGCAAATTAAATAAACATGCGCACTTGTCCCAAATCCGAACCGAGCATTAACACAAATTGAATAAACATGCGCATTGGTCTAAAATAAACACCATGCATCAACAACAGTTAAATAAACATGCTCACTGGTCCCAAATGCCAACCGGACATCATTGTAAGTTAAATAAACATGTGTACTGGTGTAAAATGTGAACCGCGGATCAACACAAGCTAAAAAAATATGCGCATTGGTCCGAAATGCAAACCGCTGATAAACGGAAGTTGAATAAACATGCTCAGTGGTCCAAAATGCAAACAATGCATTAACGCACGTTAATCAAACATGCGCACTGGTCCAAAATGCGAACCGCGTACCGACGCAAGTTAACATGCGCTCTAGTCCGAAATGCTAAACGCACATCCACTCAAGTTAAATAAACATGCGCAGTGATTTAAAATAAGAACCACGCATCAACGCAAATTAAATAAACATGGGCAGATGTCGGAAAAGTGAACCGCGCATCAAAGCAAGGTAAACAAGCATGCGCACTGGTCCTAATTGCAAACCGCTCATCAACGCAAGCTATGTAAACATGCGCACTGGTCCAAAATAAGAACCGGGCATTGGCAGAAGTTAAATAAACATGTGTGCTGGTCCGGACATCGAACCGCGCAACAGCGCAAGCTAAACAAACATCCGCACTGGTCCGAAATGCCAACCGCGGATCAACGCAAGTTAGGTGAACATGGGCACTGGTCCAAAATAAAAACCGTTCATCAACGCAAGTTAAATACACATGCACAATGGCCCGAAATAATAACCGCGATGCAAAACCCGCAACATTTTATCTTGTGTTGATGGACCTGTCCATCACAAGAGACGTGGCCGATTTCAAGGCTTAAAGCGATTTTTCATTGATCCTTTAAGAGACATAAATCCGCGAGATGAAGAGAGAGCGAGAGAGTGACAGACAGAGGGAGTGAGACTGAGAGTGACATACAGAGGGAGCGAGGGAGAGAAAGAGAGTTTGTCCTCACGTTATCCACCACATACAGAACAACAACACAAGGCTAATGTATTCATATTATGATTGAGCAGTTTAGCTGAATGGTCATGTATGAATTCAATGCTGGGTTTACCTTACAGTTTTTTGTGATGTACAGTCAAACCTATAACACGGACTGACCAAGTTAGACACTTTCTCCACAACACTGAAATTGACTTGTGGCAAAGGGGGCAAACATATTGGATAATCGTCGCTGAAATAAAAATGAAGTGATTCACATTTATAGGTAGTATAAGAACATTTTCAATTTTAGATTTTATGCGATAAATTAAGATAGAAGAGCATGCTAAAAATATTTTATCATTAAATCAACTTCACTTCAGCCTAGCATCTTTCATGCATAAGTGGCGTTGTGTTAAATCTTTCTAAGCTTTTGGCTTGTAATTTTTTTCTCTGCAAGTAGGACTGAATTTTTTGGTGAACAGATAGTAACCATTTGGAAGTCGGCATACTTGCATATCTTAATTTAAACATGCTACATAATGTAATTCATTATGGTTAGTTTTATATAAATGAAAAAAGGTAAATGTATTTTGATGTCCCGTCACAATGGAGCAGTATTGAGACAAATAAAAAATAAAGGATGCCTTATTTTTTTCAAATCTATTAATCATGTGGTTAGTTTACCCAGACAATTGGAAAACATCTTTGCAGAAGGAATAGTGTGTGCTGTTCTTTTTAAAACAGGGACAGAAACAAGCATTACTATCGAGATTCATGTTACATTCTGTGTAGTTCTGCAACATAAACAGCAAGATATCTAAATTCTATGAGTTAAATACGTTTCTAATAATTTTTTATAATAATTGCTTTTTAATACATTTATGTGTGATATTCCTTTAGCTGCAGGCGTTTTATAAATCTGTAAAGGTGAAACCGATTTTCTACAATAAAATTTAGAACTTCAACATTTCTATGCTAAGAGCGCAAAGCAGCGGACACAGAAAGATAACAAATCGCTTTGGTTGAAGAAAAACGAAACTTTGAACATTTTTGGGAGTATGTTTTAGAAAAAAGGGAGAACAATTTTCGAAAAATTAATCACGGTATTAATTAGCGAACGATTTTCACGTTGTAAATTTATGGTTAGAGAATTTAAATTGGCACTTCTGATATATAACACCATTCATTAAAACAGTTATAAGAGGACAACCTGCAGGTCGATATATGCGAACAAACGACAACAAACACGTATCAGAGCCAATGGATAGGCGGAGTAAAACACATGCTTACATTTATAAAACACTACTACTTCGTATCTGGCGTTTATTTATGGCTATTACGCAGACATAATTGTTTAGGTTTCTACAGATACGAATGTCCAACGCCAGGCCTTTCCAATTATGTGGAAGGCATAAGAAATGCATGGTTAGATACTGATCTTTTAACGTTTTAGGATAGCCAAATTACAGCTTTTGAGCAGAAGAGTAAGTAGCTACGAATGAGTGATACACGTGTTTTGCGATGCCATCTTAAAACAATTGTTAAAGCAACAAAATCATCTGAGCAAAGCGTTGTAAACCTTCTCAATAGTAGCGCCACCTCTGGATTTAGGGACGAGCTGCTTAACATTATATGGTGTTAGAAATAAATTCATAATCTAATAACATTGCACTGACAAGAAAAATAGATAATTGAAAACAATTTAATTTATTTCGAAATGCAATCTGTAGAAAAATATTGATGACTGTTATTTCTGTTTCTGTACATCAAATTACCACTTTCTTTTTAAAACATTTGTTAAACTAAGCTTCCAGTTATTGTTTTAATAGTTTTAATGACAGAATTATTACTTTAATTTATTTGACATGCTTAAATGAATAACAAATGCACGGCATTTTAGCATTTATGTATTGAATGAAAATTACCTCAAACACGCAAGATGAGCATTGCGTTTGCATTGACATATCGGGAAACCTTTTCGTTTTAATAACAAGAAACAAATTTGTTCCTTCAATTGCATGAATTTCAAAGTCTTCAGCATAATAGTCGCTCAAATACTGAAGCTGAAAAAGACACATTTATATATATAGCATTAACGTCTTTAAGTATTAAAGTATTATTCAATGTACTTCAATAAATTAGAAAACAGTTATATCCTATAAGGCACAATTTATTAAAACATAAACTGCAATATCACCGCTACAGTACTACAGCTAATATTATTTAAGAAGACAAATGTTTACATTTTCTAGCTGTAAAGTTTAACCAGTAAGAGATTCTTATTTTCTGATAATTTTGTTCTATATATTGGAGCATAAACGTGTCAAAATAAATGATATTAAACAAGGCATTATAATTAAATTTATGTTAATGGTGCACACAAGAGGTGTCTGTCTTGTAGTGTTTGAGTCATTCACTTGTAGTTTAGTGCGTGATTGATGTACGGTGTTGCAATACGATAAATTTTATTTCATGTATTGTGCACATTGCAGAGAAGATTAAAGACTCACCCTCCATGAGAACTGGTGTCTTAACTCAAAAATATTTATACATGTCTCGTATTGAATTTCGGTTAACTCCACCAAAAGCTTGCTTGCTATGTATGGTTCTTTTCTTGCAATATGCACGTTCAGCATTTGGCTTAATGTGATAGGTTGTTCCATCCAATCAGGGTGGGTTACAATAAATCCAGATTTGTCCACAAGGAAACAGCTAAGAACAAAGCATATACATATACATGCATATATATACATATACATCTAAGATATCATGACACATACGTACACCTATACATACATACACACATGAATGACAGATATCTCGAGTTAAACTTGTTTGGATATATTTCCTTTGTTTTAGCGCTGTATCAGATAAAACATCCTGTTCATAGAATAAGCAATAAAAATGAAAGTTAACTATCAAGTGTTTATGCTTGATGTTGAGTTCATTATTTTCCAACAAAACTGGATAACTACTATGTTATGTGATTATGTCTTATTCACAAATATTCGTCACAGTATTGTTTTTATTTTACTTTATATTCACATTTTAGGTTGTTCAAATAACAAGAATAAGTGAAATAACACACGTGTATGTTGCGCAATACGTTATGCTTTCATTCATTAATCTGTAGAGGTAGAAAGGAGAAAAATCCATCCCCATCACACCTATAACTGCATTGCCAGTTGCACGTCTTTCTCCATCGCTCCTGAAACATTATTTTCAGCTTTTGTTGCTTACCGCTTTTGCTTGCATTCTTATTCTAATACGTTTTAATGCATGTTAATTTAAAACATATGCTAAAGTAAAATTGAATCTCTTTATGCACGGCTACTTTTCTTACTTTTGCATGCATCTTCACCAGAAATCAATAAATGTGCGTGGAACCGAACAAAATCAAGCTGTTTCTATACACTTACTTTCCATGTGTTACAGCCCTGGCTAAGGTAATTAAAAGTGTATCATCATCCACAGGTGCATACGGACGTGTAATGATGAACCAGTCTGGGTATGCTTTTGCCTGTGTATACCTAATATTGTAGGACCATTTTAAAAGTAAAACTTTGAACTTGTAAATCACAGCACACAGCACATCACTTTCACTTTGAATTAATATTATAGTGATGTATGTAAGTCCAATGAGATCTAATTTCGCAATAGATAACCTTTTTATCGCTTGATCAAATCTAAACCGAAACCTTTCTCTTCATTCGTTTAACTTAGAGTTGATATTCTTACTGATTTTATACGGGCACTGTTACTTTTCTTCTTCGTCTTCTTCTCCTGCATCTTATTATTATTATTATTATTATTATTATTATTATTATTATTATTATTATTATTATTATTATTATTATTATTATTATTATTATTATTATTATTATTATTATTATTATTATTAATATTATTATTATTACACAGTGACTCATTGTATTAGAAACGATTTTAATCAGGTAAGATGTTAAAGCTGTGTATTTACGGTTGTGCCATTAATTTGAAAGCTTTGTCGTTGTTAATATTGAGTTGAAAAGGTCATGCTGGCAAAGTTGCTAGCGCGTCGGACAGGTGGCAAGAAGTGGATGTCAGTACGATTCCCCGTAACGGCAGCCGCGGATGACATACAAGTGGTCAGTGCATACAACAACCTACACCTCTTTACAACCTGAGTGTACATATACAATTGGGTATTTGACATCAACCAATAATGTTTGGAATTTGAGCACCAGCTGCAATTAGATGGCGGCCGACCCGTTAAGCGGGTGTATGCAGGCAATTGGAGAACAGAGGATAATAATGTGTGAACCGTTTTGAGCCTTAAGTGAAAAAAGCAGGATATAAATGATCTGATTATTAGTATAAATTATGGTGTCATTGCAGTAATTGAAATCACCATAACAACTATAACAGGCACACCGACCGCAACTTACATTAAGTTGAAAGATGTAATTGTTAACATTAAAGCTTGTTATTTTTCCCCATATATTAGATTGCACATGTCAGTTTTAGCATGGCATGAAAATCCTCACCATAGTCTCTTTGTAGGGTCATACAGTTTTGGAAGTTCGGCCGCGGGAAAAATGCGAAATATTCCGTTTTCGGTTGCAAGATATCGCCACATAGTAATGTGATTATAATCATCAAGAGTTCGAAGAAGAACCTCTTGAAAATGAGCTGTTGCTGAGACATATTCGCGTATTTGTTCCTATTTGCCAATATAATGATGTTTGTATGATTTTAATTCAGGTCAAAGAATAATTCGCATGAGCTAGCAAGTGCAAAGTTGCAATCACAAACTTTATTTAAACATTCTTTTAACATTGCATTTTGTCAGCTAAAGACTGAAATAATTGTTGCAATTTTACTGTCACTATATCACATTTAACAGACTTTTAAGTCAATTTTATAACTTTATTTGCATAATATACTGTTTGGTACTGTTTTGTTTATTTCAATTTACACAGTATATACTCTTAATACAGTTTGTTTGGCCTTATATTGTGTTTGATGCTTCTTTCATTATTTAAATCTTAGCAAATTATCTTAAAAATCCAATATATTTTATTTCCAATTTTGCAATTTAAAAAAAAAAATTTCAATTACCTTAAAGATTCCTGGATCACTGACATCTAGAGAAGTGAAATAAGCTGCATACGCATTGATTGCCACAGAATCTTCCTTTTCAAATATGAATGCATATGGATCTATAACTGCACGAGATGCAAAGTATACCGACATCATATCTGAAACAGTTGCGCAGAGAAACATAAAATAGTCTTTAAAATAGACCAGTAAATTATGATGCTGAATTTGCATAGAACTTTCATACTTGACCGTTTATTATGTAGCTGAAAGAATAGGGTCTCAAAGTAGCTCATCGCTAAATAATCTGTGTACACACATATTTTATTCTTGCAATTATTCGAACTTAAAAACGAGCTTCACCCAAACCCTTGTTTACGAATATATGGGTAATAATATTATATGTGTATTTTTTAACTGTGGTGCACAGGTAAAACAATCATTGTGCTGATAAGGAAATCGCTTTGCCTTCATAACATAAGTTTAGTGTTATAATCCGATGGGTCTCCAGCTGTGAGGTTACCTTTGACAGAAACTGTTGAAAGGTGGGAGCAGGGTGCAATGCTCCCTGACTCCGCTTGTGTTTTGAGCTTGTGATATAGAAAATCTTGTTGTAGATGACCATTCCACGTTATTCTTGCCTGTGTGTCACCATTCTCTATTGCAACTCCTATCACATATTTTGTGTAAGCCACCTTCAAGTATAAACCAAACGAATCAGACTCCTTTTGTCAGTGAGCATCCAACACGTAAAGGAAAATTTCTAGGTACTGTGTGTTTTTTTTTCAAAAACCGAATATATCAAAGTTATAATGTATAGAATTTATAGTAACAGCTGGCTTTCGCTTAAGTATTGGGTTTCACTTTGCCGTCCCAGTTCTCCAAACATATTTAATTCGTGTTGTGTATCGTAACTGCTTCACAAATTTGTGGAAGACTTTTTTAATAGATACATAAATAAATAAATAAATGGCATTTAATTATAGTGTTACATTTAAAAGCAATAGTTTACAATGAATGAATGAAGTTTTAAAATATTTATTCCAGCTCGTTTACCTGTCTCCAAGAGTAGTATGTAATGCGTGACGATGTATATACGCCATCGAGGATGGCGTCGCCGCCGCTAATAATTTTCTCAGAAACTGCAGTGATATTATTTGACTCACCACTACAATAGCAAATCAATGATTACTGTTCATTTCATGTTTGGAAAAAAATTAGACATAATTTTGGCCCTGTAAAGTTAAGAATAGGATTTCTATAACCAACATGCAAATTAAATAGTTTCAGCTACTGATGATACTGACATGATAACAAAACATCGTGAGGTAGTGCTTACTACTGGGCGCTTCCTAATATTTCATAATATGTAAAACCGTGGAACAAGCCTTTTATTCTTAAGTTATAAAAAGTTATATAACCATTCACTGCAATGTGACATCTGATCAGATGGTCATGTATTGGGTTTATTATGATCTATTAATATTTCAGAACGTTCGTTATTAAACCAAGAATTACAATAAAGGAAGGTCTGAAACATATGTAGTATCCTTTCGGGATGAAAACATTACCACGTGCAACTATTTGTTTTGTTTATAAACCTGCAGCAATATTACAGAAACCGAAATTTGAATTTCACGTTTTTCTTTCCTGGGGGTCCTGATGTCCCAGATGTAGAGTTCAAAGTAATTTTTAAATCAATTAATATAGCATTTGTGATTAATGAATGTCTATATATTCCCGACATTGTACATTTACAACTTATACTCGGAATATGGCTAGAAATCTATGTTATTCTCATATGAAATGGATTATAGTAAAATTTTCGATAAAACTTAAAATCTTTGTACAGCATATCTTAGATGTGAGATTTTACCAACATATTTTTCTTTTGGCGCTTTTGGCGGCTAAACGGTACAGATAAATATGTGGAGGAATTGTGGTATTATTTTGGATACTACTGTGTGTAGTATGAGTCTTGCAAACAATCAATCACAATCACATGGTTAACATCATTAACTATCTTTAACCGTTATCTGTTATACTGCATACTTAATTTTTTATTCATTATAAATTCTTGTTTACTTGATTATGCTTGTGATCATTGTTTCTATTGCTTCATCAGTGCCGTTTTCTTTTTCTAAAGTAGCAAGGAAGGTAAATTTTGGATGATTTGTTACTTCAACTTCGAAGGCTGTATAGGGATGGCTGAGCACTCGCGAGTAAATATCAGCCATGAAAGCATAACTTGACTTGCCAACTTGTACATAAAGAAGTTCAGACAGCAGGTCATGTACTGCTTCATCTACGCATATGACACCTTCCAGATGTGTTGCTACATGCACTGGTCTGCACATGGAAGCAATCATGCCTGTCAATCAATGCCAATGAACCTTTCAATGACTGAATGCAATACGATTACCCGAAACAACCTTGTCAGTTGTTAATCAGAGGTTGAAGGTTTTCGACAGGAAAAAGTAAAATAGTTTCTATAAGAAAGTATTTGTTTGGATTAATAGAGTATTAAAAATTGCAATATTCAATACACATTGGAAAAAGATGATACATTAAAGATGGGTAAATTGTTTATTGTTTCAATACATTTTATTCCTTGGTCAAATTTTTATGCTGTGTCATGCTTTCTTAAGAGCTAATAACCGATTATTTCATTAATCAATAATTTTGATAGAAAGTATCGATAGTATACATAAAATGAAGTGTGTCTCGTTTGCATTCAGGAACCCCAAAAATAACACTTTTATTTTGGGGGTAGACATAATAATCAGGTACAACAAACATGTAACATAATAAAATAATGCTTTGCAAAAATAAGCTTCTCATATAAGACATTGAAGGAAAATAAGCACAATTCCAATTAATGATTAATTATTCGTGACAACTGTAGTTAACAGAAATAGATCAATCGCATTTTCTGCGTTATCGGAATTCATATGACTCAAATTAAGTTCATCTTAGAGTTGATTATTGTAGCACGGGGTGGGGAGGGGTTGTTGTCATTCTTGACAACAAAATGTCAGTAAGTTTAGAAAATGGGCCAGCCACAGTTGCATAGTGTCATTCAATTTATTACCACTTCCAAAAACATCTTGATAAGGAACAGTAAAATGGACGCCCGGACTGTTATCCTTCTTGATAAACATGTCATAATAAGACGCCATTCTCTTCCGTAAATTGTCTGGATTTTCAACGTGGTCGTAGATACCATGCTAAAACGATCACTCAACGTTTTTCATTACATGTATCTTATCAATAAAACTTACTATAAATTAGATGCTTGATCAATATATCAATCATTTTTTGTGGAAAAGTGTGATCAACGAGATATTCTTGTCATCAATATGAGACACATGTTGCATGCAAATATCATTATCACTTTAAATCAACATCCAGTTAAAGGCAGCAACAACTTAGATATATTCCATACAGTTGTACCCACAACAAGCTTAAAATAATTATTCTGAAGGATTTCAAATGATAAAAGGAAAACTCGAGTTCTGTCATATTATATATTGCTAATGATAAGATTCACACCATCTTTAACTTGATAAAAAAATTATAGTGTTAAAACATAAACTTTAGAAGTTACTCACCGTCACATTTCCATATTGTTCGTCGTAGATCACTTGTTTTGTTATGTTTTCTAAAACTGCTGCGACATCAATTGCTTAAATTTTGTTTTGTCAAAAGGAATAAACATTCTTTACTTCTAATTTTAATATGATTTCCTTGTTTTACAGTATGCAGGAATATTACTAATATATTTGTAAATTAAGCATCAGCATTTGCTGACTTCATAATTCAAAATATCAGCATCTGTGAAATTTCAAATGCAAAACTGGTGCACTATTTTTCTTGTTAAATAATATTGCATATTTATGCACTTTAATACTTGCAATACTAAAACGTGAAGGGCAAGTTACGCAAAATAAATGTGTGGAAAGTTCCTCAGAGAAAATGACACTTACATTCACCTAATCCATAGGTTAAAATTATAACCGAATTGTTCAGCTTGGCATTCATGTTGCGTATGTCTTCATAAATATAACCACACTTATATCCATAACCTGGTGAACTGACATTGCTTGGAGACGCACAATCACTTGGTCGTCCATCAGTAAGAAATAATATTACTTTGCCTATTTTAAAAAGGCAAAACCGATAAAACCTGCCATATAAACCGTGTATTGATGTAAAAACTAAAGGACTTACCCATTTAATATATTTCCTGCAGTTAAAAATAAAAAAAACTGGTAACAGAGTATAATATAAATTAGGTAGGTATTTAAAGACTAAAATACCTCCCATTCAATTGCTTTCAAGTAGCTAAATCACGTGAATGCGATTCAATTGGTTTGCAAACTGATATTTGCTGTAGAAAATACCTGACCACATTCTTGATCAATTAATTATAGTAAACTATATGTGATAAAGAGACACTAGTACTAAATAATGATAAAAATGAATGGTACTTGCTTCTATCCCGAACATCAAACTGCACTTCAGGTGTGTTTTGTATCAATGCAAAAGCCGCCCTTAGCGCCTTTCTGTACTGTGTACCACTGCCATGCATTAAGCCGGATAAGAATGCTTTTAAACGATTCTTGTTATCTGCTGTCGCTCTAGCAATTTCATTCGCGTAGCAACCAGGTGGAGATATTGTGTTATCAGAGAAAGCTACAATACCAACCTGTAATGTAAAGTATGTAATACTTTTCAGCAGGTACACAAAGCATTCATGTTCTTGCTATTCATATTGTTTTTATTGTGGTTGTTGTTGTATGCATTTCCAGAAATTGAGCCCAATTTTATTCCGGTTTATTATATTGTAAAAAAGTTTTATTATAGCATATAAACTCAAACAGTTGAGTTTCGGTGAGGCACACAGTAAATATTATCAAATTTTCGCATTTTTGCATCTACAACTATTGCTTAATAGGGGACAAGGGTCGCATTTGTATTTCGGTGAGGTATGGCAACTTAAAGCAAAAATATTTGGGTCCTTATTTGTTCAAAACGATCAAATGGCGAAGGCATTTTTATTTATACGTATTTGTTTACATATATCAAATGTGTCACTTTTATTTATTCATTTGTTTATATATATAGTGTATGATATAAGAAAAGAACTTATTTATTCTTAGAGTACGGAACTGAGGTGACTCGTTCTTTAAACATCAGCGGAACTGACTGCTAAAGAAACACCACAAACAATAAACTTAACAAAATATTAAGAAGTATGCCCAAATTATAAGAGAACAATGAAAGGAGACAATGCTTAAATAGCCGCATCATGTGATTATCATAGAATCCTCTTTTTTGTTTTTATTGGTACTTTTTTATATGTGTAAAATTAAGCCAACTGTTATTGTAATATTGGTAAATGCATATCTTTAGCTGACCGCGAAATTAAATGTCCTGAAAATTAATTTTGTCGCGAATCGCGAAATGTTGTATCAACAAAATTATCTTCCTTCAAAGTATTTCATTCTTATACTTTACTTTAGGGCACAAATGTTACAGTAGATATATAACATGGTTATTATAAACCTTTATAAGAAACAGTATTTCAGTATACAGTTGGTTAGTTATATAGTTTATGTAACCACAGAGCCAACATTATTGCTTGGGACTAGTATCGCAGTTAATATTTCGTGCCAAGTAAAATACATAATCGTTCATCTGTCGTATATGTTTCGAGCACAATGAACTGTGTTACTCTGTTTTCACCAAGTAACATGTGGAATACGCTTAAATTTTGTATGGGTTGGAAATTTTGCGTTTGATCTTATGACACATTCAGCTGAACTAATTATGTGATTAAAGATTTTACCCTATCATTTATGTTTAGAGTATCAATGACCGTGATTGCAGCTTCAACAGCTATGCTCAATAAAGTTCGACCATTGTGCATTTCCCTCATTGAGCCAGAGATGTCAATTACTATAACTAGGTCCTTAGGAATAGGTGTCACTGTCTCAATATAAAATGGCCTGAAACGTAACTGATTATTTAGTCAAATTCTTATTATCAATATTTATTGTTTTTTAACGTAAAGCAATGATGAAGCACTGTTAAAGAACACTTGTTTAATAATTTATCTTTGCAATTTACGTTTGTTGGGAATTTAGTAATAGGTGTATATTTGGCTTGATTTGGACGTGATATAAAAAATCCAAGTTGATAATACCATTTACAGCAGAACAAAACATAAACGTTGCATAAACAAGAGAAAACAATATGCACCTGAATCGAGGATCATAATCAGGGTCGCATTGATTTACAGCTGGATAATTGTACATCACTCCATCTTCAGAACCGTAATAGATCCACTGTATTCCTAATCTATGGTTTTCATTGAATTTTTTCCTCCAAAAATACACTATTGATTGATGCACGAAGTCAATGTTACTGTTTTTCGAAGCGGTTCCTTTGACACAAATTCTGTCAGGATCAATCTAAATTCAGCCAAAATGCGACACATTAGTGAGTGTTTAAGTGATAGTTATGTGGTAGATCTCTGATAATTATGTGACAGCTATGTGTGTTATATGATATAACACAACAGTTAGTGGCGAGAGTATCCAGTCGTTTTTAAAATAATGTTATTATCACAATAGCTAAAACATCGATCGTAAAATGTAACATTATATTCACACAAGAGGTTAATTTATCAAAAAATGAAGCCTTCCTTTTTTGGAGTAAAAAATCATTGTTTCCTCTTTAGCTTACTTCATGATCAAAGAAAAAAGTCAACAAAAGTGAAGCAAAGGAATTTACGTAAAGTCGGAGTTGCTCATCGAATACTGGATAAACTGCATTTTCATCGCAGCAATCCATGAAAGGGATCTGTCTGGCGATGTCTGTGTATGACTCAGCCATTTCTTGTGCCAGATCTTCCAGAAGTACTGTCCTTTTGTGGTACTTATCCTCCATTACCTTTGACACCTGATTCAACCCCCAAAATTGTCTAATTAATGTTCTGTGTGTAAACCAGAGAGAATTCAGTGAAATGTGCATCTTGTTAAAGCCATTATGTGTGAGACATTTTATTATGCGTAATGTACTCTCGTAAGTCATTTAAAATTGTACTTTGATAAATTACGAGCCACATTTTTGACTGCTTGGTTAAGTGAAAAAAAACTAAAAGTAGCACGGCATTTCAGGTATAAAGAGGCTATAATTAGGGTATCAGTTGCCATTGCCATTACCATTACGTATTGCTGTGGGAATTCTTCGGAAATCTATTTAGTTAAATCTCAGCTCATACGCCACAGCATAATATGGGTAATTTGTACGTTTTTGCAGTTATATACTACGATTAGAAAAAAACCTTCTCAAGAATTCCATCTCCGTCTAAAGGAGTTGTTTGAAATGTCACATTCTGATGTAAATATTCCTGTAATAAACAAACAATTTTGTGCAATTTCTCACAAATACCATCCCAAAAGGAGAAAAATATTTTTAGCACAAAACTGATATCTGTATGTATATGCTATTTATGCAATTCAGAAATGGCCAAAAACAGCACATTGCAGTTATTCATAAATTGTGAATAGTAACGTAATATATTGTATGTTCTGTCGCTTAATTTTCACAGCCTGGTTTTCACGAAAAGACTCGAACATCTGTTGCGCTCTTTTGCATTTTCTACAGAATTAAAAAACCTTCAAGGGCTAAATAGTTTGATATCCCACATCCCGTCGATTAAATATTATTTAAAAAATTAAAAGTCAACTTTGTTTGTGAAACTTTTCTTATTCTCAGATTCAATATGTAGATTTTGCACAAAGATTCCTTTTAATTTTTGTGCGCTTACTTGGAATTGTACTACTCCTAAAGCGTCTGCTGCAAAGGAATATAATTCGTCCTCTAAGTTCGTTGTTATCCGAAAAGACATAAATCCAGGAAGGACAACTAATAGCGCAAAGCACAGCGTTATGCTCTTCATTTCTGACTTGCGTTAACTTTAGTAATGTATTTGTATAAGATTATTCCCAATCATCACTTCTTTGTTCAGCCTAGTTAAATGTTTATGATGACAGGCAGATACTTTCTTCTCCAATTAGCATGTCGCTACTTTGCTGCATCCTGTTCAAGCGTCTACAAGGTCAGTTTGTAAGAAATACATGTATAATTTAGCTGTGTTTACCCAGGTGTAGCGTAATGTTACGTCGCAACACCTATAAGGAAATAACTACAAGAAAAGATTGGTCATATTTATATCGGGCGAAGTTAAATTTAGGCGTTGTAGTCATCGGCACTTTTAGCGTTCAAAACTACAGTAAAACCTCTGCTGTGGACACCCCAGTATTATCAGGACATCCCTCAGTTAGACACTTTTTGGTCAGCCTGTTTGACTGATGGAAGGGGGAGCTGTGGGGAATATGTGGGCTATGCACACTGCTCTAGTTACCACGGAAGACGATATTAATAGCAAACTATCGCATATATTCCCCACAGGTTCTACCTGGATGAAACATTAGAGAAATAAATAGGGAAGCCACGTGTATTTCCGTGATGTTGACCCCCCCCCCCCCCCCCGCCACTTAGGTGTGTAAACCTTTCCATAGGGGACACCCCAATAATAACGAGTTTCAATGTATGTATTAATTCTTGTCACAGTACTGCATAACTAAAAACGACAAAGCGACATACAGTAAAACCTGTATATTGTTGACAACTCCCTAATTCGGATAAAAACTTTCAGTTCATGTAATAAAAACGTGGATAATTCGAACACCTCCCTATTCTAGACACCGGGCACAGTTACAGGTTTTACTGCATGAATAACCCGTATAATTAGAACAAACCAATGCCGCCATCTTTGTGTGTTGTTTGCCAATAAATGCGACTGCTCAGACTGCGAATTGTTTAATCCCGTAACACTTCCATAATCCCAAGTGGGTTTTCTTTGTGAATGTCTGATAGTGTTCATCCAAATTGTCAGAGAAATTAGCTGAATAATGTCGAAATCTCAAACGCAGATAAAAGGGATGCATGAATGGTTAGATCTTGTGTAAGGATTTGTCAGGAAATAAGGTGGAAACAGCCCCCTTCCTTTTTGAATATCAGTTATCTCCCCCCTTTATTTCGTCACTTTTAGGTGTGGCCTGCTGGAGTGTGGGTTCAGAAATAAAAAAGCGAAATATACACTTCGTGTATATTTGACTTTATGCCGCCGATCTGACTGGGATCCGGACCCGCTGCTGTGATAGAAAACAGCTTCAGCAGCACAAAGGAACTTTAATTCAGTCTGTTCATGACAAGCTCAGGTTAACATTATTAAAACAAAAATATTTTTAGATCCCGCTACTCCGCAACCAGCCTATCCGGATCCTGATTTTGCGACTACAGTGTTTGTTTATATCTGAGTGACAGTGCAGATGCTTTATTTGCGTATCTGTGTTTACCGGCCGTATTTTGTTGTTTGCATGGGCCAAGAGGCAATACAATTAGTATATGTACTGAAAAGAGATGCATTTTATACAATTATTATATGCATATAAAGAAATGCTGGTTATACAACAATTATATGTATGCAAAGATGCATGTTGGTATGGTATTATAAAAATCGTCCGGGTATTGAAACAGGACTGGCCCAGGATTTCAGAATTTTCATTACTTATCAAAATATCGAGCTCTTGATAGCCTGAGTGGAAGTCCCAGAAACCAAGATCTTTTATTGCCTATATGAAAGCACAGATATTTGCGACTTTTCAAATTTATTGGAATGTGCAGGTACGCCTTTGATAGATCTATTGACGTCCCCCAACTGCCTTCTTGTGACATTTCTTTGATTACCTGGGCCGTATCTATCTGAAAGGTGACCGTGTGGAGAAATTGGTTTAGTTCGGACAACTCTATGACCAATCCCTCAACCCCCTGTTCTTTTGAGTACTAGAAATACCCGATTGAAAAAGCCCTGTTCGGATTCTGCCATTCCCTATACAGCCCTTTTTTTCTAGTAGCCCTCTTATTATTTCCTATAGAGCTTGATTCTGCTCGGAGTGCTGGCTGTAGGAGGTGGCTATGTTTTTATGGGGCTTTGTAATGTATGTCTCCGTTGTCTCCCTTGAACGGGAGGGAGTAGCCTTGTTGGGGCCAATTTGCCTATCTGACATGGCGCCCCCATTTCTACCCAAACTTCGTAAAAAATAACCTGGTCTTCCTTCTAAGGGCTAAGCGTCTTTGCAGTTCAGTAGCTCCTCTATTTTTGTGATAAAAGAAACATCGCTTGGAGATAAGTCCTTCATCTCCACACGGTGCCGTGGTTCGTTGCTACCTGTAATGCTGAGAGGCATGGAGGCTGGTGGAGCTCTCATCTTGTTGTCTTTGCCTCTGGGCCGACGGCAAATGGTGTCGTGATTGTAGTGTATTCTCTCCTGGATGCGCCTCTCGCATAGGGGCGTATCGGTCGAGACATCAAAGCCAGGTCCTGGCAGAGGGCTCTGTTCTCTCATTTGACCCTCTCCACGTCCTGGGAAGGGAATAACTCAGATTGGCTCAAGGTACTTGAGTGTCTTAATTCGAGCCCCTTTGACTGAGGACCAGGAATGCAGTTGGAAGGCTTCTCTTCACAACTGCACCATCGAAGCTGATTCGCCGCTATCTTTGCTCTCTCCCGAGTGGCTATGGAGACTCTGACAGTTTTAGCAGTACCGGGTCGGATATCTCCCTTTGGACTAGAACTTCGCGTCCTTCAATGCCTTTAGAGTATGATGATGCATTGAAGTGCTATTTAAAGTGTGACGGGCTAACCCCTCGAACGCCTTAGCGTCTTTTTCCATAAGGGAGATATCCTAGTCAGGATTTCCTTTGAGAATCCACATTGTTCTCTTCATTGGTTGCTCAAGCGGTTCGATGGGGGTGACGTTATCAGCGGATCGATATGTGGCTGATCTGACCCCTAGTTGTTTCGATGGGTGGAGACGCGCCATGACCTTACCCTCCCCAAAGTCCATCCGCTGGAATTCCCTCTGTCTGGTGGCCACTGCGTTGGCGACTCCAGCACCAGTGACCAGAGACAAGAATGCCTCTTGTTCTGGCTTCTCGCTCTGTGAGGTTAAGGCTCCTCTTTATCTGAATAGGGGTTGTCCGCTTCTATATAAGCGAGGCGTGTGATTTCATTCAGGGCAGAATGGGGGAAGATGGACTGTCTGCCGCTCCTGGGTCTCTCCCATACTGCTGTTATTTTCTGGGTGATCGCAGTCCATCTTGGATCCTGATGGATTGGTACAGTGCCTCCACTTTCTCCTCTCCTCCCTCCGACGCCGGTTGTGACGGCTCTTTATCCCCATCCGTCTCCTGGTCATCTTCCAAGTTTTAGCCATGTCTCTGGGTGTGACCAGGAGAGGGGAGCTGGCTCTTGACTGAGTGTCTGTATCCCTCGGATGCAGGACTGAAATATTCCCTGATAGAGGGAGTCCGGTCGATTCTTCATCACTGGCTTGTGTCTCACTGGACGGTGGCCGCGAAGGTGGGGCTACACTACCGATGCGGGCGTGCAGAGAGGCTAGTTGAGCCTGTGTTTGCTCTTGAGATGTTCTCATATAGCCGCCATCTCTTTCGCCCATTCCGGTTCGGGATTACCCTCTGGCTTGGTTTCACGATGGTGATCGAGGGAGTTGATCTTTGCGGTGCAAGATTTTGTGACATCGAGATGCCTAACTCTCCCTCCTGTATAATCAGCCCAGGCGAGCTGCTTCTACTGATACTTTTCCCAGGTACAGTCCCGCCCTTAAGCGTTGCACTCCTTGGACTCCGACAGAGCCTTCCCTACTTCCTGCGTTCTTCACACAGCTCTTTGCGCCTCTGATTCTTGATGCGGTTTGTCTCAACCGCCTTCCACTCCGCATGAGTGAGGTGCTCGCATTCAATACCCGTGTTCTGCTCCTCGCATAGAACCCAGTCCTTCTGCGACTCTACACCTTGTCACAGCTAGAGTGTGGGTTGTTTAAGGGACGCTGCGCTGTGTGCTATTCTAGTGTGTCGCGGTGTGTGTTGTGGTTGGTGAAGACGCTGCGATTTGAAATGCTAGAATGATGCCTCTTGCAGTTTGTGTCAGGGAGGGGGTGGAGGGGGGGGGCGCAAACCGTGTTTTTACTACATGCGGGCGGAGCGTTAGCGCAGATGGCGACATGTTTACGTAGATCTATTGGGCATGTAGTGTGTTTTGATGTTATGTTGCGTCATAATACAGTAATCCCAAGCCAACTGTGTAGTTAACTGTACAAGACACAAAAGAAACTAGCTGATTTAGCTAACCTACGCAAACTATTTCTACAAGAAATTATTTTAATATGAAAGCCAAATATATTACTTAAATTGCAAAAGCTCTGTGTGCAACGGAATTTGTTAATTAATTTGTAAAATAGTTAACTTACGTGAATACGGCCAAAGCGTCTACAACAAAGAAGGAGCTAACGAATGGGGAATCAAACGTGGAGTGTGGGGGAGGGGGGTGTCACAATCAATTGCAAGAAAGGCTGCACTGAGCAGATTCCCCTCCTGGATTGTGTTTTTAGGGGGTGTAAGTAGGTGGGGCAAGAGAATTATGAACCAAATATCTCCCCGAAGACAACTGCAACATTGCCTGTCGTGTTCAAGTCTCGTCGTTTCAGTAACATATTTTACAATTTTAATTTTAGTTTGCACAAAAAAAAAACTGTTATAAAAAAAAAGAAAAAAAAAAACAGAGAAGAAATAATTTCAATATCTACATACGCGTTATTAAATAAATTATACGTTTTCCAATGGCCATTAAATCGCACGATAAAACAATAACATTTTCATCCAACACAACATTATTATTTCAATATTGAAAACTAAAGTTTGCACCTCAATCAGAGATTATGCCACATCAACCATTCCGTAATGGCAAGATATTTTCCTGTTAATTGTCAATGACGTCACAGTCTTCCACGTATCCGCATGCGTCACCTGTTCTTTCCTTATAAGGAAGTCTTCACAGGCTTGCAATAAATGTTGTCGGAAAAATGGTGGAATTCTAGCCCGGAACGGCTCTGCAGGTATTTCCTCAACTTGTTCCAGTAGACGTTTTTTCTTAGCTTCCATTGCTTTTCGGCTGTCAAATTTAGCTTCAAATGACTTTGGATGGAGCTGGATTCGGGCGATCGGTTTCTCTTGTATGGGTTTTAAACGTGGCATATATTTCTTTTCAAGAAAATCATCCAGCATTCGCATGATATCTGTTTTCGTCATTGGCGAAGGAGTCCGACCAATGGAACTAAATTTCTGTATTTTCTTCAGCTTCGGTATGCTACCGCCAGATGTTAACTCATTAAATCGCGTGAATGCTGCAAAATTCGTTGGCACGGGTGACAATGGCGGGAAATTCTTGAATGAATTGTTTTCTGGCGTGCTGTTATTACCGTTACTGGTAGCCTCATCCATGGCATCATAAAACCGGACACACCTCTTACCATAGTCGCGTATTCTTTTCTGGTTGTCAATTATACTCAGATAGACAGGAAAGCGTTTTTCCTCGTTGTTCGAATTCCTCCCATTTGTGACACTACAGCAGGGCTGAATTGGTGGCAAAGTGGTTCTGTGCCTGCCGAAAATGCGATGAGTGCCATCCTTTTGTATAGATGAATGTAGTTGTGTGTTGTTATCCTCATCTTCTGTGAACACATGTTCATCTGGATCGACCATGCGTAACTCTGGTTCAGGCAACTGTTCACTTGGCAACATGATTGATTTACGACTACGCACTTCAGTGTTTGAGCGGGCTGTCGCGGCGTCTACGTCATTTTGTTTCGATTGTGACGTACACAATGGGAGATTGTCGTAATCAGTGTGGAAATAAATGTGGCTGAAAATTTCTTCCATGTCATTTACGAATTCTATATTTGGTTCCATGATACTGTTGGACTTGGGATACCTTGACGACATTTCACTCGTCCGTGGCGCCACTTTGACGTAATTTTTACATTTTTCGAGCGCTCCTTCTGACGTGCTAATGGTAAACTCACTGCTAGCATTATTCAAACAGCTGTCATCACTCTTTCCTTTAATCACTTCAGTTTGCGTGTCCGTCGACAGCTTAGGTTTAAGCCGATTTTGACCAATGGAATCTCCGCATGCCGTCACGTGACTGCTTTCGCTGATTGTGTGACCAAGTACGGCGCCATGTTCTGTACTTGTAGCCACGCTGCTACAGCTACCCGTACTTGCGACAGAACAGGCTTTGCGTCTCAGGCTCTGCGGGAATGTGAATTGGCTACTTTCATCTCTGCTTGCCAGCTTATAGTAAGTGAATTTGATCTTCACGTGTGTTTTCGTTAGCTTCAGTAAAAATAAAAATAACATATAATCGCAGTGATCTATAGGATATACAAGACAATCACGACTTAAACTTCTGATTAATTTAATTGTCCTCTAAGACGTAGTTTTTTTTTTTTACACTAATAAGCCTGGGAAAAAAGTTACATCTTCTAACCAGTCGTTGGGTGGAGCAGCTAGCCTGATTACACCAAGTCAAAAGGTGTGAGATAAGTACATTTTTTGTTGGTCAGTTAAACTTTTAGGGGATGTTCGCGGCGATTTCTTGACCAGGGAGGGGAGATGGGGCACTTGGAAATCGGTATCATATGTATATTATCCACGTCCTCCCCTCCACTCCCCCCGCGGAGAAAATGGGTAATTGTGAGGACCGACGCAGTCCGTGAGAAGTGCTAGTTTGATTTTAATTGGAGATAGTTTCCATTCAATACTTCGCCTCATCGAGAAAAGGGTGGGTGGGAGGTTCTTTCACGCTTGGTTAAAAAGAGCGGCCTGATTTCAAATATATTGCTTCACATTTTCGAGCCGTTTAAAATATTAAACATGGACACGCAAGTAGGGTATAAATGGGGGTTCTGGGTCACTTGATGACGTCATACTGTCTGGAAGTGACGTCATCATGTCTGGACCGGAAGTGCTGTCTAGACCGGAAGTGCTGTCTAGACCGGAAGTGCTGTCTGGAGTGGAAGTGACGTCATCATGTCTGGACCGGAAGTGACATCATGATGTCTGGACCGGAAGTGACGTCATCATGTCTGGACCGGAAGTCATGATAAGCGTTAGGATAGGCGCGACCATGTGTGACGTCATCATGACGTCATACTGAGATGATGCTGTCTGGAGCGAAAGTGGTTTGGCCGAGTCAATCAACATGAAGCCAATGAACCCGACCTGTCAATCAGTGTAACCATGGCAACAGACCCCCCCCCCCTCGAAATTGTGATTTTTGCATATTTATCCGTTTCAGACGATTCTGAACATTTTTCATTTTTTCGACCCCCCCCCCCCCCTCGAAATTGTGATTTTTGCATATTTATCCGTTTCAGACGATTCTGAACATTTTTCATTTTTTCGACCCCCCCCCCCCTCGAAATTGTGATTTTTGCATATTTATCCGTTTCAGACGATTCTGAACATTTTTCATTTTTTCGACCCCCCCCCCCCCCTCGAAATTGTGATTTTTGCATATTTATCCGTTTCAGACGATTCTGAACATTTTTCATTTTTTCGACCCCCCCCCCCTCGAAATTGTGATTTTTGCATATTTATCCGTTTCAGACGATTCTGAACATTTTTCATTTTTTGGGTCGACCGACCCCCCCCCCCCCCAGGACAGACTATGTACCCCCCCCCTAGGACAGACTATGCACCGACCCCCCCCCCCAGGACAGACTATGTACCGACCCCCCCCCCCCCCCAGGAGAACAAACTAAAAAAAAAATTGTGCTGAATCAGCATGATGAAATCGTTGATTCAGCATGATAAAATCGTATATAAGTGTAGTGTCTCGAGGCTTAGGCATCGTCAGACACACCAGCTATCAACATAGACATGGATGACTTTGAAACAGTTACTTTTGATGATACATTATTATCGTTGGAAGAGATAGATGCGTTCTTTGAAGACGCTGAAACAGCTTTGAAGGAAGCGTTAGTTGTTCTGCCAGATGTCGCTACAGTGCAACAAGCAATGCCTCAGGAGGTAGCGTTAAATGCACCATCAGATGTCGCTACAGTGCAACAAGCAATGCCTCAGGAGGAAGCGTTAAATGCACCATCAGATGTCGCTACAGTGCAACAAGCAATGCCTCAGGAGGAAGCATTAAATGCACCATCAGATGTCGCTGCAGTGCAGCAAGAAATGCCAGATCCTGAGGGGTCTGACTACCCGTTCTGGGTTGCGAATAGACTTATCAATGGTGACAACTCACAACTAAGTGCAAAGTTAAAAGCGCATCTAGCACATTATGAGGAAAACGAAGTGAGTGATGATGATGAGGATTCAGAATTGGACATGTCAAGCGATAATGAGGATTCAGAAGTGGACATGTCAAGCGATGACGGAGAAGACAAACAGCTGAAATCTAAAATTGAATCGAGTAAGACCATACCTGTTACTGAGGAAGATGTTATAATGTTGAAACGGAACTTTCGAGCAGTACTTCCTCTGATTGATTGTAACATTTTATGGTGTTTATGTGAAGAAGGCTTTTTCAACAACCACACGTACATGTATCTAACGGAAGAAGTGAATACCGTCATTCAACTCATCTACATGTTAGAAGGAAACACAGAACATGTTCCGGCGTCAGAGCCAAAGTTCTCCGAAGCTATGACTCAACGTTTCATTCAACTTATTAAAAGTCTTCATGAGGAACTTTTTAAGACTTTATCTCTACCGGCGCCAAAGTCTCTGGATGAGGATCGTGAATTCAAATGTGCAAAGGTCATGTTGCATGGTTTCAAATACCTTGAAGAACGCATTCATGTGTATGATATGATGGCTTACCTCTATGAAAAAGGACATTTCACTATGTCAATGCTGTTTCAATGGATACTAGGGCATCGGACCCCAGGAGACTTTTTAGTGATTGTCATGGTACAATCGCTAACAAACGGTTTACCAACAACCTTTCTCGACGGTTTCAATGACATGACTCCGCGATTTTACAAACATCTCATGAAAACCTACATGTAACATCTGTATAAAAGGAGGTAAAACCATCTACAATGTCAACATTGCTTCTTCATCGATGTGTAGAGACCATGGATGACGTCTTCAAAGTGAATTATGCTGACTATGTGTTTTCAAAGCTTCCTGCTTTTGAATCGGATTGGATGCTGCAAGTGAAGAACTTACATCAGCATTGGGAAGCTGTTGGAAAGACCATTCCAAGAGATCGTTTCATCCGCTCGTTTCTACGTGAATGTGAAGATCTACATTTACCGTTAACTTATGACATTGATTTAGCATTTATCAACGTGAATACAATTTGGGCAGTTGAGCTCATGTTAGATGTGGCTGCAAGAATCATTTTACATTATGATGATGATGTTCCATTGAAGACGAATGTATCAGAGCTTGTCCGATTCAACCATGGACGAGTTGAAGTGAATTCAAAACTTTGCAAGTTCTTTGCTGACTCAGCAGATAGTTGGGTATAAAAGGGAGTGAACTCAGCAGAGTGAAGTCATTTCTCAGCAGACAGTTGGAGGGAGTGGATCATCAGTACATTGTAGCAGCCATGGAGAACAAGACAAGCAACGCAACGCAGCGCAGCAGCAGCTTTAAAATTAGTGCTAACTTAACCATTACTGTGGAGCATGGAGAATATGGGCCATTTCTACGCATCACACGTGGAGAGAGATGGTGTGCTTATTCACCATCTTTGTGGAAGATTGTATGCCAAAGCTTGAAAAATTTACGCGACATTGGCTTCAAACTGTACTTAACGCAAACGAAGTGGCTTGAAGTCATTTCATACTTGGATATGCGCTATGTGAGTTTTGTGCGCACGTCACGGTTTGAAGGGAAAGAATACACACATCACATCAACATGAATGATGGTGAATGGGAGACACTGCTTCAGGAGATGGACAACATCAACTCAGCCCTATCACCATGTGAGGAATGTCATGACAAGAAAACGATCATCAAGCTGCAAAAGGATGGTCGGATGAAGGTGTCAAAGCTATCCAAGAAAAGGCTGGCTGAAGTTCAGTTGGAGAACATGAACGTACAAAATCAACTTGGACTTACCTGTGACTATTGCGGTGCTTGTGGATATGTGGAGGATTATCATTGCCACTGCCACAAGTATAATTGCAAGTTGTGTGAACCAAGCAACTTCTGCGACAAGTGTGGAGTACTTAAAGTCAGTGAAGCAAAGTAAAAGCCCACAAGACACTGAAACAAGATGGACGCATGTTTTAAAAATGCTTATATTGACTTGATGATTGCTAAACTTGCTTGCTGTGGCACTCCAGACTATCAACTTTATCATTTGGATGCTTTTTGGGATGTTGTACATCATAGTCTTGATGTGATTGAACTGCATTCAAGATTTCTTGGAGAATGTCATAAAACTGGAATAGAAGAAGATCCTGACTTTGACTTTGATGCTGCACTTTATTCTGCTCGCACTGATGTGGAAGTATATTTCACCGTGGTTGATCATTTGAGAGATTGTTGTAAAGAAGCAGAGGAAACCGAGCAGCTTTATCAGGTAAGTTATATAAAACCTTTTTTAATCATGTTTATGACAACATAGTGAATTGTTTCTCAAAGACATAACCATGTTTTTCTTACTAGCAAATTTAGTTTTATGTGAGTGGTTTCAACGTAAACAAAGAAAGAATATGATAGAAGAGGCAGCAAATATATTAAAAGATATTTTATTACAGGAAGAAACCGACATGTCAGAATAAAGAAGCAAAGTCAACATGGAGAATCTTGTACTATTCAGCGGTCATAAGGACGTTCTTTCAAATATGTTTCCAACACGACTTGAAAAGTATGGACATGTGTTCAACTCAAGTGAAGCTTTGTATCAATATGAGAAAGCAGTGTTTCATCACCGTCCAGATATTGCTTCAGCCATTGTGTCATCCAGAAATGGATATGAAGCGAAACGTATTGCTAAAGGGATAAAACCATGTCCTTTATGGCATACAGTGAAGAGAAGCAAAATGCAAGATGTTTTACAAGTCAAACTGGATCAGTGTGTATTGTTTCGCAATAAGTTGAAAGAATGTAAAGACAAAACTTTAGTTGAAGCAACGTATGATCATTGGTGGGGAGCTGGTGTGAAACATGTGTCATCTGAATATCCTGGTCAGAATATTATGGGAAAGTTGTTAGAAATGTTGTGTGAGGGTTAGAGACTTTTTCATTTGCTTGCCAACCGTCATGGTGTGCAGACGTGTGGACATGTAAATTTGAAGTATGTTTAACTTGTGTTGCATTGATTCAAGACTGCACAATGGCGGACATGACACTGAGACAATATATTGTGCAAAAAGCTTATTGTGAAGAAATGTTATCCGCTGTAAAAAAGTTTGCCTATTTAGTCTGTCCTGCTTGTCAACATGAAGAGTGTCAAGAACATACTTGTCATTTTGCATCTGTTTATACATATTGGAATGAAGCTAAATATTACATGCATTTAGATAAAGTGTTAGAGAATGCAAATCAACGTTGTGAGAAATATGGTGTAGATGCTATTACATTGGATGAACTCAGTCATTGGTTAGTGTTCATTGAAGACCAATGGTCTCCAGTGATTCATACCATTGTATCTATACTTGATTTGTAAAAAACTTGTTAGTTAAGTTATAAATGCATGTTAGTTAAGTGATGTTGGTTGAGTTATAAAATAAAAGCTGTTCTGTTGAGAAGGTGGTTTTCATTCGGTGTGACCATGTCGACGTGGAAAGACTACTTGACTGATATTTACTTCAAACCTGGACAGCCTGGAGCATTTGCTGGTCCTTACAAACTGTATCACATCTTACGAAAACATAATCAACCAGTCACACATTCACAAGTGAAGAAATGGTTGCAGGATCAAGATGCTTTTAGTTTACTCCAACCTGTCAAATACAGGTTCAAAAGACAACGTGTGATTACACGTGGTATTGATGACATGTGGGATATTGATTTGGCTGATATGGGAAACATAGCTCCCTATAATGATGACATACGCTTTTTACTCATTGTCATTGATGTGTTTTCCAAATATGTCTGGGTACAGCCAATACCTAATAAATCACATACCAGCGTCATACAAGCTTTCCAAAAGATTTTTCATGACACACGACGAAGACCGCGAACTCTAAGGTCTGATAAAGGAACAGAATTTAAAAACAGATGGGTAAAAGCATTTTTGAAGAAAGAAGGCATTCATGCTTATACCACAAAGAATGAAACCAAAGCCAACTTTGCTGAAAGAGTCATTCGTACTCTGAAGGGAATGATGTATCGGTATTTTCTACATAATCAAACTTACCGTTACTTAGACATTCTTCCAGACTTGGTGTACAATTACAACCATAGACCTCATGGTTCTCTTCCTAATAAATATGCTCCAGCCGAGATTCGTAAAGACAACGAATCAAAAGTGTGGAAGTATATGTATGTTGACAAACTGAAATTGAAACCTAAGAAGAAGAAGAAGAAGTACAAATTTAACATTGGTGATCATGTTCGCATTTCTCACATTAAATATGTGTTTCAACGGGATTATCACATCAAATGGACGCAAGAAGTCTTCATTGTCACACATCGTTGTAAGAAGCAAGGAATACATTTATATCGTGTGAAAGACTTTTTAGACGAAGATATTGATGGTCATTTCTATGAAGAAGAACTGCAGAAAGTGACCAAAGATATTGAATCTATTTATAGAATTGAAAAAGTCTTGAAAACACGTAAAAGACGAGGAGGAGGTGTGAAAGAATTATTTGTCAAGTGGTTAGGTTGGCCAAACAAGTTTAACAGTTGGGTGAAAGAAACAGACATTCAACAATGAAGCATCCATTTACATGTTTGGTCTCTGGACCTACAGGCAGTGGCAAAACGTCTCTGGTGAAGGAAATTCTAGAACAAAAGTTGATTCAACCCTCTCCAAAAAGCATTTTATGGCTCTATGCAGCAGATCAGCCTTTGTACAAGGGAATGAAAGGCGTGGAATTTTACCAAGGCATTCCAGATGACATTGAAGAGCGTTTTAACCCGAAGAAACCAAACTTACTTATCATTGATGACTTAATGACGAAATGCCATAGTGATGAGCGTATGACACGTCTCTTTAGTGTTGGCAGCAGTCATCAAAATCTAAGCATTATTTTTATTGTGCATAATTTATTCCATCATGGGAAAGAGATGCGAAATATTAGTTTGAATACACATTATATCATTCTGTTTAAAAATCCGAGAGACAGTCAACAAATTAGTACATTGGCGCGGCAAATGTATCCTAGAAGATCTCAATTTCTCATAGAAGCCTATCAAGATGCTACTAGCAAACCTCATGGTTATTTATTCATTGATTTAAAACCAAAGACAAATGATCAACTACGTATTCGTACAGGCATTTTACCAAAAGATACACATTATGTATATATTGATAAAGCAGTGTATGAACAAGAACCAAGTCATTTGACCATTCGCAGTCAAGATGTCTAAACGTATTCGAGCGAACCAGCCGTTTCTTCATTTGCTTGCACGCAGTGGGCCTAAACGACGTAAATCCTTGCTACAGCAAGCTACAAAGGAGGAATTAACAAGCTTGTTTGAAATTTGTTTGAATATATTGCAAGGACATTTACCCTTAAGCTCAAAACGGTTTAAGGAATTTAAACGTGAACGTCATACGCTACGTACTCTAGCAGATAAGAAGATATCCCTTCGACGAAAAAAGAAGTTGATTAATCAGAAAGGAGGATTCATTGGAGTTATTGCTAGATTGGCATTGCCCTTGTTAGCCAAACTACTGCTAAAATGAAACATACGATGAAAATGGTCCTCATTCCTGAATATGAATACAAACTGTTATTAGAAAAGAAGGGTAAAGATGGTGAAATCAAAACGAAAGTGAATAAACTTTTACGTGGGAAACGAACACGTGAAAAGGTTATTGAAATGTCTCAACTTCTTGGTCGTCATTTACGAACAAGTCAGTCTAGACAGCAAAAGCCCTCATCATCATCATCACCACCTGAAAAGCCAGAAAAGCTAGTGTTAAGTCATTTTCAACCTATCTATCATGGAAAAATAACACAACTTTTAGTCGAACTGAAGAAATATGGTACAACATGGTCAGAGAAGAATGAACTTGTGTTGAAAACGGGCGATATTATAGCAAATTCCAACATGGTTGATTTGATGAAAGAAGCATTGGTGGCGACAAGAAGAAAAGAACGAGTCAAACCACCACATGGTTGGCATCCGTTTATCCAGGAAATTGTTGATGCTAATATTCCAAAAACAATGTTTAGTAAAAAGACCACTCGTGACGACATTACAACAGAAATGAAACAACGTCAACAAAGACAGTTTCCTGAAGGATGGGAAAATTTTTAACATGGCTGAAAGAGCTATGTTGTTGTTGCCAAGAAGATAAACCAACTATTCCTGTGAAAATAAGATGTACAAGCGCGTGTTGTGAAGGAGAAATAAAAGACCATGTGAATGAGGATGAGATTTGGCATACTTGGTCGAATGGCGCGCGCTATCGTGAAGTATATAGACAACGTCAACGCACCTATACCATTTAGTTCCCATCCATCATGGAGTCGACAAGCTTTTACATTACTTTGCCTCGCAATGCGAGTATGACCTATTATCCCAACAACAAGGCTTCAAATTATCAAATTCGTATGCCTCGAACCATCTATCTGAATGGAAAATATGAAGTGGCTTTAGCTGAAATTCAATATCCACATACATGGACAACGATGAGACAGGGCATGGACTATTCTATTCAGTATCGACAAGAACTATTCGATGATCCTATTCTTAGCACTCTCGATATTCCTTATGGGTACTATAGAACCATACAAGAACTATGTGAGGCAGTCAATGAAGAAGCGACTAATGCTCTGAAACTTACAGAAGCTATTCGACTAAAGTATGATAAAATTAGACGACGTGTGTTTCTATTTCTCGATTATGGTTATGAAGTGTCTTTTTCCACTGGATTGGCTGAGATTTTAGGATTTATCCCAGATCAATGGTATACTGAAACATGTACAGCTGACCATAAAGCGGATGTGAAACAGGGGTTTTATACACTGTATGTGTATTGTAGCATTTGTGAACCACAAGTTGTTGGTGATTATTATGTGCCGTTACTACATTCTGTTGGCATACAAGGCCATGATGGTGACATTATCATGAAAACGTACGGCGAACCGCATTATGTTCCTGTAAACACGTCCAAATTTGACGTGATAGAAATGAATATTAAGGACGACACAGGCTATAATGTTCCATTTCAAACTGGAAAGGTGATCTGTAAACTTCATTTTCGACCAAAAGCAATATGAAAGCTTATACACACGATCCGTCTGCATATCGCAACCATTTTCTTCGTCAAGTGGGCGGGGAATTACCAGGATTCAAAGGAGCGCGAATCCAATATGGCGATGGTATTGGTTCCATACTGGGATCATTGGCTCGCAAAGCTATTCCACTACTTAAGGCTGGGGCTAAGATCGTTGCGCCACATCTTAAGAAGGCTGCAAAGAATGTCGCGAAAGATGTGACGGGTCGAGTAGCAGAACGTGTGTTTGGTGAACAAAAGCGTATGCAACCAACGAAACGTGCCAGAAGACGAAAAACAGCCAGACGGATAACATCAAAATATCGCAAAGATATCTTTTGAAATCATGTCTCTCATTCATAATCATTCGTGTGAATGTAGTCTTTCTCCATTGGAATGGTTTCACGTACCACCAACGCAAACTGCTGTAGAGAAAAGTTATAATGTTGACTATCAACCACTTACAAGCATTAGAGAAGGCGCTCCAATAGAATTCTACATTCCTGCGAGTACAGAAGAATATCTGGATTTAAAGAACAGCAAACTTCATATTGTATGTCGCATTCTAAAGGCTGATGGAACAGCGTGTGGCGCAGATGATAATGTCTCTTGCATCAATGATGTGTTTAATGGGTTATGGTCTAATATTGAATTGTTTCTGAATGATCGTTTGGTTTCGCATAGCAACAATACTCATGGTTATACCAGCATTATCTCTCATCTCATCCATGATTCGGAAGAAAGTCTGCATTCTGAGCGCTCTATGCGTCTCATGTACAAGGATACTGCTGGGTCAATGAATAGTCATGAGGTGAAAAGACCTAATCATGAACAATATGTATCCGGGTTTCATGTCAATGCCGACGGTGGTGACTTGGCTGAGCAAGGCAATAATGGCTTACATCATCGTTATTTGCATACTCGTCTTAGCCGTGATGTTATGCTCGCAGGTGGTTTAAGGATAGATTTGTTTGAGCAGGATCGTTATCTTCCGAATGGCATCAGTTTGAAATTGCGTTTCCATAGACAAAAAGATGACTATGTATTGATGGCTGTAAATAATACCTATAAGGTAGAAGTGAAAGAGGCATTTTTAACCATTCGCAAAGTGAGGGTGAGTCCAGGTATTCAGTTAGGACATGCAGATGCATTGATGAAAAGTCCTGCCAAGATCATCATCACTAGAAAAGAATGTAAAGTCTTGGCCATTCCAGCAGGATTTCAGTCTTTTGTGAAAGATAACATCTTTTTGGGTCAATTACCAAATCGTATTGTCATTGGTCTGGTTCATAATGAAGCTTTTGGTGGATCAGTATTGAGGAATCCATACAATTTTGATCATTTTAATCTGGACTATATGCAACTGTACACGGATGGTGAACCAGTTCTATCCAAACCTCTCAAGCTTGACATTACACAGAACAAATACCTGAACGCTTTTGAAACGCTTTACAAATCGTTTGATCGGTTGAATGGTGAGAAAAGTTCCATTATAAAACGGGAAGATTGGCCTAGAGGTTATGCTTTATTTTCGTTTGACTTAACACCGGATTATGATGGTGATGATCATTTCCCCCTGATCAAGCATGGGAATTTGCGGCTAGAAATGAACTTTGCTAGGGCTTTGCAACCTACAATCAATGTCATTGTCTATGCTGAATTTGACAACATTATTGAGATCAGTGCCAATCGCAGCATCCAATTCGACTACCAGTCATGAACACGAAGCAGATTGATGCCATATTGAGTCATGATGTCATGACCAAAGACTTGTTTCAAGGCGTGTTTGCCATGGACCAGTTACCGTCTTTACAACGCGGCGCCTATGTGATCAACACAGACGATCAAGATGAACCAGGAGAACATTGGGTGGCAGTGTATTATGACAAAGACCCTGCAGAATATTTTGACTCTTATGGACTGTTCCCTCTCGATGATCGTTTAGATATGTTTTTAAGAAATGACTATATGTATAATTCTATATCATTACAAACGCCAATATCATCGTCATGTGGTTTTTATTGTGTCTATTATATATTACATAGAGCTCGAGGTCAGAGTATGTTTGATATTGTGAATATATTAAAAAGAAAGGATGGTGATTTTATTGTAAAGGATTTTGTATATAGACATTATAAACCATTGTTTTATTAATGTTGTTGTTGTTGTTATATTAGTTAAGTTGTTGTTGTTATATTAGTTAAGTTGTTGTTGTTGTTATATTAGTTAAGTTGTTGTTGTTGTTAAATAAAACAAATCAAGTTTCAAACAACTGTCTTGTTTATTGTGTTGTACATACGTTTATTTACAAATTCTTAACTACAAACACTATTTACAAAGTTTACAAACACTATTTACAAAGTTTACAAACACTATTTACAAACTCTTAACTACAAACGCTATTTACACTATTTACAAATTCTTAACTACAAATTCTATTTACACTATTTACAAACTTTTATTTACACTATTTACACTATTTACAAAATTCTTAACTACAAACTCTTAACTACAAAGTCTATTTACACTATTTACAAACTTTTTATTTACAAACACATTCATTTTTCAATACATTCATCAATGAATACCATTCATTAGAATCTAAATTGATATAGGTATCATAGACATTACATTCATGTTTGTAAATGCTATGAAAGCTCACATAATACACATCACCAAACTTTATCACTTTAACAGTTACATGTTCAGACAGTTTCAGTTCATATCCTTCTTCTAAGTCAATGTCCATCACACGCATAGGTTGTGTCAGCTCAATGGATTTGATGCCTCGTGTAAGCCATATTTCTGTTTCTTTGAATTCAAGCGTTAGGTTCTTTCCAATCCAATGCTTGTAACAACGCGTTCCATTCCACTGTGTTGAGGGTGATGTAGTCATAGTTTTCTGTAAGCTCGTCATATTGGCGAAATTGTATAAACACGTCTAAGCAGTTCTCAGTCACACGCACTTCTAATTCATTTGAGACTGCCAGGAGAAAGCCAGGTATCCTGAACTTCTCTAGATGGTCTTTCAACACGGATTGGTCATCAAGTGATAGGACGAGATACTGTCCAAAATGTCTTAGCACAGTGTCATCATATTCGTTTCTCAGATATGAGAACCCATGCGTAATTGGTTTATATTCCGTTAAAAAGTCTTCCATCTCGTTCAACAGTCAGATGAACTATGAGCTGTCTCCTTGTCTGCAAAGACGTTTTTTTTTTATGCTCGCAAGATGGTGAAGAGTGGATGTTGTATCACTTCTAGGAATCGTAAGACTGCGCGCCAGTTCTTGATATCAAAGATGATCAAATCTGTATATGGTGTATCTGGTACAACTCCCTTATAATCCTTTGGATAATCCTGTAAAAGATTTCTACAGATTTCTACACGTATGTTAGAATCATATTCAGCCACTGTCACTTCCACTTTATTTTCAAGTCTACGTTTAAACCCAGCTTCAAGTGGTATGTTTTTAAAGTCTTTCCACACTTCAGGTTTAAACCGATGATAACTTGTCTTAGAATCTAGTATCACTTCATTCCTCTCATTGACAGTAAGGTAAACACCACCGTTCAGCATGAGTGCATTCATGATTGTTACCTTGTTATGACTTGTCGTCTTGTCTGCGAAGCCTTTTATCCACTTCTTTCACCTGCTTCTTCATCATTTTCCATTCAGGTATTGTCAGCAAGATACCCTTTTTCGTTGGACGGTTTTTTCCAGTCCCCTCATCTCTGAGGTATTTGCGAATGTTTACCACACCTTCATTACTTTGTTTCATAATCTTGATATACTTTCCATTGCCTAGAGAAAGCATTCCATCCCACGACTGTGGTGTTGGTACCGTCGTCTCCACTTTTAATTTCTTAATGGTAGTATCAGGATGTTTCACTTTCATGTCTTTCACCGTATCTGCTAGAGTATCCATATCCGTTGGTGCAGATCTTTTCATGTTGACGCTTCAGTGTTCACACCACAACTAACTCTCAAGTTGAAGTGTCTCCCCCTTATATACTGTAATGCCCATGCGCCAAAGTGGAATAGCCATCACTCATCACATATCGCTTGTCATCAAAGGGAGAGAGAGTCACTTTCCTCAACTTCTCCGAGAAGATCTGGTGGTTATGACTTCGAATGATGTGTCCTGTAGTCATCGTTTGCGTTTGGTTGAACAAACTGTCTCTATACTGCTGATGTTTCATCCGTCTTTGACACGCGCGAGTGATGCCTTTGGCCGTACGTTTTTCTTTCCCACCATACATCATACTATACATTTTCGGCCGAAGTCCAACAAACTCTTCAATGGGAATGCCCGCCGTCTCATCTTTCATTTTCCCAAGCACTTTCTTGTTCACGTTGGAATGTAGGAAATGATCTGGGGGATAGTCACTTGTGTCGAACAAGTCAGCATCTTCCTGCATGTCTTTGTATATATCTTCCGTTTCTATGTCATAACATAGACTGTCGGTGTCGCTGAACAAGAGTTTGGCGTTGGGATACTTGGTCATGATGTAGTTGTAATGAAAGTGGAACATGAGCACTTTGCTGAGGTCGAGAATGGTGAACCCAACTTGAATGGGTTTATCCAGAAGCAGATCCACTTTGCGCAAATGTACCGCGGTCAAATCTTCGTTGAAAATTCTAAATTTGTGGAAGGAAGGTTTGGCTACAAGTTTCTTGAACCGCTTTTCCTGGTGAACAAGTTCCACATTCATGCGCTTTCTTACATTTTCCATGGTTTTGCCAAACACCGAGTTGTTCATCAATTTGAAGAAGTCTTTCTCAAACGGGTTCTTGGCCAACTTTCTCTTTTCCGTGTTCAAGGAGATGTATTTTGCCAACCATTTGCTCTGTGCAAACATGATGGCACGGTGCACCTTCGTGACTTTCAATCCCAGTGAGACATATTGCTGTAAATTTCTATAATGAAGCACATATTTCTTCTTGTCACACAGGTTGGGAATGAGCTTTTCACTAGGTTTGCCTTTCATGTTTAGATCTTTCCGTAGCTTCTGACTATGTTTTGACAATTCTCCCACTTTCACACATTTCCGTTCTGGAGCCACTGGGTAGTGATTATGATGATCATGAATTGAATATGGGTATTCCAAATCCACTTCTAAAATGTATCCAATCTCGTCATCTTCATCCACATCCATAAAGTCAATGGATTCTGGCTCGCTCACCCACATAAATCCACTTTCCGGCATGCTTTGCGACATAGCCCAGCCATACAAGTTGTTTGCATCCAGGTAAGTCAAGTAGTTGGTTGGTTTCAAGGGATCGTAATCTGCTACGTAGGGGTTATTTGCTTTCGCATACTTGTGTGTGATGACAGATATTCCTCCACGTAAACCTTGTTCAACCATTTGGTACATGTCAATGTCGTTGATCAATTCCAATTTCACCTTTGTCGCTTTCAACATGGCATCCCACGACAGTCCTGGCGCTGTATAGTAGTGAGCAGGATCCAATTCATACGTGTTGAGACATACGTGACGAAAGTTTTCAAACACGTCAGCCAGCAGCAACACATCTGATTTCAGGTACAAGTCATGGTATTCGCCAAATGTAGTACAGTGGAATGTCTCCCACACCTTCTGCGCATGCGCATAATCCTCATCGCTAATGTCTTCTTCACTGAGTAGACTGTAAAACTTGTCCTTGGACGGCAGTTGTGTTTCAGCAAACTTGGATGGCTCATCCACGTAATCATAAGGGTACACTCCCTTTCTCAACAGTAACTCTTGTTGGTCGCTATCGTGAATGTGTGACGTCATGTGATAAAAGTTGTCTTTCCCTTCTGCTGCCAGGTTGGAGACCAACTTCTGTAGAGAAGTACTCATGAACTGAAAGCTGTCTGTAAATTTCAGATTGCTCATGGTGAATGCAATATATTTCTCAACGGTGTTGGGAATGACTGTAATCCTTTCGTTTTTGAACTTTCCAATTTCTTCCATGATCAAATGACTGTCATAGCCTCGTAAATTGTGGAAAAAGACAGGAATGATGAAAGAATCTTCAACATCCTGCTGATCTTTTCGAAATCGAAATTGTAAATTGCATTCATTATGTGCAGCTCCGCGGTATTTGCCATTGATATGATCATGATCTCTCACACGATCTGCTCCTAGAGGCTCATGACAAATGTAGCAATCTGTGGCGTTCTTATAATGCTCTTCATCTTCACAAGTCATGACTATTTTCTTTTTCTGCTGTAGACCATGCACAATACGATCACGTTCATATACCATATGGTCTAAAAAGACTTTCACAGCATTATCGCCTCGATATACGACTGGAGCACGTGTCTCATACTGGCTGACAACCACGTAGGCAAAGCTGTTTGGACGATGATGTTGATACTTGTCTCCTTCATGCTTTTTCGTGAAACATTCAAAGTCTGCATAAATGACAAACGGCGCTCGCTGTTGTTTGACTACATTCTTGAACTTGATGAAGGGTTCCTTGGGAAATGATAAACGTTGTGCGCCATGCTTGCCACACACTTCACGATGCTTGTCTAACAGATCTTGTCGTATAAACCCGTGAAGACAGTTGAAACAATAAAATGCTGCAGCCTTATGCTTTGATCGATAAGCCATCAGTCTGCTGAAATTCTTGATGAGGCAATAATGTCTTGTCTTGTCATTGCTAATCAAAAGCAAGTTGATTTCTCTCGCACTGTTGGCGCTGTTGGCGCTGGTGTTTCGGCTGAGTTGTATGGGAACAACGACATCATGTTCATATCCAAACACGTTAATGGACACATCATTCTCCTTTTCAAACTTTGGAATGTCTGTAATCGGTGTTGGAAATGTCATGCCTTCCACCTTCAATTCGTTCTCAAATGGTGTGTAATGACTCACGCGGCAAGGACTGTTTGTTGAAGGGTGAAGGTGAGCCAATACAGACCATAAGAAGCACTTGTTGTCTTTATTCTGAATGTTTAACACCGCCTTTGTATTCTTTACTTTCTTCGGTAGTGGGATAAAACTGCTTGCTTCCAATGGTGCTGACGTCGCTGTATGCACTTCAATGAATAATATGTTATCCAACACCCAGCCAGAACCTTGTCGCTCATGTTCATCAAACCTGGTAAATAATTCTTTATAGGCTTCTGGCAAGTCCTTCTCAATATCTGTTGGATTGTATGCTGCATACGTTGGACTACTGATGAAGGCATTATCCACTTGTTCTACCATCACGCCTTCAACATTTGGTGTCATTTTCTTGAAGCGTGCATGCACGACAATGTACCATTTCATACCACGGTTTAACGTTTCTAGCAAATGTCTCTTGATTCGGTTCTCTTGTTGTCGCATTTCAAGTAGCAAATCTGATCCATCTTCAGGCTCAAACCGTCTTTCCTGCGCGTTTTCACCAAGACTCACTCTTCTGCCTCTGCCTACTTGCACTGTCTCTTTCTTTCTTTGTTCTTCATGAGACACATTTTCCATCTCGGCACATGCATGTGTCTCAAATGCATCCAAAGATGAAAATATCTTGACGCATTTACAGCAGAGGACTGGATCAGGTCTGTCAACACCATCTTGTACGGTCTTTCGTCTCTTGGCTTCAATCTGCTCAACAAGCTCTTCATGAGCACGTTTCATCCTAGCTGGTTTGCATGTATGTGTCACGAACACTTCCAGAGATGGAAATGTCACATCACAATCATGACAGTAGACTGGTGCCATCGTTGTTGCTTCTTCAACTGCTGGAACTGAAATGAAGTAAAATATACGTTTCACTCTTCCTTTTATACCACTTCAATGGTGTGTTGACTCAGCAGAATGTATCACTAGTTGACTAGTTGACATGTTTCACTCATGCTTTTATGCTACTTCCATGTAATCAAAATATGGTGTGTAACTTTTCAAACTTGTTCCAAAATGTTAAAATTGCTGACTCAGCAGAATTTTACTTGTGTATATGAATGTCTTACTTACAGTTGTGAAGTTGTACAGCTGCACTGCTACACAGCAGAGACATCTAGCGGTGAAGTTAACTGACGGTGAAGTTAAATGGTCTGTCAAATGGTATTCATCCGCCAACTAGACCTGAAATGTGATAAAATGTATTCTCACACACACACACACAAACATGTTTTGCTTCATTTCATAATATAGGATGGCCCTTAAAAGGGCCCGAAATATTTTAGTATATATCAGCAGCAGTTATGGGGTTGTCCCTCATATTCCAACCACACTTGACACTTGCAGTATCGTTGAGTCAGTGTTACTATGCGGTTGTTCCACATAAATGTAATTACTACGTCAGGCTTCACTGCAGTGATCTGAGTTGGAAATTGTAGCACCTCCTCCAAAGCATATGTAATATCAGCTGCTTCAGCTTCATCACGCATATTTACCCAGATGCAAACAGATTCATTCGCTTGAAACGCTGTTAAGTCATCAATGATGATAGCTGGTGTGTTATCCATGATGTGTCTGACAATGTCTCTAAGCCTTGAGACACCACACTTATATAGGATTTTATCATGCTGATTCGACAAAAATTTTTTGGTGCTCTCCTGGGGGGGGGGGGGTCGGTACATAGTATGTCCTGGGGGGGGGGTCGGTACATAGTATGTCCTGGGGGGGGGAGGGTCGGTACATAGTATGTCCTAGGGGGGGGGGGGGGTCGGTACATAGTATGTCCTGGGGGGGGGGGGGTCGGTACATAGTATGTCCTAGGGGGGGGGGGTCGGGTTCGTTGGCTTCATGTTGATTGACAGGTCGGGTTCATTGGCTTCATGTTGATTGACTCGGCCAAACCACTTTCGCTCCAGACAGCATCATCTCAGTATGACGTCATGATGACGTCACACATGGTCGCGCCTATCCTAACGCTTATCATGACTTCCGGTCCAGACATGATGACGTCACTTCCGGTCCAGACATCATGATGTCACTTCCGGTCCAGACATGATGACGTCACTTCCACTCCAGACAGCACTTCCGGTCTAGACAGCACTTCCGGTCTAGACAGCACTTCCGGTCCAGACATGATGACGTCACTTCCAGACAGTATGACGTCATCAAGTGACCCAGAACCCCCATTTATACCCTACTCACGCATGATAACCAGCTAGTATTTACATGAGTAGCCCTCACCCGAGTATTTTTATTACCGCCCCCCCCCCGGTCTGCATCGTTCCTTTTCTGCCACTTTTCCCCTTGACCCATCTCTCTCTCTCTCTCTCTCTCTCTCTCTCTCTCTCTCTCTCTCTCTCTCTCTCTCTCTCTCTCTCTCTCTCTCTCTTTCTGTTTTTTCTTTCTTTCTCTTAAAAAAAAAAAACAACAACAACAATAGGGCTGACAGCTCCGGTTCGATGCTTACTTCAGTTTTGTTTGCGCACGGTGTTTTCAGCACAGGTACTTGCGGTTTGTAAATGTAGTCGAACCTAGCAGCCTTGTAAGTGTTGAGATTCTGCTTCTCTGTGAGAATAAAGAGACTTTGGAGAAGCGTGTTGAGAAGTTGTCCTTCCGTGACCCGCAGAGAGCTGTAGTCCTTCCATTCATCTGAGTACACCATATCCCAGAAGTCCTCTGTGTGGTGAGACATTTTATTGCACATTTTATAAATATATTTCTGAGCAATTAATATACATTATAAAATGGTTTATTTAATCATGGATGCGCCTGAGATGCAACATCAGTGTTTGTATCTCAGGCATTTATTTTATCAGGCACAATGCGTTACAGGTACTGTTGAATCAACTCGACACCAGAAACATGCCATCCATCCATCCATCCATCCATCCATCCATCCATCCATCCATCAGTCCATTAGTCCGTCCATCCATCTATCTATCCATCCATCCATCTGTCAATCCACCCATCCATCCATCCATCCATCCATCCATCCATCCATCAATCTATCCAACCATCCACCTATCCATCCATCCATCCATCCATCCATCCCCCCCCCCCCCCTAAAAACCCATTGCAATACCAGTGTTCAGATTTATAAAATAATTTTCAAATAAATATATAAGTAAAGCGAAAGCACATGCAACTAAATTTTATCGCAACTGTAGCAGGGGGTTGTTATGATAATTGAGGTCAGAACTGACCAGAGAAGTAAAATCGTCATATAAACAAATCATCCATTAAATATTGAAGACAACATCAATCAGAATATTTTGTTTTACGTTCTGTGAGCTGTAGAGTTTTGACGGGGACGCAAGGAAGGTAGCTTTCGCATTGCACATCTGACTCTGTCTCTTCAAGTGGCTGGAAATTCTGTTTCTTCAGCAGTTTCAAGTCTTTAATGAGGCATGCTTCTCTCTCCAAATAAGGGTTTAAATCAAACCTAAGCAACTTCTTTCTACTCTGAATGGACCTCTTTATTTTTCCATAAATGATTTTTCTTTTATCTACATTCATACTGATAATAAGTAATGCTTTCAATATGTGTTCATGTTGTTATATGTTGTTGTTTGTCTTTTTTTTAATTTCTACTTTTGCCTTGCATTATATACGAATTTCTGTCCGTTTTTATCAGTATATACGCTTGAAGTTTAGCCTGTAACCATGGCAAATGACGGCTGCTTGTGACATCACAATTTATTCACTATTTTAGTTATTATGACAAAAATACTGCTTCATAATTCGATAGGTAATTATGACGTTGAGTGCTTGTGATAGCTACGAAACATTTCAATTTTTGTCATAAGAAAATAACAATGTTCCATGTTGCTATGGAAGGAGTCGGTGAGCTCCAGAAAGCCACCAGGCAGCACAGCTAGTATATGCTACCATGTGTGCAAAAAAAAAAAAAAAAAAAAACGCGGCGAAAAGGGTATGGCGGTATATTTGTACAAAAATTTCACGGCGTTCGCGCTCCAACATTTGTTTTTGATCGCAATGGTATTTATGTACAATTAATAGATGAGAGAATATTTAATTCTTTCGCGAACCACTTTTTATGTTATTCAAGTCACTATTAACTTCTGCACGTGGTTTTTATTATTTAAAAAATAAATGATAGAATGAATTCAATTTATCGCGCCCTATAATTAACTTTTCGCATTCCAAAATTAAGAAATTAAATTACGCGATAAAACGCATGGTCAGAAAAATGTTCTTTAAAACACAAGACGTTTATGGTGCGGGATAAAATTATGGCGACATTAAAGAGCGCGAAATAAATAGTCAAATAACAATGAAATGTGAATGTTGCGCGGCTGAGAAAATTGAGAGAGGGGGCTACTTTTCATTCAATGCTCCACTTTTCCCACAAAAGGGCTCAGTAAATATTCATACGCCGATCCAACTTCGATTTGAGGTTTGCGACGCGACCAAACCACAACATTAGCTCTACACTTGGATTGTGACTGGTTGCGACCACAGATCAACGTCATATCAATGTCTTTGACACAACTTTGAATAAACGTTTTGAAAACAACGTTGTTTAGATCAAAAACGCAACTTTCTAATTGACGTTGGGTAGACACCAAAAAATCGACGTTATATAGATGTCGGACTCACAGTGGAAATGGTCAAACGCTCAAGAAAGTATGTACAACTTAGTAAAAAGGTTTTTTTTTTTTTTTTTTTTTAAATATGACAGCCCTTGTTTGGGGTGAAATTTGCAGACTGCTCCCGTTTAGTTTTTAGAATGAGGTTTTTTTTTCAAATTTGGCATTCCGTGTTTAGGTCAGAGGTCATTTTTTAAAGTCATGGATATGCATGGCGCCCAGTTTGTAGGTAAGTGAAAACCCCCTCCCAGCAACTCTTCAGAATAGGAAAAAAATTATTAAAACGTGCTAGTGGTCTATATCTTAACAATCAAAATAAATGTTCAGTAATGCAGCTGTGAGACGAAGTGAATATCAGATGAGTTATCAGCCGGCATGAGTCTTGAAAGTCTAAAACAGATTGGAGAGCATGACCGAAAGACGATAGCGGAGAATCCAGGTAGAAATTTTAAAAAAAGAAGAGAGACCGGGGTGTTGGAGGCTGGGGGGGGGGGGGGTGGCAGGTACTCTCCAGATGTTAATATGTTTATATGTTTTGTTTTCACTAGGATACTGATTTTTTTTTGTTTCTTCATGTGCGCATAAATTCCACCCATACCTTCCCCCTCTCAATCGCTCATTAAGCGCCGATTTCTTTTAGTACACCCCTCCCTTTTAAGTGGGTTCTCAGAAGGATTTTTTTCTTTTGCCTCGTCACGTGATGTTTGGAAATCCGAGATGCTCTGGAAGAAATGTCAGATATTGGTCGTTGTTATAACACAGTTGACCTCTGATGAGATCTGAGTGGTCTGGTCGCGTGATGTTCGGAAATCCGAGCTGCTCTGGAAGAAATGTCAGATATCGGTGAAAACAAATCAGCAACTGTTCAAAAATGGACCTTTTAACCAATATTATTTAAACGATGATTCAATGAAACTTCCCTTTAATACATCATGTCTTTTTTTGTCTGCTTGCTTCAAACAGTTGCCTGGCAACAACAGTAAGTAGGACCGCCATGATGTTTGAGTTAAATTGCTGCAAAACTCTTAACGACGTTCAATCAAGATTTCACATTGAATGCTTTATATGAAACACATCACATGCTTCGATTTTCTTTGTCAGGTGACTGTCACAACCAATGCAGAAGTTATAAACTGGCGTTGGCATAGAGATATGTCGCCACGGTGTACTAAAAAGCAATGCTGTGTTACGTTCTTACACTTCTAAGCAGCTGTTTGTTCTTTAAGTGCAAAATACAGCTGACAAGTCGAATTAATACTTAATTAACATCCACTGTGAAAAGAAATGCTTTAATTAACAAAAAGTCGTATTTCATTCCAGGAAAATGTCATTAATGAATTTTCTAAAAATTTGCTCTTTTTGACATTTTAAAAAGCTGAATAGTGTTTTAATACCTATGAGATATCATTATGGACCTTCTTAATATTTTTTCTTATAAATCGTCAGGTTAAACTGAGAATAATGCAAGGAGTAAACAGACTCAAAAGAAATATTTTATAAAATTTCTTACGTTTTATTAATATTTAAAAAAAATACCGGCAAAACATTCAGACCAAAATGACATTTTCGTCCCACATTGCTAAATGTCAGAAAGAACGTCGCATTGCTGTTAGAGCAGTTATACCAATTAGTACCAATTATCGCGTTCTTTCAGCACAATCCCCTTTGGAGCCTCGTTTTCATCTAGTCAAACTCTTATAAATTGCCATTTCGCTCTGTCGTTGGGACATTTACACTAGAGTTACAGTTACGATTAATGCAACATATACGATAGCTGTAACGTATACGATTGATGTAACATATACGATATCTGTGGCACAGAAGCATCTATATGCTGTAAAACATTCACAAAAGCTGAAAAAAGATATATTTATTTCAAGCTTTTTCAATAATGGCAAGTTTAACTAGTGAGGACACTTTTGTGGAATTTACAACGGCTTTTCCTGCAACTGAAAACACAGTGGTTGACAATGGAATGACAGAAATCATGGCATACGATGCCACGACGGAAAACAGTACATCTTCAAACGAAATACTTGTGGGTGTCCTACGACGGCGCCCTATATCGTTTCTAACTCTGATCGTGGTAGGTACCGTAGCTCTGCTGGTCGTTCTGGCAAACAGTACCATTATCCTACTACTCAGAAAACTCTGGGACTTGAGCGCGGCGACGAAGATCCACCTCGGCCTACTCGCCTTCTGTGACGTCATCTTCGCCGTGCACATTTTCGGTTGGCAGCTGCTTTTGAATATATTGCCAAGATCGGATTTCCTTTGCAAGTCGATGTTCGCTATCCGGCTTACCAGCGAGACGGTAGGAACTGCAGTGGCTCTCTTCCTCAATATAGATTGTCTTGTGCTCCTAAGCAACGGGATGTCGGACGATCACCTTGGCTGCTGGTCCTTTCAAGCTTCCGCGACCGCAAAGCGAATCATTCCTGTTGCTGCTGCAGCCCTGATCTTCCATATGGTGGGCTTTGCTATCCCAGATTTTCTTGAGAATGATCCACGCGGACGTGGATGCACTTTGTTGAATAGTAATGTCTATTTTAAGCCATTCTGGTTCACACAGACCGCCGTCGATCATCTCCTTACAGCCATTAATCTCGTTTTGCTTTGTTGGCTTGCGGTCGCATTAAAAAGAATGGTCATAAAACATGATAACACAATAATAAGATACAAGCCAGAAGATTCACTTGTTACGATTGATTCAAAAGATGGAACGGAACGAGAAAAGGGAGCGTGTCAAGAGGCCAAGTCGAATATGTGTGCAGCAGCGAACAGCAGGAAGTCCACGGTCCCCATCGCCAGATGTAGCATTGAAGTGACCCCTGACCAACCTGAGATACCCCCGGAGCAGTCGAAGGAGTTTGACCAAGACAGCAGCACCGCAACACAGCAACCACGTTTGAAATATGGCGCCGATTGTTCCACAAGAAACGAAGGGGAGAAACATCCACATAACAAGAAGCGCATTCGGCGTACAGTCGTCTTGGTTGCTTCAATGGTTTGTTTCTACACCGTATTTCACCTCCAGCAGTCGGTTGTGTCCACACTGGTTGGTGTTTGCCCCAATCAGTGCGGTCTTACAAAGCAGGCCATGTCCGCAGCACTGGCCCTCCGAATGCTCCAAGCTTTGTGCAACATATTCGTGTCCATCGGAAGGAGCAGAGCAGCCCGAGAAATTCTCAAGAACATGTGCTGCTGTAACTGAGAAAAGTGTGCGTTAAAATAGCATCACATCTGACATGTCATCGATTGCAGGATTCCATATAAATGGGGCCAGTTAAGACAATAATATGCTATTTATGTATTTGGTATTTATTGTTAAGGAAGAACAATATTAATTTGTACGTGTTGATTAAATGGCAAATAGTGATATGGTGACCTCTATGCTTATTCCTTTTCAACAGTTCAGGAATTAAAAACGAACAAAATGTAAAATTATATTACGATTTGTAAATACTTACAGGGCCGGACTTTTGAATTCAATTCTGGGGTTACAAAAAAGAAGAAAATGTGCAATTATATTGCGATTTCGTAAATATTTATCGAGCTGACTTTTGACTTCAGTTCTGGGGTTTTACCGTAGCTCTCCCTGCAGGGTAAGATAGAAGAAAACTGACAGGGGGATTCAGAAGGTGGCGCTGTGTTGCAAGCACTTCCGGATTTAGTTCCAACTTCTTCTACCACGTGAAAATCCGCAAATTTTGAAACAAAAAGTGTGTCACCCAGCATAAAATTTGATGCTTGCCACCACCTCCCCCAACTCCGAACCTTAAATTGTTCAAATACCGAAAGATTAAAGGGGAATATATAAAAGATGAGAAGTGCAGCAATGTAGGTGCGTTTTTTTTTTTTTTTTTTTTTTTTTTTTTGCGTATTGTAAGTTGTAAGCTATTATAAAAATAGGAAAATATAAACAAAAAAAAAAAAAACAAAAAACAAAAAAAAAAAACAAAGTAAAATTGATAAATAAATAGCATTGCCACCTGAAATCCTTAAAAAATTTACAGAATGTTCGTGATCTTATGCACGCTCATAATCTACCTAAGTTTTATGACTGTGAAAGAAAACATTTACAATTTTAACTGAAATATAGATAACTTCGACTACTTTATACTTTTAAAATTTTATATCGAATTGTACATTTTGGTACATGCCGCCGGATGAAAAATTAGGGCTTTGATTTGGTTGTGGTTCGTTGTTGTCCAACGACCAACCTCTATGGCAGTTCGGTGTTGTGTTTTAGACCAGTTGTTGTGCAATAGCCAATATCTACAGCGGTTTGGTATGTTGTGCATTAGACCTTTTCAGGTTCGATCTGTTGCGTATTTGATCCGTTGTTGTCCAATAGCCAGTATATACGGCGGTTCGGTCTGTTGTGTATTACACCTTTTTGTTTCGTAGACCAACAGCGATTTTGCAAAAATGTTACTCACTAAAAGAGGGAACTACTTTTAAAGAATCCATTAGTTGCGTGGTTATGCATAGAGAGATCTCTCCAGAGGTCAGCTGTTTTATAACAACGGCTTCTGGTTCAGTCACGACTGCGAATCCCTGTTTTCTAACGAATATAGAAACGTCATTGGTGACGTCACTGACGCTTACTTCAGGAAATCAACCTTGATTCGTATCATCGGTCAGATAACTAAAATCAAAGAAGTTAAAATAGAAGTGACCCGGCCCACTTCAGAAGTGGGGGGAAACCAGCGAATGACAAAATCAACACCCCATACCCCCACCCCCATCTCAAGAATTTTTTTGATCCATATATATATATATATTTATATATATATATATATATATATATATATTACAGGTTATGATTATAACCAGGCTATCTATTGTTGCACTGAAAAAAGACACTTCTTAAAGAGGCGCTGAAATGCGGGTTGAAGCATTTCGGGCTAAGTACAATTTTCAAGCTCCAAAATCAGACTGCATTGCTGGCCTGATTGACTTGGGCTATATATAGTCTTATCATTTCAGGCTAACAATAGATAATTTGGTTATAGTCACAGCCTGTAACATACATACGTGTGCAATTTATTATGCTGTATGGTAACTGCTGTTAGCAGCTGGGCACAGCTCCCTTTGACATCCCACAAACAGGCTCATTTTTAACGTGTTTTACCTTTTATTTATTAATTTTTTTTAACTGTTACAGATTATCCGAATGGACACTGGAAGGAATTTAACTCAAAATAATTGTAGTACTTGTCAGTGCTTGAATATAATAAAACTGCTGTAGCCAACTCGATCTTTTTGTTTCAAAATGTATTAAATTTTCCAAATAAAACGCCCCTCTAAGCCCTGAAGCATGATGCGAAAATGAGGGAAATTAAGTTCTCTCCCCCCATCCCCTTATATAAAGAAACTCTACGGTAAACTTATAAACTATTTCTCATCTGCACACATAACATGTTGCTCAACTCATTCCACTTGTAAAAGTAATATGTGGCTCTCCACGAGAAATTTAAAGTAAGTGCAAAAGTAACAAGTTTCTTTAATTACATTTTTAATATAATCCCCGTCTTGAAAAGATCGAAACAAACCTCTATGGATCACCAGTTTAAGACAAAAATATTATGCAGGGTCAGCCTTCCCTCCCTCCGCACCCCCCCCTCCCCCACCCCCCATCTCATCCACCCCCTTTCCAAACCCCGTCATTGTACAGCCAGTTCGGCAGCGATATTTACCGTCACTTGTCAACAATACAACTAAATGATAAATACCAATGAGTATCTAATGAATCCGTTTATTCTTGAAAACATTACAATACCTTATCACTACATGATCTATGATTAATTTACGCTAAAACAAAAAGGAGCCCGAAGTCGGGTATACTGACCCAGCGTTAGAGCGCTACAGGCACTCCACCAACACGTGCACAGCACGGCGATCACTGTCAACTGAACAATCTGAACTCACTGTTGGATTATCATATCAATACATGTCATTTTTACAAAACTAGATGCTCGAGAAGCATGAATCCGCCGGGTTCGCGCAAATTGTATACCTGATTATGATGTTCCTGTGAACAACTGTTCCAAAGAACACCATACAGCCTTGTGGTCAGTGAAGTAAAGGTTTGTAGACAGACGGACAGAATGAAAACTATATCCGTCCGGTTCTGCTTAGGAGCAGCCCTTGGTAAAATCTTAAATCAATCCAACCTCTAATGCGGGCTGTAGGCGCGTGAGACCGATATGTGTAAAGCTCATTCCTAATTCAGTTTCTTCAAATTTTTTGAAGTTTTTTCATTTTGACAATTTTGCTCGGATCCGGTCGAATCCTGGTCACTGCACTGCGGGATGCTTAGGAGCAGCCATGGGTAAAATCTTAAATCAATCCACCCACTAATGCGGCCTGTAGGCGCGTGAGACCGATATGTGTTATGCTCATTCTTAATTCATTTCTTCCATTTTTTAAAGTTTTGTCATTTTGACAATTTTTGTCGGATCCGGTCGAATCCTGGTCACTGCACTGCGGGATGCTTAGGAGCAGCCCTGGGTAAAATCTTAAATCAATCCACCCACTTATGCGGGCTGTAGGCGCGTGAGACTGATGTGTGTTATGCAAAGTCCTTATTCAGTTTCTGCAATTTTTTAAAGTTTTGCCATTTTGGCAATTTTGCTCGGATCCGGTCGAATCCTGGTCACTGCACTGCGGGATGCTTAGGAGCAGCCATGGGCAAAATCTTAAATCAATCCACCCACTAATGCGGCCTGTAGGCGCGTGAGACCGATATGTGTTGTGCTCATTCCTAATTCATTTCTTCCATTTTTTTAAGTTTTGTCATTTTGACAATTTTGCTCGGATCCGGTCGAATCCTGGTCACTGCACTGCGGGATGCTTAGGAGCACCCCTGGGTAAAATCTTAAATCAATCCACCCACTAATGCGGGCTGTAGGCGCGTGAGACTGAAATTGCACAGACGGATAGACGGACGGACGGACAGACGGACGGACAGAATGAAAACTATATCCGTCCGGTTCCCGGCGGATAATGACATGTACAAAATGACAGACACGTCAACTAACGACGACAATATGAGCCAATTACACTTCGATAAAGAATGAATATTTTCATCCGAATTCCGTACACTTAACTTCACTAATTCGGGGATAACTTGAAAACCGATACCATGAAGCAGATAAAAAAAAAATCTTAACGGCCTACTAACAAACATCCACTAAGTCGTGACTTAAACAATTTGACTAGATCTTTTTTTATCTTCACACAAATATACAGAGAACTAATCTTTCTCTAAAGATTTTCACAAGACGTAACTGACGTAATCTAACTTCCGACTTTTCACGAATAGGAACCAGAAATTGATGACGTCACCACTGAACGCTTCTAAAAATTTCGGCCCGAACAACACCATTAGGCCCACAGACGTTAAGGGTCAATATTTGTTTCTTGATTTTACGAAATAGTTTGTTACTTTAGTAATCTTTGGACCGAGCTTTCACTGATTTTTCAATGTCTGGTTTGGTCCCAATGCTTTATATGTTTTCATACATTTTACACACCACAATGAGCGCAAATGGCTGCCCTCACTGCTTATTTTAAAAACACGAGAAAACGTCCCCGCTGTAAGTGTACACACTTGGTGAAGCACGCAGAGATTTCAAAAATGGACGCAGACATTTGACAGCTCGGGACAGTATCAGACAAAAACAGAAAGATATTTAAATTTTTTACTCAGTTTACTTTCATAATGATCTGAAAGCTGGACGCGCGATTGCGGAAGGTCGGGCGCAGAATTGTAAAGCCAGAGACACGAAAGCTGATTTCTCTCTGTCTCTCTCTGTCTGTCTGTCTGTCTGCCTGTCTGTCTGTCTCTCTCTCTCTCTCTCTCTCTCTCTCTCTCTCTCTCTCTCTCCCTCTCTCTCTCTCTCTCTCTCGTGACATTCTAAGCACTTTTGTACTGATCCAAACGATAATGCCCTGTTACTGCCCCCATGAGGCCCCTTCCAAAGAATATAGGCGAAATAAAATCATACACATCGGAAGCAAAGACACGGCGCTTCAGTGACGTTTTCAGTCCTTACAGCACAGGCAAACACGAATTACACAGCACCGGTAGGCAGCACTGAAAAACACTAAAATACTCGCTGAGTGGAAGGCTAATACACTGAGTGGAAGGCTAACACACTGAGTGGAAGGCTAATACATTGAGGGGAAGGCTAACACACTGAGTAGAAGGCCAATGAACACACCGATGAGCCAATGAGCACCCAGCCCCATGATCTATCCCTACAATAACACTTCTTTACGAAAATGCTTTCCTGTCTGACAGATAGATTCTTCATGAAATACTCTTCCCGAATGCCAAGGTCAAGTGCAAGAAGTGAAACCAAAACCAGTGCTCTTCTATGAGGGCTGTTCCATCATTTGGAAGCGTTCCTCTGAAGAGATTTTTTTTTTTGAAACATATCACTACGCACGGATGGAACTAGCTTCCCACCTCGTCCACATCACAGATCAGTGCGCCGGGACAAAACCAGTTGGCATTCTTCCAGGCTGAGCTTGTACACGCCCATCTCATGCAGGGTGGCGATGGGATCGGTGACTTTGGCGTGGCGGTCCGTGTGCGCCTCGCCTAAGGCTTGGTACAGGACTTCGTTCAGCAGTTTGGCCGAACCGCTCGGCAGAGTCAGCAGCAGACAGGCTTCCTTTACGCTGAAAGAAAATGCAGGTCGATAACATGCACCCGATCATGTGCTCCGGGGCTCACGGGCTCCATTACGTGATCAAGTGGTCACGTGCCCCATCACGTACTCGATCACGTGTGCCCATCACGTGCTCGAGTGATCACGTGCATGATCACATGTTCTAGTGATCACATGCCCCATCACGCGCCCGGGTGATCACATGCCGCCATCACGTGATCACTGGAGCACCACGTGATGGGGCATGGAATAATCACTGCTCTCAGAGTTTACCCGTCAAATATTTACTGACATATTTGTTTATCTGTTCGTCCGTTTTTTTCTTGTACTTGTTTATTCGTAATTTTTCTTTTACAGTTGTGGAGGTTGGGTGGTGCAGTGGTGTACTCACTCTTTGAAGTAGTTCTCCGGCTTACTGGTGTACTGAGCGAATAACGGGAACAGGTTTCGCACCATGTCCTAAGTAGGAGGGGGGGGGGGCGGTTGGCTGTGGGGGGGGGGGGAGGAGTGGTGTACTCACTCTTTGAAGTAGTTCTCCGGCTTACTGGTGTACTGAGCGAATAACGGGAACAGGTTTCGCACCATGTCCTAAGTAGGAGGGGGGGGCGGTTGGCTGTGGGGGGGGGGGGGGGGGAGGAGTGGTGTACTCACTCTTTGAAGTAGTTCTCCGGCTTACTGGTGTAACTTGACTACGTCTCGAGGAGTACGTCTATCCCCCGTGGGGGATATGGTTTGTGTAAGGCTGTTGCGTGTTGACTACGCAAAAAAAAATTTACAAGTGGAAGGATGTAAGTCGACGTAGTGTCTAACATTTAGACGGATCAATCCATTAACCAGTATTCGCGTGAGACTGTCGTAGGTACGCTAAGTACAGCGCCGATTTTGAAAAATTCGCCATTTTGTCAAGTCCCATCCGGAAAATGCTTGATCACTGCACTGCGGAAGGTGCCAGGGAGCCCGTGTGCAGAATTTGAAACGAATCCATTCATTAATGTGGCCTGTAGACGCGTGAGACTGCCGTATATATAAAGTCCAGTGCCAATTTTCAAATGTCCGCCATTTTGTCAATTTTTGGTCGATCCGAAAAATTCTTGGTCACTGCACTGCGGAAGGTTCCAGAGAAGCCGTGTACAAAATTTGAAACGAATCCGTCTATTAATGTGGCCTGTAGACGCGTGAGACTGCCGTATATACGCTAAGTCCAGTGCCTATTTTCAAAAGTCCGCCATTTTGTCAATTTTTGGCCGATCCGGAAAATTCTTGGTCACTGCACTGCGGAACGTTCCAGAGAAGCCGTGTACAAAATTTGAAACGAATTTATCTATTAATGTGGCTTGTAGACGCGTGAGACTGCCGTATATACGCTAAGTCCAGTGCCAATTTTCAAATGTCCGCCATTTTGTCAATTTTTGGTCGATCCGGAAAATTCTTGGTCACTGCACTGCGGAACGTTCCAGAGAAGCCGTGTACAAAATCTGAAACGAATCCGTCTATTAATGTGGCCTGTAGACGCGTGAGACTGCCGTATATACGCTAAGTCCAGTGCCAATTTTCAAATGTCCGCCATTTTGTCAATTTTTGGTCGATCCGGAAAATTCTTGGTCACTGCACTGCGGAAGGTTCCAGAGAAGCCGTGTACAAAATTTGAAACGAATTTATCTATTAATGTGGCTTGTAGACGCGTGAGACTGCCGTATATATATAAAGTCCAGTGCCAATTTTCAAATGTCCGCCATTTTGTCAATTTTTGGCCGATCCGAAAAATTCTTGGTCACTGCACTGCGGAACGTTCCAGAGAAGCCGTGTACAAAATCTGAAACGAATCCGTCTATTAATGTGGCCTGTAGACGCGTGAGACTGCCGTATATACGCTAAGTCCAGTGCCAATTTTCAAATGTCCGCCATTTTGTCAATTTTTGGTCGATCCAGAAAATTCTTGGTCACTGCACTGCGGAAGGTTCCAGAGAAGCCGTGTACAAAATCTGAAACGAATCCGTCTATTAATGTGGCCTGTAGACGCGTGAGACTGCCGTATATACGCTAAGTCCAGTGCCAATTTTCAAATGTCCGCCATTTTGTCAATTTTTGGTCGATCCGGAAAATTCTTGGTCACTGCACTGCGGAACGTTCCAGAGAAGCCGTGTACAAAATTTGAAACGAATTTATCTATTAATGTGGCTTGTAGACGCGTGAGACTGCCGTATATATATAAAGTCCAGTGCCAATTTTCAAATGTCCGCCATTTTGTCAATTTTTGGCCGATCCGGAAAATTCTTGATCACTGCACTGCGGAACGTTCCAGAGAAGCCGTGTACAAAATCTGAAACGAATCCGTCTATTAATGTGGCCTGTAGACGCGTGAGACTGCCGTATATACGCTAAGTCCAGTGCCAATTTTCAAATGTCCGCCATTTTGTCAATTTTTGGTCGATCCAGAAAATTCTTGGTCACTGCACTGCGGAAGGTTCCAGAGAAGCCGTGTACAAAATCTGAAACGAATCCGTCTATTAATGTGGCCTGTAGACGCGTGAGACTGCCGTATATACGCTAAGTCCAGTGCCAATTTTCAAATGTCCGCCATTTTGTCAATTTTTGGTCGATTCGGAAAATTCTTGGTCACTGCACTGCGGAACGTTCCAGAGAAGCCGTGTACAAAATTTGAAACGAATTTATCTATTAATGTGGCTTGTAGACGCGTGAGACTGCCGTATATATATAAAGTCCAGTGCCAATTTTCAAATGTCCGCCATTTTGTCAATTTTTGGCCGATCCGAAAAATTCTTGGTCACTGCACTGCGGAACGTTCCAGAGAAGCCGTGTACAAAATCTGAAACGAATCCGTCTATTAATGTGGCCTGTAGACGCGTGAGACTGCCGTATATACGCTAAGTCCAGTGCCAATTTTCAAATGTCCGCCATTTTGTCAATTTTTGGTCGATCCAGAAAATTCTTGGTCACTGCACTGCGGAAGGTTCCAGAGAAGCCGTGTACAAAATCTGAAACGAATCCGTCTATTAATGTGGCCTGTAGACGCGTGAGACTGCCGTATATACGCTAAGTCCAGTGCCAATTTTCAAATGTCCGCCATTTTGTCAATTTTTGGTCGATCCGGAAAATTCTTGGTCACTGCACTGCGGAACGTTCCAGAGAAGCCGTGTACAAAATTTGAAACGAATTTATCTATTAATGTGGCTTGTAGACGCGTGAGACTGCCGTATATATATAAAGTCCAGTGCCAATTTTCAAATGTCCGCCATTTTGTCAATTTTTGGCCGATCCGGAAAATTCTTGGTCACTGCACTGCGGAACGTTCCAGAGAAGCCGTGTACAAAATCTGAAACGAATCCGTCTATTAATGTGGCCTGTAGACGCGTGAGACTGCCGTATATACGCTAAGTCCAGTGCCAATTTTCAAATGTCCGCCATTTTGTCAATTTTTGGTCGATCCGGAAAATTCTTGGTCACTGCACTGCGGAAGGTTCCAGAGAAGCCGTGTACAAAATTTGAACTGAATCCATGTATTAATGTGGCCTGTAGGCGCGTGAGACTGTAGCGTGACAGACGGACAGACAGACGGACAGACGGACGGACGGACGGACAGACCGAAAAGTTCAAAACTATATCCCTCCGTTTCACGGGGGATAATGAGCGAATAACGGGAACAGGTTTCGCACCATGTCCTAAGTAGGAGGGGGGGCGGTTGGCTGTGGGGGGGGGGGGGGGGGAGGAGTGGTGTACTCACTCTTTGAAGTAGTTCTCCGGCTTACTGGTGTACTGAGCGAATAACGGGAACAGGTTTGGCACCATGTCCTAAGTAGGAGGGGGGGGGGGGCGGTTGGCGGTGGGGGGGGGGGGGGAGGAGTGGTGTACTCACTCTTTGAAGTAGTTCTCCGGCTTACTGGTGTACTGAGCGAATAGCGGGAACAGGTTCCGCAGCATGTCGTACTGTAACTGCGCCGCCCCTCCCTCATTGAAACGATTGTCGAGAATCACCTACAACCACTTGCCTGTTTAGATATATTTATATATATTTACTTCAACCCTGAGATAAGTTAACAACTGTGTCTTTTCTTCTGAAATTTTATTTCGAAAGATTTCAAAGCAGACACTGGGCGACATACTGAACGTCGCAGAGCGTGACGGCGTGACGGCAACTTACGTCATTGTAGACAAAGGCGTTCATACGCCTGGCGACGTCAGCCCAAGCCAGCTCAAACAGCGGCGTGGCGAGGAGCGCGCCCGCGTGGTGCAGGTGCTCCCTCAGCACCATGAGCATCTCGCAGGCTGTCGTCGATAGCGCCGGGCTCACGTACGCCTTCTGTGATGGTAACGCTAGCCACCTGTCAGCATATTTTTTCTTTTTTTTTTGTTTTGTTTTTTTTTTGTTTTTGCTAAGGCATCCAAAGAAAACTCAACAGCCTTCTTTTTTTCTGCATACGTTAATTCTGGATTTTTATTCATTTTTTTTTCTAAAGGTTTTTGAACTTTAATTAAGTTTAATTATTTATGCGATATTCACTACTGCAGTATGTAAGTTGTTCAGGAAACTGGATCCCGTCGTTATAACCCTAGTACTAATGATCCCCAAAAAAGAAGAACGGAAAAGCTAAAAAAAAATCAGCTGTTAGCATCAATACTTGTCTTTTCTATACGGCCTGCTTCTTGCCGTGACGTCATCAAACAGGTACTTGATGAGGCTGCCCAGCATCTCCTTCCGGAAGTGACCGTACAGGGCGATGAGCTGATCAAACACAGCGCCCTCTAGCGACTCGATGGCCGACTTGTCGAGATCACGTGACTGCAATGTGTACACACACCACACGTTTCCTCATGACGTCACAGAATTGACAGCACAAAACCTTACTTTAAAATGCACATCCAAATAAGTAAAGGATTTCACGAAGAGGATGCTCACCCCCCTCCCTCACCCCCTCTTTACCCACCCCCATCCCAACCCCGTATCCCGTAAATCTCGATGAGTAACTAAAGTTTTTTCAACAATTTACAGCTCGGGGATTTACTTCAAATCAATCTAGGCTGCATATGGCTCCCACTGAACCCAATGAACTAATTCTCCGATCATAAACAATGGAAGGCAAAAATACAAAGACAAACACAATTCTATTTCATGCAATTATAAAATCATAAGGAAACTCTCTTTCCCGCAACGCTTCGACTGATTTTATTTAAACATCACCTATCATTCACCACCCGCTTCCCCCCACACCCCTTACCATAGACACGTCGGCCTGGCCTATGGCTAATAGCATCCATTCACTCCATCACCACTCCACCCCTACCACAGACACGTCGGCGTGGCCCACAGCTAACAGCATCAGCTAACCGCCCCCCCCCCCCCCCTCCCCAACCACCTACCAGAGACACGTCGGCCTGGCCTACGGCTGACAGCATCAAGGTCTCCTGCGCAGACGGCTGCTCGCCGACGGCCGAGTACATCGACTCCTCTTGTCTCTCTCTGTACAGGTGCAGCTCCATAAAAAACTGACACGAAAAAAAAAGAAAAAAAAAAGCAAATGCCACATCAAATATTGAGACTCAGTGGCGCCAGCTCACAAACCAACACACACATGTGTACAAACTTAACAATTCTTGCAAGAACGTCGACGCACGCTTGTAGAGTTACCTACTTCGCTTTGCAGGGCAAATCTATACCATAAGAGCAACTAGCGGAAAAAATGGCGCTATTTGAGAAACCCGGGAAAAATCGCACCCAAATCAGTGAAAAGCAGAGCTGGGCAATAAACGGAATCTACGAACCATCTACTGTTAGTATTATTGTAAAACTTTATGACTTGGAAGCAAAAACCGTGTGTTACATCCCTGTAGAGCCGGAAATGCACGGGGTCGGAGAGGTAACGTAAAATTTAGTGGTGAACGGTCAAGTAATTCTTGTTTTATCGCAGGGTTCGCGTTGGCGGGGTTTTTGTTCACTTTTTGGGCATTTTTTTTACGAAATGACTCACTTTTTCGGAACCCAGCGAGTTTTCTGGACCCATCTGAGTCACACTTTCCTTTTTTGACTCACTTTCCTGAGAACCCAGCGCGAACCCTGTATCGTGTTAACACGAAATTGCGAATGTCCAAGATGACCGCTGGTGGCCATTTTGAATTTTCCTAGTCATCCCAAAACCAGCTCCAAGCGTAATTTTGAGATGGTTAACCGATGTCCAAAATATGGTGTCGATGGCGATGGTGACAATGTTTTCACGTTTTTAAGAAACTGTGGGGAAAAAATCCCAAATTGCGACTGCCAGCCATTCTGAATTTTCGGATCGATCCCAAAATCAACATAGACCTCGCTTTTGAACTAGTTAAGTCTCGTCTACAACTTGTTGTTGATCAATGAAGTAGTATTTTTTTCGGGGGGGGGGGGGGGGTTAACACGAAATTTTCAGTAAAAATCCAAGACGGCGGCCACTGTGGCCTTGAAATTGGGTCAAGGTCAAAATATAAATGAGCCGCAACTACGCGCTATAATAGGTCATCCACATACCAATAATTATTACATGAAAGCGATTATCAGGGTGTTAGTAGGAGCCGACAATGGACGAACAGACAGACAGACAACGCCAGCACCTACAGTCAACCCTTCCGGGGCTAAAGACTCGATTGAAAGCTGATAAAAAGCCTGTAATTACTAGATGCTGTCAGAGAGCAGCAATATCCCCCGTGAAACCCTAAATGCATTTCATTATATACCGTATGAAAATGCTATACGCATGAAATCGTGTAGCATTTCCAATCACCCGTATCATGACATATGACAACTGAAATTATAATTAGCTTTAGGATAAAAATCATTTAAAAAATATTACTCACCTAATGCGCTTTAAGAACAAATTAACGTCCGTTCATATAGTGGTGCCCACGAAGTCCACTCCGTTTGCATATATGTCGATTTATGACGATTTTTAAAAGCCTGTCATTTTGTCAATTTTGCTTCGATCAAACTGAAACCTTGACGTTGCACATCTTTATACCCTACATGTTGCCTATATGAAATATGAAAGCTGAATTATGCTTCGTTGATATAGAAGTGGTGTCCACAAAGTCCTATACATGTGCACATATGTCTATTTTCGACGATTTTCAAAAGCCTGTCAATTTGTCAATTTTGCTTCGATCAAACTGAAACCTTATCGTTGCACATCTTTATACCCTATATTTTGCCTATATGAAATATGAAAGCTGAATTATGCTTCGTTGATATAGAAGTGGTGTCAACAAAGTCCTATACATGTGCACATATGTCTATTTTCGACGATTTTCAAAAGCCTGTCAATTTGTCAATTTTGCTTCGATCAAACTGAAACCTTGACGTTGCACATCTTTATACCCTATATTTTGCCTGTATCAAATATGAAAGCTGAATTATGCTTCGTTGATATAGAAGTGGTGTCCACAAAGTCCTATACATGTGCACATATGTCTATTTTCGACGATTTTCAAAAGCCTGTCAATTTGTCAATTTTGCTTCGATCAAACTGAAACCTTGACGTTGCACATCTTTATACCCTATATTTTGCCTGCATGAAATATGAAAGCTGAATTATGCTTCGTTGATATAGAAGTGGTGTCCACAAAGTCCTTAGCTTGAAGAGGGGACGGACGGACGGACGGACAGACGGACGGACAATCTCAAACCTATATCCCTCCGTTTCACGGGGGATAATAAAGAGAAAGCCTAGCACGAGTATGTGTTTACCGGTAAGTCGGACCACTCGGTGAGCACGTCGAGCACGTAGCTGACGGTGTTGAGGATGGCGGCGTAGCCGCTGGAGAGCGGTGACAGCGCCTCGGCGTTCTTGACTTGCGCCAAGCGCACGCGGTACTCCTCCAACACGTCAAGCTGCAGGGCCAAGAACTGACTCCTGTGGGCCGCCGTCGGCAGTGCCCGGTAGCGCTCTGTCCACAAACAACAGACACATCACAGGCGAATGTGCGGCCAAAAAAAAAAAAAAAAAAAAAAAAAACAACAAATACAACACTCTTAAGAATGAAACTTATACGAAGCGCACGATTAAAGTAAAATGTATGGCGGATCATGATCCATCGCTATCCATTACGCATCCAAGAGAAACTTTAAAAAATATCATGATATTAAGAGGAAACATGTCTCTTAAAATGCATTCGATTGAGTACTGCACGCCATTGTGACGTCATGCTGCTTACCGGTCATGGTGGAGACAAGGGTGACGAAGCTCTCGCCGCACTGCGGCACGTGCAGCTCATCCACCTCACCCCCGCCGCCCGCGCCCAGCCCCGCGTACGGCGACTGCCACGCGCGCGCGTCCGACAGCATGCCGTCCATGCGCTCCATGGCAACTGAGGCGTAGGCGCGCGTGTTTCCATGACGACGGCACAATCAGAGAGACGAATCAGAACAAAGAACAGTGTTCATCAAATTAGATATGTACATGTATGCCTCTGCCCCCTACCACCTGCTCCCCTCTCTCTCTCTCTCTCTCTCTCTCTCTCTTTCTCTCTCTCTCCCTCTCTCTCTTGTAAAGTAACACGCTATAAAACATGGCCACAGGGCTACATTGCAATACAGCCATGAATACACGGTCCCTGGGGGAAAAATTATCTAACAAATTTCCCATTAAAAGCCGACAGGCACACCATAAAGTTCACTCGTTCAGGGTCCCAAAAAATTCTTTCATTCAGCATCCACGTATGAAGGCGTCCAAACGAAAAAAAAAAAAAAAAAAAAAAACTTACACTTTCTCTCGATCAGCAGCCACTTGGTGAAGCAATCGGGTTGCACAAGCACCTGCAGGCAGCTCGGCTGTGAGGCCGGGTAGGCGTAGGCGTCCGTCAACTCGCGCTGGAACGACAGCGTCTCGTCGACGAAGTGACAGAACGTCTGGTCGTCGTACAGTAGCTCGGGCACGTCGCACAGCATCTTCTCCATCACCAGCAGCACGAGGCCGCGAGTGAACTCCGCCTGTACGCGCATGCACAATCCTCGCTTTTTATTCCTCCTTTATTTTTGCATCGTTTTCGTGTAAAGTTGAAGGTTTTTGTTGTTTTTGTCGTCGGTGTTGTTGTTTTCGTTGCTGATTTTTTTATTTATTAATTTATTTATTTATGCAATATTTTTTGGATTTTTTATTTCGCTTACTTATCAATTTGTTTTAATATTTTTCCCTTTATTTTTGCTTAGTTGTTTTTATTTATTTTTGCACTTACAAAACAAACCACTACGCCCATTTTTGCATATTTGCGAATATTTGCACAATTGCGAATATTTGGACTATTGTGAATCGAGTACTGTTAATATTTTACATATGTTTTAAGCATAACGTGAATATATATCTTTTCAAGTATTTATTAGTCTTAAATTCTCTTATTTTTTTCCCCTTTTACATCTATGCAATTATAATTATACCTAAAAACAAAAATAAACCTCCAAGATCTAAAGTAGCCAAAGTGACTACTCTAGAGCGATGTTCATAATATTAACTGATTTCAATGCTAAAGAGAATCATATACCATGACGTCGACGTATTTGAGGCTGGCGTTGTTGAGGAGAGGTTGTATCTTTTTCTGCAGGAACTCCCTGTGGTCACGGAGCCACGTCAACACCTGTGTGTAGTACCACTCGGGCTGCGAAAAAAAAACGCCAAAAAAGAAACCGACAGAATTGCAATTATTGTATTCAGTCACATGGGAAACAGGCTTATTTACACTGCTGTTACACCGTCTGTTTGTTTAATACAAATTAACAACTTTTATGTTACATAATTACAACAACACGCATAGCATGGGATGGCGGGGCTGCATTTCATGACGTCACAAAAATGTGACAGTTTTATAGAAAAATTTTACATATTCTTGTGATTATTAACTTCAGAACTTCTATTAAATTTCTCTTCCGCTTTGTCACGTGACATATTAACATTCTAGAGCATAGAAATAAGCACTATAAAAAGCACACCTTGTCAAGACTGTTGGTTTGCTTGCTGCCATAGAAATGGTACCGAAACCTCTTGCCGAGCGGCTTCAGCATGAGCTGTATGGGCAACAGCATGGGCCGCAGCTCCGTGTCGCTGAGGACAGCATGCTTGCTTGTCTGCTCTCCCGACAAGCTCATGCTTATCGTTCCCGTTAAGGACAAGGTCATTTCTATGTCGTGTTATCCTAAGGAATTTCGTATTTCAAATTTCTCGTATTTTAAAGGGAAATGCCAGTATCTCACCTACTATTGACATTTCCTTCATACTTTCACAGTTTAATGCTTGGAGGGTATATATTCAAAAACTGAAAAGAAAAAGAGGGGGTCACCGATATTATGAGAGAAATGAAGGCACTGAAAGGTCGCGTACTTTTACTATAGAAACCATTGGGAAAACCAAGAAATTTCAATCAAAATGCAAAATTCACACATAATCACAATTGACAATTGCCTCATTTTTTCAATGTTTGAAGAACACGTCATACGAAATGTTTTAAGCAAATAAAAAATAGATGTCACCGTATCAATAAGAGAATTATGAATCGTTTTGACAAAATCCCATTGACTCAATGGATAAATGGTGAAAACAGTGTAATACGATTTTAATGGACAATATATCAACACAGCCCCTTCCAGGAACAAAATATCAATACAGACCATTTCTGGACACGATCCTATTTGTCTTTGAAAAGAATTTCTCGATCTAGACGGATTTAGTGTTATTTATACTGTGTAAACATGGATTCAAACTCAGCGATATTCAATGTAATGCGCATTTCGGTCGCTAGATGGCGCAGAGATACCCGCATTTCCCTTTAAATAATTTCAACTGTTAACAACCTTCCCTCGAGGCAAATGAGTTGAAGGTTATGACCATAACCACGCCATCTTTAAATGTGTATATAAGAAACTGAACCATCAATCATTCATCAAACACTCATTTAAAGTCTGATTTTTTCTTTTTTGTGTTAAGGATACGGGAGTTGTAGGGCAAGAAGGCTGGTGAAAAGTGAAGGTAGTTTTTCTTTCAGCTCAGCCTGATTGGCTACTGGCTTCTGCTTCAGTGACGTCACAATGAACGGCCATCGCCATGCCAACAACACTTGCTCAAACTCACTGCAACAGCATACAGATACAGATTGTCACTTCAAATTAAAACATATTTATTGAACACGGTTGTGAAGTTGGCCTTTCAGTTGTTTTTCTTCTCTTCAGTTACTCGGGAAAAAAGTCCTTCTTGGGAATTATAGTTTTAAATTCTACTTCTACTGGACGGCATGCTTCGTTTCAGGTAAGAATTCAATACTTTGCGACGTAACGAGTGCACTAACCTTGCGACGTAACGAGTGCACTAACCTTACGAGGTAACGAGTGCACTAACCTTGCGCAATAACGAGTGCACTAACCTTGCGACGTAATGAGTGCACTAACCTTGCGCAATAACGAGTGCACTAACCTTGGACGTAACGAATGCACTAACCTTGCGACGTAACGAGTGCGCTAACCTTGCGCGGTAACGAGTGCATTAACCTTGCGAGGTAACGAGTCCACCAGTCTTGCAAGGCAACGAGTGCACCACTCATGCTAGCAAATGTATGAACTAACCTTGCCAGTTTATCTCTGAGAATGTTGTACCAAAACAGAAGTGTTTGGTTGGCATAGTGCACCAGGTTCTTGCACTTGGAGGCTTGCAGTGTTTCCGTCAGCTCGGCCAGCGCCGAGAACTGTTTCACAGCTCTCTCAGCTACATCAATAATCAGCGCCGACTGGATGTCCGAACTGTACGCATTCAAATATGAACCAATCAAACATGCACTATATTTGTATTGATACACTCTACTGATTAATACCAAATATCCATTTACTCAGTTGGAGTACAACAAAATAATTGGACTTTCGTACACTTGAAATAACGCTTTGTACATTTAACTTAAGGAATTGAAGGAGAAAAAAATAAATCAAGGAGAATATACACTTGACATGCCGTTCTTTTAGCCGCAGTCAGCACAAGAATTCTCAAGACGCACATCACAATTCGTGGCTTAGAGCGGATCGAATCACACAAGGTTTCCAACTACCTGAGTTCTTCAATCCGGCTCACACAGCGCAGATAACAAGAGTACTTCTCCAGCTCTTCTATCTGACCTTTCAATGACGTCAACACCTTGATGACGTCGGCCACGTCGGCCCGGTGATAGGTGACGTCACCGCTCAGCAGCTCGTGCGCGGCCTGGAAGCGTGTGATGCCGCCAGTACATTTCTCCGCCTCTGCTACAGCTGTTTCGAGCTGACCCGGTACCTCGGAGCTTGCGAAACTCAGCTAGAAAAAAAATAAAACATAATAACAAAAAATGAGTTTCATAACAGATAGCTGCCCTGTGTTAGGTTAGTTAGTTAGTTAGTTATTTGATTGGTTTAACGACACCGCCAACCTGTTGTAGGTCATATTGTGTCATTCCTGGTAACATCCCTGTGTCATCCCTGTGTTAGGAATAGTCTTTGTAACTTTCATTGACTTTACGGAGTGGTTCGTTTGCTGGTTGTGTGACAGTCAAATCACATGCAAAAACACTCAGAACACTGCATTAATTAAAATAGGAATTCTGAGCTAATGAGATACAAGATATTTTTGGTAGCTTATTCTGGAAGAGACCACTGGTCAATCGAATATCAAGATATTGAAACTTCATTATTATTTCATTAAATAGGTTGTAAATTACATATACAATTCCCATTTTTAGGCCTTAGCAAAAAAAAAATAAATAAACAGAAATTCAAAAAAAATAAAAAAATAGAAAAATAGCAGAACCTCATTAAATTTCAAACATATTTATTTATTTTCCGCTTGCCAAAAGATAAAAAAAATACACTCTGCAACTATTTTTCAGTCTTTGTTATAAAAAAGGACTTTGTCTTTCAATTTTTTTTGTAGATTAAACACTTTTTTCAGTAATCACCTGCTATGACTTCAGCATGCAACGCTTTGTACTTCAAAAGAAATGAGCCATAACTGTCAGGAAAAAGAGGTTCGATTTCAGATTGACTGATTGGTTTAACGACACTAGCAACCCGTTAGGGTCATATTGTGTCAGTTCTGTTGCTATAGGAAGACTCGGTTGAAATTAAAATCAATTAAAATAGACAAAACAAGTAATGTATACATCTAAAATCAACTAAATTCAATTTAAATCTTGCTGTACAAGTGCATTTCTTTCAGAAAAGAAATAATTTTGCTTGGTGCTACCTTTGTAAAAAGGTCTTTCATGGAGTTCACACTGTAGTAGCGTGAACGAATGTTCTGAAAATCTACGCAATTGAGTAGAATATGTTTTACAGTCAAACGTTCTTGACAACCAATACATTGTGGAGGCGCATCGCCTCTCAAAAGATATCCGTGGGTGATGTATGTATGCCCGATTCGAACTCTATGCATAACCGTTGAATCGCGAATATTGCCAAAACCTAGGTGCTTTTGTCCTACTGTTGGTTGGATTTGAAAGAGTTTGTTATTTCTTTGTTCGTTCCACTTTTGTTGCCAAAGGTTTTTTACATAACTTGAGATATGTGGTTTAAAGTCGGAGTACGGTATGAGAAGGTCGGATATGTTGTAGTTTAGCGCCTCTTTTGCTGCACGGTCCGCAGCTTCATTACCCGCTATGCCGACGTGACTGGGTACCCAGCAGAACACTAGTAATTTTCCTTGTTTGATTACCCGTTCATAACGTTCTATTAGGTCTAAAATCATTGTATTCGACACTTGCAGCTTTTCTAGTGATTGTAAGACCGATAGCGAATCGACACAGATAACAAATTTTTTGTACCTACTAATCTTGATGATTTCCATGGCTAGTTGGAGTGCCCGAACCTCCGCGGAAAAGATGGACGAGCCATTTGGTAATCTTGTTTTGAGGGTATTTGATTTTGTACCTTTTGAGGCAGCAACTTTGTTATCGAGCTTAGATCCATCCGTGTATATGAAATGATGGTGAGGGTAGGTTTCCTTTATCTCAGCGAACCTAACTTTTAACTCTTCAGCATTTACTGCGTCTTTGGTAAAGTTTGTCAGAGCTTTGTTTATGGTTGGCCTTTGTATTTTCCATGTTGGGTATTTCGAAACCTTTAAATTTGCAATTTGCTCGACTTTGATTCCAGCATTATTAAGGTGGTTATGGATTCTAGTGCCAAAGGGTACGATAACCCTAGGGCGTGTGTTTAAGATTTCTGAGTGGTCTTTTTCGAACACTGCCTTGTGGGTGGGGTTTTCTTTATTTGCGTATAGTTTAACTGCATATTGCATTGAGAGTTTGATTCGCTGGATATAGTGGATGTTCATTTGATTCAACCTGAAGGCTTTCCGCAGGTGACGTTCTGAAAGCGTTAAGACAGAGGCGAAGGCCTTGGTTTTGTATTGGGTTGAGCATCTTTAAGTAGGAGGGCCTTGTCGATCCGTAGACGATGCTACCATAATCTATTCTAGATCTTATGATCTATACAGTTTTAATTTAGTACTGGTATCTGCTCCCCAGTCTTGGGAGGAGACGACTCGTAGCAGGTTGAGTGCCTTTTGACATTTCCTCTTAGTAGGATCCTTATTAGGTTTTGGAATTGGTATAATGGTGGCTTCTTTCCATATTTCAGGAAAGTTACCTGTAGTCCAAACTTGGTTGAGTAGTTCTAGGAGCACTTTAAGGGTTTCCTCAGGTAGGTGTTTTAGAATCTGGTAGTGCATGTCGTCTGGTCCTGCAACTGAATCATGCGAGTTTTGTATGGCGTCTTTCAACTCTGCCAGGGTAAAGGTGCTTTTGTACTGTTCCAGGTTATTTGAGGTGAAGTCGATTGGTATTTGTTCTTTTGCTTCTTTTATTTGACGGAAGGCTTGGAAATAATTGTCAGATGAAGAGTTGAATTGAAAGGTTCTGCCAAAGGCATTTGCTATTTCATCGGGATCTGTGATAGCTTGGTTGTTTGTGGTGAGGTGGTTTATAGGTTTTAAGATGTTTTTGCCAGATATTTTCCGAATTATCTCCCATACTTTTTTGGTTGAATTTTTCTTATTTAATGTGGAGATATATTCCTCCAACGTTTGCTTTTTGCTTGCTTTGATGGTTCTGCGTGCTGCGGCAAGCAGCCGTTTGTGTTCAAGTTTGGTAGTATTGTCCGGGTTGATATAAAATTGGCGAAGAGCTGTTTTCCGCATAGCTATTGCCTTTTTGCATTCGTCGTTAAACCAAGGTTTTTGTGGCTTTTTAGGGTTTCCGGAGGTTTTAGGTCTGGTTTTTTCCATGATTGCCTGGATTAGAGCAGAGGAAGAATCAGCAGAGAAGCACGAATTATTCCCCATAATATATTTGTAGACTTGTTTCTAGTACAGAGCAGATTCGTTAATTTTTCAGTTTCTTTGTACTCCAACTCCGACATGTTGCAGTTAAGATGTTGAAATCTTGGTAATTTTGAAGTATGAATATTCAATAAGCCAAGGGCCGGTCCCGCTTATGAGCTTAGAACCAGGAAACAGAAACAACTTTATGTGAAAAAAATGATAGGAATCAATTGAGAAAAGCATCAAAATCAATTCATACTTCGAACATGGATATATTTAGATTTCTAAATTTATTTTGATAATATAATAAAACAAATTTTCTACGTCATAATAAGCTCATCATCACACTGTTTTCGAAAAAAGGTCATAAATAAAAACAAGAATGAGAACAAGTTTATTCTAACTTAAGATTTTTATATACAAACTTCGTCTGAATATAATCTATTTTAGCAAAGATCATAATAATAATAGTCTACACTCCACAAACACTTCTTATGAAAGTCATCAGGCCAACGCTAGAACCTACTGCTTGTACAAGAGCACGCTGTTTATCAATATTTCCGTAATATATTTTTCTAAAAAAATATCGATGGTAAATTGAGATAAAAAAAATACTGAGCAAAACTGCAGTAGCAAAACTGTTATGCAGTCACATATTGCAACCCTCAATACCTGGACATGAATTTCACATTTAAATGATGACTACAGTCAGTTACATATCCAGAAAGACTTTTTGTCCCTACGACAGACACTATTTTGACTTAATTCTTTTTTTTTTTTTTAATCTATTTTATTGGAGAGTTGAGTAAAAGTTTTTTTAGAAAACTGACCTAGTTCAAACATGCTCTGTAGGTTGCTAGGTAACACATAATGGTAGGCTTAAAACGTAGCGTTTCAGAGTATTCATTTGGATTAAGCTGCCATTTGTGTTGTCAAAATTACTTCGATTGAAAATTTCTTGGGTGGCCCTTTTTTTAAACACATCGTTTCCTTGTAATTTTGTTTTATATGTATATTTTTTATATATTTACAAAAAATCCCACAGCAGTAACTGAGATAAGTTGTGAACAATGAACTGTACATCACAGTTAGTGCTTTAGTCTCAAGGCCATTTATGGAGTCATTCACATGAGCCAGGCATTTAGAAAGCTTGTTCGACACGTTCCTTACTTGAGCATTCCAGTTTCATCGATCGTTAATCAGAACACCAAGGAATTCAAAAAAAACTAACCCCTTTGAATTCTTTACAATCTTTGAATATTTTAACAATTGCATAAATATCTTTGGACAGTATTTTTGCAAAGCTCTGGGGAGTATACAAAGAGCTGTAATAATTAGATGCACTAGAGGCTCAGATACGCTCACTTACGGCCCGGAAATAAAAATCTGCATCAGGAAAGGTTCCTTACTGGAAACGGGCCATCAGCGGCCATCAAGATTACATGCAGAAGAACCAAAAACACTCAAAAGTATTAACAACAATGTACAAACGCTTAAGAATAAAACATCAAGACGATTCTTTTCAACATGTTCTTGACCTTCATCAAATTCCAAACAGGAACAGGGGGTGAAATTAGCGATAATTGGGAGTGTTTTGCCATTAAAAACTTCTTTTTTCTTTAACTGAGACAAAATTTAAACGTATCTTTATAAATCCGAAAGATGGCCCTCTGTGGGAGGCCATCATTGACAAGCACTTGTTGTTAATCCTCTGATGAGGGAGAAATCTGCGCGTAGATTTGCAAAGAAAGAGTCATAAAAATTAGTTTCTTCCCCTAAAACAATTTCGCTGCATGGAAAAATCACTCACAGCTGATTGCTCTTGTGACGTCAGTGTGTCACAAAGAATACAAGTTTGGGATAAAATTAAGGGTATAATGATCTTAGGGAAATATGCATTAAATTACACGGAAAAAATAGATACCACTGACAGAGGACGTCCCACCAAACTTTTCCAACACAAAACAGGGAATTCCTGGTATACAGATAACAAAAGTCACAAAAGTTCAAATTGTGTTTCTAGGGTAAACAATACACAAGTCTGGGGAATTTTACGTTAGAAAATTTTATGTTAGAATATTACGAGATACACTTTCTTTAGCATTGTTCCAAGGATATCCAATAGTGAAATTAGTAAAGTAGGTTTCAGCCTATCTACGTCAAATTTTCCATTCTGCCATTCCTTTCAATTTGTGTCTGAGAGAGGCGGATTGCGCGACAACTTATGTTTTTTTCTTACACAAGTTTTCGTGTGCCGCAGCACAACTACACCGAGCAATAGGTAAAAGAACAGGCAACAAGACTTATAAACCTCACCAACTAAGTTCCCACAAGCGCTTTTAACTTACGCAATAATGAAAAGGAAAAAGGTGGCAACGAAGGAAAGTCGAAAGGTGCATCGTTACAGAAGTGTTCGCAACCAGACCGGAACGATCAACCAGCTCAGGTTTGTCTATTACACTACACATGTTTTTCAACGTGATGTTTGCTCTATCTTTATTGTGTTATTGTCCAAAGTTCGATGTTACCTTTAGATCGATTTTATCTTGCTGACCTCGTACGTCCGTTAATAGAGCCTTTTATAAGCCAGTTCATAGTTTCAAGTGCGCATGCTCAGCAAAGCAAATGACGTATCGATAAGATGTCAAACTTTATTATAATGTAGGATAATTTATTTATGATTTCATGAAATGGTGTTCTAACACACAAATAACTCCATATCTATTACAAAGTGATTTTGATTTATTTCTCCATTAACTCCAATGATGCTAAGTTTCTCTGCTTCTCTGTTTATATCCCCAAAACTGGAGTCCTGCATTTTTGCGTAAATCTAGTACGAGGTTGGACAGGTAGATTCGGCAACAACTTATGGGTATTAATACCAATGTTTTTTGTGTACCGCGGCACAGCTCCACCGAGCAACACGTTTTAGAACAGGCAAAAACGCTTAACACCCTTACCTAGTTTCCTATAAGTTCCTACAACGTGCGCAATAATGATAAGAAAAATGGTAACTACGGTAAACGGAAAGGTGAATTTCGTAATGAATAAACTACTTCCAACTGCGCTGAAACGTCGACTTGCTGGCGTGAAGCAGTATTTTATGTTTGACATTTTGGAAAGAAAAATTGCTTCAATTCCTTTGACAACAACATCTTGCTCCCATTTAACGAAATTGACTTCTGCATTGTTTATTTCAGACGTATAAACGGACAATTTCCTTCATGTTTTCTCCATTCAGATGATTCTGATATAGTAATTGAAGGGGCATAAATACTGACAACTGTCACATGAGTATCCACAATCTGATCGGAAATATCAGTCAGCTGATTAAGCATTTTTACATATTTTATTACAAAGAAACAGATGAACAGATTTAACAATGAATAATATAAAAGTTGTCCTGGCAAATAAAAACACTAGTCTATTACACATGACATGATTCAAAACATAGTGTTTGCTCACATACACAGGATTACCGCCCAAAAGTTCAGTTTTATCTTTCGATCGAATTTACCTTGCTGACCTCGCAGATCGGGGGGGGGGTCGAATGGTTACAGCATGAGTAGATCCAAATTGGTGAAACTAAAAAAGAATGAAAACAATTTTTATTTGCTAAATATCGCAAAAAAAAACAATAAATAATGAACATGTGAGTCGAAGGGGTTGGCAAATGTGCATCTGGCTTGTTAAGTTTAATCAGAAGTTAACATTCTATTTTCACCTATTATAATCTACTCTAACCAGTTGATGCAAGAGAAATTTGAATTTAAGCGAAACCTCTCTATCACTTCTTTCATTTTTTACCCGGTTTTTGCGTTTCCACCGGAAAGACCCGAAAGTGCGAATTGGCTTATAAGCTTTCAAATTTACAAAGCCGTCATATGGTCTTTTAAAAACTATGAGTAACCTAGGACCGTTCGCCACTTTTCAATGGTTTTTGCGCAATAACTCATGTTTTGAACGCGATCCGGATACGCTTTTGTGTGTAGCAAATACAGAATTTTGCACAAGTTTTCTGTAATGCGCTAAGTAAAATGTCATGATTTACGAAAATGCCAGGCCGATGTATTTTTTTCGGGCAGGATTTTCCAGCTGTAACTCGCCACTTTCTTCTATCATTCCGAAATATAAATTTTTAAGTGCAAACTGTAAGACTCAACTCGTTTTTCAAAATGACTGCTAAGAGGTATAAGGATACCATATGCGCACAAACCTGACTTCATATGTGTATACTGACAGTTTACTTATAGCAGCTCAGTATTTTGCACTCGAGAACCAGTGGCAGTTGCCGGGAGGTTCGGCAAAAAATATCATCTCCGGGATAATTGTTGTTTTCGGGAGGTGACGACGGTACAGGCGGATTGGACCTAGGTTACTGGTAGGCTACTTCAATCTTCAATCAGTACTCCAAATAAGCTGAAAAGCCGTCTTGGAGGTGACATGTCAACAAGTGCAAACTAAAAACTGCTTGGTGCAAATTAAAACATTAGAATCCACTAAAGTCAGATACAGCTTATTCGGCGATTGCCCGGGTGATTGTTGTAGGCAGTTTCACCCAGGAACGAGGCGTAATCCAGTCAGTTACGGCTTGTTTGAAAGCACTGTGACATTTTGTTAGTTGCACTGCTTGCGGTAATGTGTTCCAAAGACGAATCGATCTCACATAAAACTGGTACTTGAAAACATCCGAGTGGAGAGACTGAGGTATAAAATACTGGTTTGGGGATCTGGGATTTGCATGCACCATTTTCGGAAATTGGATATTTACTAAACCATAGTGAATCTTATGGAACATGGAACGGTCAGTGATCGTTCTTCTGTGTTGGAGAGGCAGCCATCCTAATGATGTAAGCTTATCAGAGAGATGGGCTTCCCAGGGGCCGGATTCACAAAACTTCCCTAAACTTAACTTATCCCTCACTTAACGGGCCCTTAAATTTCTTAAGTTAAGGCTTATTTGTCGATTCACAAAACCCATTTAAGTCACACTTATATTTAAGTGACCATTTGTGTCGTTTGCACTGACTTCAAAAACTAGGACTTTACCCAATATAACAGATCGAAACCTTCCACAGGCATGTTTTTTACTATTTGAAAATCCATTCTGACACTTTTTTGAAGAATCATCGCATTTTTCTTTCATTTACACTTTCACTTAATAGTTAAGGGACCTCGGGACCTCCCTTAAAATTTTGCTAAGTTAAGGGCCCGCTAAGTGCACTTTTAAGTTAAGTGGTATGCACCACTCACACGTCCCTTAACTTAACCTGATTTAAGGGATGATTCAGCAAAATTGAAAGATTTAAGTGAAATTTTAAGTTAAGGGACGTTCGTGAATCCGGGGCCTGGACCATATTCATGATAATGCAGTAAGAATCGTGCAGCTCTGCGTTGAACATATGGTATTTTACATATTATTCAGTCCCTTTAATAGCCAAAATGTGAATATGTTTCTGGCAAAATGGAATTTTGTTGATTTTGCCAGTTTTTTTCTATCACTTCTTCATATCCTTATCCCAACTGAATTCAGCCAAAACGCAAAAACTTTTCGGCAAAAGTCAAGTGTGATTTGGCTTATTCGCTTACGACTTGAAACGAATATTTTTCATTATCGCTCAATTACTTAACGCAAACTAATCCAAGAAAGAATTTTTAACCTGTCCTTGGAGACGACTTCTTTCTTTTGACGCCTCTTCAAACAACTGCTTTGCCTTGTGCAGATTTTTTGGGTCGTCTTTGAATTCATCGTTTAAGCATTGAACTGCTCTGGAAACTGCCAGGGTTTCCATCACGAAAACGTTGTTATAAAACAGCGGACCTCTGAGGAAATCCGTTGTGTATAACATAATAAATCCTTTTATTTCACAGACCCACTGAGGATTCCGTGAAACTAATACTCGTGTTTGTCCATTCTTTTGTTGGAGATAAGCCTTTATTGGATTAGAAACGGTACTGTTCCTACAGTTTTATTCCGGTTATATAAAATGATGGGAAAATAGACCACTCGACTTCGGATCTTAAATTTCATTTTGGCGATTCTTAGAATTTGGCAAACTGCTTTTTCCTTTTTCATGGCATGGCGGTTTTTTTTTTTTTTTTTTTTTTTGGTTTTTTTTTGGCTTTGTTTTTTTTTGTTTGTTTGTTTCTTTCTGTTTTTTACTTTTGTTTTTTTTTTCTTTTAATATCATACATCATGTTCAAAAGTGGAAATTGTATAAATTTTATAGCTCAATAACTTGAACGGCAAGAATACCGTTTATGATCACTGGTAGATTTGTATTTATCCCCCAACAGTACCCAATGAATATGTACTTTCCAGTTGGCATCACGACACACTAGAAAGTGTCTGTACGCTAAATGAAATTTCAATATACTGCTTTGGCTCCTTTTCTGTGTATAGCCTATAAAAGTGTGATAGCAAAAATAATCAGAGCGACTGAGTATGCGTAGGGACTCCCAGTTCATATAGTCGTGTATAAATATGATGAACAATCTTGTTTTGTGACATGCTGTTACATGGTATCAGATGTGTTGAACCTGTAACTAAACTCTCTGTACACTGAAATACAAATTGCGAACAGATGGATAAAATAAAGCCACCTGAGAGCTTGAACTTTGAATCGAAGAATCTCCCTGTTACGTGGAGGCAATGAAAAGAACTATTCAACCTCTGCATTGAGCTGGCTATGGAAGGTTAATCAAGTGCCATCAGAAAAAATGCTATTATGCGTAATATGCGAACGGAGTCGCGAAATTTATCCTACCCTAGCGTTTGAGCAAGAAAAAGATACGCACCTTTACGTTCACATTATGGCCGCCTTTGAAAAGTACTGTGTACCAACAACAGAGCGTTACCGTTTCTTTTCCGGCAGCCGGGGACAAAAGGAGTTTATTGAAGAGTTTTACACCGCTCTGTGCACGCTATTTCAAACGCGGGAATGCACCCAGTCAGAAAACTTGCTAATCAAAATCAGAATTGTTGGTGATATTTGCAAACCGGATACCAGACAAAAGCTACTCAACACAGAAAACATTGACCTAAAAATGTCTGTCTGTGTGTCTTGCCGCGGCATTCTCGGATGTGGCGATAAAAAATTTTCACAGGTAACCTCACTTGGAACGATCCATGCCATACGGAAAGGAAGTGCTTGACCAAAAACTGCAAAGTCATGCAAGTTCTGTGCAAAGAAACACGAGTTGATGAAAGAGAAATGTTTCGCCTGGGGTAAGACCTGCTCTAAATGCGGTGAACTTAACTACTTCCCCATTCACTGTGACGCTCTGTATAAGAATAGTAGACCAAAACAAACGTTATAGAAAATGCAACTCTGTAAAAGCTATTGCAGAAGATTATTAGTCATCGGAATGTGATGACAGTGATGAGTACTCTTATGTTCAGGCTGTGTCTGGATCAAAAAGTGCAAAAAAAAAAAACAAGCGGTTTGCTATAATGCATGTATATGAAAACTGTGTAAAATTTCAAACTGATTGTGGAGCCACACGCGACCTCATCCCTCTGAATTTTTTAATGAGAAAACAACGCGCAACACTAGATTGCTCAAAATCAACAATTCTGCATATGCATTACAACACCACATAGACAGCAATGAATGAAGCTGTTGTTAAAATGATAAGCAAATATAAAATACAAATACAAAGTACTCTATTCACTGCTGAACGACAAGGATGTACGCCGTATTCCAGTTATTCTCTCAACTGAAGCTCAAGCTTTGAATGTAATCGAAGTTAAGCATGATAAGAAAATGTCAGACTCGACTCGAGTTTTGACTCGTAAAAGCATTATTAATGAATACAAGAAAGTATTCGAAGGATAAGGACTGCTTCCGGGTGGGTGTAAACTTGAAATTGACAATTAAGTTACTCCCACCATACAATCACCTCTCCGAGTTCCAGTTGCCCTCAAGAAGTCTCTCAAAGTTGAACTCGACCGCCTGGAAAGTGAAAGCATTATCGCGAAGGAATCCCGCCCAACAGACTGGCTGATGACATTGTATGTGTAGCCAAGAAATCTTGAAAGATTTGAATATGTCTGGATGCGAGACCAGTGAATCTCGCTTTGAAAAGAAACCGTTATCCGATTCAAATAATCGATGGCATACTTTCGGAACTGGGCAACATGAAGGTGTTTTTCATTTTCGACGCTTAAAATAGTTTTTGGCAATCGAAACTCAATGATGCTTCATCTCTACTGACGTTCTTTAATACGATATATGGCAAGTATGCTTAGAAGCGTTTGCCGTTTGGTCTAAATGTTTCTTCATAAGAATATCAACATCGTCAAGAAGTTGCTCTATTTGGTTTGAATGGCGGTTCTGTATAGTAGATGATGTTCTGGTTGGCGGAAAAGTTGCTACCTTCAAAGAAGCTGTAGCCGATAACGACAAAAAAAACATGCGTGCGTTTCTCAACCAGCGCCGCGCAAAGAACATTAAACTGAACGAAATAAAAATGAAAATAACGCAAAAGTGCTTGACCTTCATTGGCCATAAACTAGCAAGCAATGTAGTCAAAGCGGATCCTGAAGGGTTAAGGCTATTTGTGAAATGAACTCTCCAACGGATGTTACTGGCGCCAGAAGAATTCTGGCGTGTGTCCACTACCTTGGCAAAATTGTTCCTCATCTCAGTAACATATGTGAGCTACTCAATATTTTGACCAGGAAAGGCGTAGCATATTACTGGTCAGTCACACGAATCAGTCAATCAGCTCAAAGAAGCGATCTCACAGCCGGCGGTGTTAAAATATCGTAGCTCAAAATAAGAGTTGACAATTGAATATGATAGTTTTGAAAAGGTCCAGCTTGTGTTTGTTGCAGAATGGACAGCCTGTCGCATTTGCAGTGCGTGCTCAAATTAACTAAGATCATAAGCACGAATTGAATAAGAACAATACTATTGTGCGTATTTGCCGTTTCAAAGTTTCATAGATATTGTCATGGGCGACAATTCAAGATCCAAAAACAACCACCGCCCGTTAGAAACCATCATCAAGAAGCGTATCCACAGCGCACAAAAACGGATAGAAGTAATGTTGATAAAGCTTCAAGGTTATTTTTTATTTGCTTTTCATATTGATATGAATGTACAGAAAACACCACACAAAAACCATAACATAACTTATCCTCAAAATGACTTCACACGGCGGCATACATCTCACTGGACCTCGGCTGTCAATAGACATTTGGTCCACTGCAGAGTTCAAAACGCTCGTCAAAACCAATGCATTGAGGATACAATTACGATGTGACAACACACACACACACACACACACACACACACACACACACACACACACACACACACACACACACACACACACACACACACTCACTCCTACACCCACACATACACACAGTACCCACACACATACACACAATAACCAAATATTTGGTTGCTCGTAACAGGAGAATGGTCGTGGCCAATTGGATTTTACTATTTCATGTTAGTATTGACTTTTCATAAAGAAGGCTTGTTTCCACTACAGGATTATGCGGTGAACATCTGCTTCGAAACGTTTGATAGGTTAAACGCTTTTTTGGTAAGCACATATTGGTAAACTTTTCCAGCTACAACTGAAGGAACTACATTTTTTCTGTCCATACGGCAAATTATCTCAAATTTTATTACCAGAATGATAAGATTTAGAGCCAGATCTTCTACCCCAAAAAGAAAGTCTTTTATAGCAAAGGTGTGCTGTAATTTTTCAGAAATATTCAAGATTAAAAATATATCCCCCACCCACTTTTGTGGGTATTCGCCGTCTTCGGAATTTTTTACTTTCCACCGGAAGAGATTTTCTCCACAACTAACAATGTTATGCACTAGTCTAAACTGGAACAAAATTAGTTTAGTTTCTATCCTACTTTTTTGCAAGTGAGATACTCCTGTAGAAAACTTCATTGCTTATTTGGTGCGATGTATGCCACTTTACCATAGCTCTTGCAGGACTACTCTTTACAAAGGTGAAAAGCGTCGCAAATTGTTTGCTTTTTACCTTCGTGATATTTATGGTTATACCGTCAATTGTTTTAAAGTTATTGACCAAAACGTTTGGTTTTTCACCTCCTGCTTTCGGTGTAATATCTTTTCTTATAGCCCTCTTCTTAGCCTGCACTACGCCTTGAAAGGTTACAAAATCTACCTTTAGGGTATATTTATCTACAAATTGTTGATAGGTGAGGAATTTTCCTTCCTTGTCACACAGGTCGTGAATGAGCACCACTCCTTTATCGAACCATTCTTTGTAAAAAATACTTTTGCCGTTAATCAGAATATTTTTATTATTCCAAATGACATATTCAGCGTAGTCTGCTTTTAGGATTTCTGTGGCATACAGTAACATTTTCTTATAAAATGTGGGCAGCCCACCTAGTTTGTCAATATCGTAGTTACACCTAAGCAAAAAAGCAAACCACCCATAGAGTTGAAAAATCTATTGACAATGTCATTCCAGCACACCTCTTGAAGGATTCGTTTCAACCAGGTCAGTTTTAACGCTTTACTTTGTGATTCAACATCTATGGCCTTGAAACCACTTTCCTACTGACCGTTAATCAATACCAGGGGTTTTACTTTTGGGGATTTATAGTTCCAGACAAATTTATTTAATTCAGGCTGAATTTCAGAAATTCCTTTCTCTTCAATATGTAACATTGTCATATAATAAATTAGGTTGGAGATACCAAAGGTCTTTGCCACTAGTACTTTCCCGCACAAACTTAGGTCTCTTTGAGACCATTTGTGGATGACATTTGTCACTTTTTTAATTTTTGAGTCAACTTTTTTTAGTTTTTTTCGTTATTCATGTACGCCTAGAAGTTCGATGGTATCAGTCTCTACCTTCATACCCGCAATTCTGGTCCTTTTGTATCTCCATGGGCCTAACTAGTAAAGAACAGACTTATCAATATTTAGCTTCAGGCCAGAAAAACCCGAGAACGCTCCTATATTTTCTATTAATTTTAAGACAAAACGTGTATTTCTAAGCGAGCATGTACAATCATCTGCAAATTGCTTTAGTTTATGTTTTCGTTTTCCTATCTCAAACCCATCTATGTCAGTATCCTGTCTAATCATACCACTCATAATCTCTATACTCAGGAGAAATAGAAAAGACGAAAGTGGACACCCTTGCCTTAGACCTCTGTGTAATCCGAACCAATCTGTTATAAAGCCACCGTTGCAAACACAACACAAATATTTTTGTAGCAGCATTTGACCCAGGAAATGAAGTCTTGACCTAAGTTGAACCTTTCTATTGCCGTGAATTGAAAAGGTTATTCAACCGAGTCAAAGGCCTTTTCGAAATCAAGCTGCATCAGTTTGTAGATTTTATGTTGCAAATCGCAGAGTTCGATCAGTTCTTCAATGAATCTGATGTTTTTCCCAATAAATCTACCCTTTATAAATCCTGCTTGGTCACTATGAATAACGCTCCGAATATATTTTTCAAGTCTCATCGCCAAAAATTTGGTTAGAATTTTATAGTCGGTATTAAGTAGAGAAACAGGCCTCCAGTTCTTTTGTTGTCTTTGCTTTTTTCTAAAAGTGTAATAACGACTCTTTTTTGCGATTTAGGTTTACTAATATTTAGGGCCTCAACTAGTTTCGGCCCCAAAATATCCCAGAATTCCTTGCAAAATTCTGGTGTCAGCCCATCGCATCCCCGTGATTTGTTTGGCTTGAAGCAGCGGAGGACTTCAAAGCATTCAGCCGCTGTGATATCTCCTTCAGAGCTTTGTTTTTGAGCTTCAGTGAAGGGTCTAATTTCTCCTGCTTTAAAAACTTTTTTCGAATATCGTTACACTCAAGATGGACAGTGGAGGCATACAGTGATGAATAAAATTTGTGTATTTTTTAATTATGAATTTGGCTCCGTAACTTCAAGACCTTCGCACATAAGTGATTTATTTTGCCTTATTTTAAAAGTAAGGCGTACTCCTCTTGTTCTATTCTATATTTTGTACGCGTGATCGCAGCCATGCCCCTCGGGCTTTGTCTTCGTTGAGCTTCTCTAGCTCTTTCTTGCATTCAGCAAAAGAAACAATTTCAGCCTCTGGAGCCCTTTCAGCGCATATCTTTTTATTAAGGTCTTCTAGTAGCTTCATGAACTCCATTTCTTGTTTCTACGTTTATTTGCCCTATTTTTGCAATAAATAATCGAAAACTCAACAATCTTGTGTTTTAACTAGTCAAATATTAAAGCTACATCGGCTATTGTTTCTGCTTCCTTCCATTGACGATCTATTATTTTCTTCATTTGTTCATTGTATATAGTTTCTTTTAGAACAGATGAATTTAGTTTGAAAAAAACCTGGTCCGCGAGTTAACCTATCTAAAACAATTTCTAGTTCTATTAATGAGTGATCGCTAAAGAGCCTGGGCAATATTCGAGCAGATTTCACTTTGTCGGCCCATTTATTCTGCAACAAAAAATAGCCTAATCTACATTTGATGTTTGGCGAACTTTGAGACTACGTAAACCTTTGCGTAGATTGATTTCGCACAAGCCAGATGTCTACCAAATTACAATCAGCTATGATGTCAATGAGTTCGGAGCGACTTTTTTGTTTGAATCGCTAATTCCACCCTTTTTGTCTAAGACTGGTTCCAGGACTATATTGAAATCCCCTCCTAATATAAGAAAGTCTCCAAAGTCTGCTTCATTCAAAGTTTCCCCTAGCCTGATAAAGAAGGGAATTCTCTGTCTCCGAATTACGGCCATAAATATTTATAAGGGTTATACACGTTCAAAATCTTGAAAATATAGGGACTTGGATACGCCCCAATGATGGGTTGCTATGGGAAATGATTTCCCAATTTTTGCTAAATAAAAGTACCTACCTTGCTTCTTTGGTTTTTAAACAACATGCCTTCATCCAAGTCTTCCTTCCAGTTTTTTATATCTCCTTCAAGGGCATGAGCCTCTTGAATAACGTATATATCTTACTTCTTTTCCCTTGAAAGACATAACAGCAATTCTTTTCCCCAAATCCCGCAAATCCCTGACATTAAAGAATACTAATTTTAAACCGTTCGTGTTGATCTTCAACAAAAACATGTGCCAACCCAAATCCTACCAGCCGTCCTGCATGAATAACAAGCAACCAACCAAGCGTGAAAGTGACCTGTTTATCGCCGACATTCTTAGCATGGCCTGTCTATCGATCGCAACACCAAATGAAATGGAAAGTGATTTGCAAACGCGTCAGCTCTATTTCTCGAGTGCCAGCAAATATTCAATAGCTGGAACGTATCAGAATGTTTACAAAAGTGCGTTTACAGCTATTATAAACTATCATCCCGAATGGCTTGCGTACAGAAAAACACCAAGTAGACCAAGAAATACGTCACTTTTTTGATTTCCGACACGAGCTGACAATTCACGACGATATTGTCCTCAAAGGTGAGCGAATCCTCATTCTGAAACAAATGTGTAAAGATATGATATGTCTAATTCACGACTCCCATGAAGGTTTCTTCGAAGAGCTCGAAAGCAGCTTTTGGTCAGGAATAACATCCGAGATATATGATTACATTCCAACCTGCGAAGTCTGCAGTGAGATCAACCGAAAATATCAGAAAGAACCCATCTCTGGCAAACTGTGGGCGTTGAGACGTTGGAAGTTGTTACGGATCTGTGCCATGTTGACAATAACAATTAAATGGTAACTGTGGACTATTACTGGAAGATACAAAGGTAGAGACGATAATTGCTAAACTGAAAGGACAGTTCGCGTGTCATGGAATACTCGACCTCGTTTTAAGTGACAATAGCCCTCAGATTGAGCTGCTGTCTTCCCAAATTTCAGGCAAAAATAGGGGTTTTACCAGATTTTACCTGCTCTAATTGAAAAAAGCTGAAGAAAGAATTCAGACTATCAAGAGTCTTATTCTGAAAAGCAAACTGACAAGAAAGACCCCTACCTAGCTACTTTGGACTTTAAAAATACTACAACATAAGGTGTAGACGCACGAAAACACGATAACAAATGACAGCAGATTTACTTAAATCTCGCACTGTGTCGTCGGAACGACAGAAAATCATCCAACAAAATGCGCGCAGCAAAAAATTGCAATAGAAGAGCAATGGAACTTCCACTTCTTTCACTTGTTTCAACGGTAAGACTGCAGCCCAAACCTGGCAGTAAGCATTGACAAAAAGGTGTCGTCATCGGCAACACAGAAGATACTCATATGCGTTCAAGACCGATTCAGACATCTACAGGTGAAATAGCGTTCATATCAGATCAACACAGAGTGAACAACAGTCTCGCAGTGAAGTGAGCGATAATGGCCAGATTGTGAATAACCAAAATTGTGAGGAAAACGCACAACGGCAATAAACAACCCAAATCAGTAAAGATCATGACATGACGAACGAATAGTCGGGTGAGTTACATCCACCAAATCACCACAACCAACCCCTGAGTCCAAACACGAATTCCGAACGAGCTCAAGAAAATGCCAGCTAGATTTGAAGATTATGTTCAGAAATGATAACAAACAATGTGTCCTGGAAGTATATTTGTTGTACGCCATGCGTTGAGATATATTAATATATGTGTTGTCGAAAGTTAAAGAGGTTGCACGCCATGCACTGACCTACGTTAGTATATGTGTCACCCAGTTGGATAACATAAAAACAACAGCCATCTTGATTTTGGCGTGCAACAACAACAACAATAGAAATACAGCTGACAGAAATACTGGAACGTACATTTACCTAGCGTAACTCGGAGAGTAAACATTTATATAATAGCTTGTGCTAGTGCTTAATGTTCGAGAAACTGACTCCTTCAAGACATTAGTTATAGTTTTACTTTTAGAAGCTTATATCAATGTTATGTGCATCCATTCTAGACGCATAGCTGATTAGACTCTCAATGTGAACAGAATTATGGTATATTGTTTAACTACCTCGCTATAATACTCGTTATGTGAATTTGTTATGACAGTATTAATATTAGGTATTTAAATTGCGTATTAAGTATCTGAAGTATTACGTAAACAAAAAAAAAACAAGTTCAGTATTAACTTCTAAAATTCTAGAGTTTTTTCCTTATCTGTTTGTAAACAATAATTTGCGTCTGATTTTAACTTTATATGACGAATTGTTAAAGTATTAAAGTGGCAATAATTTCGTTTAGCTGAATGTTAATTTGTTACTAGTAAAGGAAAGAAGATATAACACTGTCATAGCAAAGATAGCCAGTGTCTGAGCATGCGTGTGGGGACTTCGAGTTTATATCCTAGTGTATAAACATGGCAATAAAAGACTGTGTGCTGTGAACAATCTTGTTTCATCACATCTTGTTGCATAGGCCATGTATAGGCTGTACTGGAGATATCTTAATGTTAGTCTATTTATTTATTGCAAAAACACAAATAATGTTTTACTAAGCACGACTCACCTAGACATATACTGAGGTATGTCTCAGTCAGATTTGGTCTTCTTATCCGAAAAGATCAGACTAGGTAACCGTACAAACTGTTTTGACGAAAAAAGAAATCAGACTGAAATACATCATATCAACCAATCCACCAAACTAAGACAATTCCCCATTTCTCAAGTGTAGTAAAACAATAATTGTTTGTTAATATGTAATGCAGTTAAAATGCATTTTGATTTTTGAAATTTCTGTCAATAAGTAGTAATAATAACAATTATTATTACTATTATTATTATCATTACTTTTTTATTATTGTTAATATTATTATTAATAACAATAGTGATTATAACTATAATAATTACGGCAAGAAAAATAACATATAGCAGTAATAATTATCATAATGCATGATGCTCTTGATGATTATGGAACAGGATCGCTCTCTTGCTAACAAATCCTCCTCTATTTCAAACGTTCGTAACTTCCATCTGACTGCTTCGAAGTCTCCTTTTATGTCACCGTACAATGAGTTCCTTTCCATCCTTTCCATGAGATAGCCAGTTCAATCATGAGCAGGTGTTTTTTTCTACTGGCCACACCACAATAAATGTGTCTGCTTATAAATTATTGAATATCTCATAGTATCCCCATCGCTATCGACCCTGGCTTAGCGCCACCTGATAATATCAACACGTGTCTCAACACAAAGTCCATAGTTACAATCATCACCACTTCCATCGCTTTCGTACTTCTTCTGAAGTAACATGCTCTCATGTTGTTTAGGCTCGTTGCATATCACTGAGATTGCCTGGGCTCTTGCTAATCAATCATTCTACATCATATCCTCATCATCTTAACGTCACGGCACATTCAATGTACATTTTATGCCCTGAGGTACTGTCTATGATATTGGGTATGGCCGTACAAGTCAATTTTAGGCATATATGTTCTATCACTTGTGAATGTTAGTTTGTACTCCTCGTTGTGTAAAAATATAGTGTTTTGGGCAGAATACTCCCACAATTACAGAAAAGAGGTGTGTTTAATTCGCTTTCTGAGTGTCACATAAACTCCATAGACACAAATTATGCCCACATGAACTGCAGCTTTACCTATGACATACCCCCAATTGCATGCATTGCACTACATTACAAACTGCATAAAATAAAATAATAAACTGTAAACAAATTGTGACACCGATATTTCAGAAAAACGAACAGTAAACGGGTATATTTAGATTATACCCGATACTAAAATATGTAAAGTTGCATGAAAACTAGGCCTATTCTTTAACCAAAAATGACATTGTCTTACTCCATAGAATATATAAGAATCATTGCATTGTTAATGTGAAGTGTTAAAAAGTTCAACAGCTCCGACGTTATACACAAAGAATAAATAAATTTAACACTTAACGTTCTTACACTATATCAAACATCATTCACATTACGATTAAACTTAGAACGAAAATACACATGTCAACACATACAAAATCTCAAATAATTGCAATGCGTCGGTTAGACTTTGACCACTTTGACGATACAAGCATGGTTTAAACACATTATAAGTTTTTATAAAGGCGATGATGACAACTTTGGTTTCTTTATGCTGGAAGTGGTTGCTTTAATTCGACAAATTAGCAAAAAATGAAAAATATATTATTTTTGTGGCCTGAATTAATCTATTCTAAACATAGCTTCGTATTGTTACAATAAAAAAAATAGAAATACTACATGGTCAAAAGCTAAATGACGAAATGTATCTTTAACTGTCTGTAATATGTCATTTTCCATGGGTTTGAAAACTGAATATATATATATATATATATATATGTTACAGGGAATCTGTGTAATTAGGGATTTCATGAAATCCCTAGGGAATTCGTGTAATGAATAAGCTCATATTGATTATAAAACTATTTTGAAAACTTATCCATTCAGGAAGGCTGTTTAGTTGTTCTTCAAAACAGTGTGTCCCTTTTCACATCGAAAGGAATTGGAATTTATAACATTACCATCCAAAATAACAGAATTTGGCGTTGAATGTGACATAAGTTCCATAGGATAAAAACTATCACTAAATTCAGGTACTGAAGTATCTCATGAATGATAGTTTGGCAATCGAGTGCTTTGAGTATATAATTTCAAAATCTACTATTAATTTCGGTAAAATACTACATTGCAAACATGAAAATTCTCAATAAAAATCAAAATTGATTGAGCAAGTTATTACACGAATCCACTAGGGATTTTATGAAATCCCTAATTTCACAGATTCCCTGGAATATATATATATATATATATATATATATATATATATATATATATATATATATATATATATATATATATATATATATATATATATATATATATATATATATATATATATATATATATATATATATATATAGCTATGCAAGCGGCAAAAGGTCCACTAAACGAACCAGAATGGCCATAAGTCTGCAATCAGTATAATGGAATTGTAGAAACCTCCGAGATATTCTATTTTTATGCCTCGCTGGATTGTATTTTTAGCGATTTAGTCGTTGTTAAATTTGCAAATACCTTTGAGTGTTTCAAATTATATTGTTATTCAAATGTCGGCAACACAGGTGCGTTTTATCTCATATAAATAGTCGTGTTAAATCCTATTGAAGCCTGGAAATAACTTCAAAGCTAAGCTTCTGTCTCTGACAAAAGTAACTTTGAGATTTTTTAATTATAATTTGCATTGTTTAAACATGAAAACTTAAGCAGTTTTAAACTTCTCCGTATCAGATAACACCTCCTTCCATTGCCACTTTAGTCAATGACAATGTTTGTTATCGCGGTCCACACAGGGACTGAGTTTGTATGTGAAGCGGCTCTGTATCCGAATGGTCAGGTGTTTTAAAATAAGTTAAGTTTATGGCAGGGCAACTCCCAGATCAGGCCAATGGTATGTGTTAATTTAATTGGGTAAAAGGCCTGACCAATTAAATCTCGATCCATGGTGGGAAGCCTGGCCAATTGCGCACACAGGCCCACTGTGAGGGCACCGGACTGCTTTTCTCCGCCTATTAGTCCTTTAACAGCGAAGGAGGGGTCTACGGAACCACCCCTAGCACATGGGTTACTGCTAGAGCTGAATAAATACCAGTTGATTCGCTTCCAGAAAACAGAAAGTCTGGACGTTGGAAAAAGTACTAAAACATTGAAAAAGTAAAACGAAATAAATAGTTTTTGGGTAAGATTTAATCAGTTTTGTCTTCGTAAGTTTGAGGTGTACTTACACCTGTTTCAAGTCGGAGGATTCTATTCAACAAATCACGTCTGTACTGTTCAGCAAATTGATTTCCAATGGCAGATTGTGTATGAATACTTTATGATCGCAGTTACTTTATTGGGGTTTAAAACCTGTGCTATCAATACTGGCAATTGTCACCTTTGTAAAGGGTTTAATATGTTGTTTCAGTTACCGTTGCTTGATCGTCGACTCATTGTTGTTCTGCTGTCACACCGTTGAACTACAGTTGTGTTATGTCAGCGGAGTTGGGGATGCACCCCACGAGTGTTTTGGAATAAAAGTGTTTTTCAACATGCAAACGAAGCTGTTTGTTTCATTTCGAATACTCCTAACCGCCAGCTTTCTACAAGATTAAAACTATCTTATGTGGAAACCATTTGACATGTGCATATAAGCGAATAATGAGTCCTTAGCGTAACACAATAAAGAAAAAGAATAAGTTTTGGGTGGTATCGATATTTATATCTGTCTATACAACTGCATAATAAAACATGTAATAAATTACCGTTTACGCATATAACATAATGTTTCAAGGAGACACCATTCAATTGCCCAAAGGGCAACCAAACTGGTAGAAGTAGTAAGAATTTTTTGGGACCTATTTTTTTTCACAATCCTTTCATTTCAGGCCTAATAGAGCAGCTTGCATACCTAGAACTCGAGAGCATTTGTGTCGTAATTCTACGGGAACATCCGTATAAACCCATATAACAGTTAGAATTCCAGCCGCCTTGGGATTTAATCACTTCGGGAGGGAGACCATAGGCGAGGGGAAAACTGGCCCCGGCCCTCCCCAAACTGTGACCACTGTATTTTGTTTCATCTAATCCGATTTTTGACAGACATTTTCTCAACATACCAGTAAACAGGGAGTGGGTCATAGGGGTGGTTGTATCTCCCGATACGAAGGAAAATAGTGTTGATCCTTCCTCACTTGGGGTGGTTTGGAGCAGCAAGCGTAGAGCGCTAACTGGACACAGAACTTAGCCTGGTATACAGAGTATGGGGGCAACAAATTTACGTGAAAAATCACGCAAGGTTTTGGTGTGTTTTACGCTTATCAGGGCCCCATCAGAAAAGAATACCACGTCCCAACCGCATAAATCTTTCTTATAGTCGTGGCTAGCTTTTGTTTTTGTCAACAGTGTTGACTTACGAAAGAAAGTAAAGAAACCCTCAACACACACTGCCCAGAAACACAAGTATTCTGGGTCTTTCAATTTTAAAACTCCCAGCATGCGCGATAATATATCAAGAGTAGTTAGAAGCTTTTGAACCGGGGGATCCACGAGTAGAGTCAATGCCTTTGAGAAGTGTTTTGAGGAAGTAATTGTCTTCCAAGGGATTTGGAAAGCTGTTTTCCAGATGGAAGATCCTTATAGCACTGAGATAACACCGCACTGACTGGGGTTTTAGGGCTCTACTTCAGAAAACGACATGTCGTGAAATCTTTTGATCTAAGGCCGGTACGGGCCGGCATCTAACGTAATGACAAAAGCTTAAATAGGCTTTTGTATGAACTGAATATGCGGCATGGGTGTTTTCAGAAAATGCTGCCATTCTTAACCGTTTGATCTCCATATCCAGAAGGTCTGATTGTTTGATCACTCCTGAAATAAATAAGCCATTGCCTCTACAGACATGTATTGCCTTATATCGCCCATAGGTACATCATTTACTGCATATTTTGCAAAAGGGAGACTGTTTAATCCAGAAATACTGTCTGCTAATTTGTTAAATTTTGTTAATACGAATTTTGCTGCAAGCTTAACATTAAATTGTGCACAAAGACTAAAGAATTTACACAAAATATCAGAGGCAAAATCGTTACGAATTGAACCCCTATTGAGTGCCCAGAGGGTTTCAATGTTATCGGTAAATACACGTATTTTGCGCCCTATGCAATAATAACGCCAGTGTAGAAGTGCGAAATAAACGGCCGTTAGTTCCTTTACATTGGTATGTTGTGCAGCAATTTCCAAATGCAGTTTATTGCGACGTTGCCGTAGGCTAATGCAGCGCCTGCTGCTTGGTTGCTGGTGTCAGTCAAGATGTATATAGGTTTGGACAATTGCCTTTCTAGCACGAAATGACATGATGTACCATTAAACGAATTGCATAAGTGCTGTAGCAGTGCGATATCCCGTCGCATGGTCCACCTGAGGCGTATGCGGTGATTTGGGCTTCGTAGTGGCGTCATCGCAGACATGAGGCGTCGCATGGCCGGGCGTATGACGTGGACAACTCGTGCTATCCGACTGAGTTTGCCCAGCAAGCTTTGGAGTTCACGTTTTGTTGCGCGTTGTTTGGTATTTAGCCAGAGAGATAACAAATCCCGTATGAACTCGATTTTTTCTGATGGTATTGCGAGAGTACAACTGCGTGTGTCTATTGTTGCTCCGAGAAAAGTCAGCCATTCGGTGCTCGATACACACTTATCCCAGTTACTGGAAAACCCCAACGAAATTAGTACAAGCATCAGGTAGTTCATAGCGAGTGGAACTTCGGATTAATTTTCGGCCGATTGTAAAAATCGTCAAAATAGCAAATAATCGCTTTAATTCCCATTCTTCGCAACGACCGACACACACTTTGCGTTAATCTATGGAAAATTCCAACACTCAAAGACGCCCCGAACTGAAGTCTGGTATCTGTTAAATAAGTGTACTTAATTTAAGTCTCATTTAAATTTCCATTTTAAACCAGACAATTTTACGACTCATTGTTGTTCTGCTGTCACACTGTTGAACTACAGTTGTGTTATGTAAGCGCAGTTGGGGATGCACCCCACGAGCGTTTTGGAATAAAAGTTTTTTCAACAGGTTAACGAAGCTGTTTGTTTCATTTCGAAAACTCCTAACCGCCAGCTTTCTACAAGAATAATTCATTACATATTTCCTATAAATTTAAAATTTTTATATGTATCACCTCTTCCTCTCTTATCGTAAAAATTAAAACGCAGCATGGTGTCTTATTGAGAAAAATATATACCAGTTTGAAATTTGTATAAAACAATGGGTAAAACTTCGTGCAGGTAAAATTATAGAAGTAAGGGATTAGAATAGAATAGAAAATACTAGTAAAAACGTATTACCTTTGATTTAAACTTTTGTTTATCCAATCACTAAGTTGTAGTGATCAGAGAGCGGTAACTCAAAAATTCATACTGGACTAGAGAGCCGTACGCGATAAGCCAGAGGACATTTGGAAAAAGAAGCACTGCGCCACTTCGTTTCGCTATTATTTCTTAACCTGAGGCCCCGAAAAAGTCTTGAAAAGTTCATGAATTTTCCAGGCTCCTGGTCAGCCAATCGGATATAATAATAATAATAAAGGTTTATTTATTGCAACTTAGTCATGGCTTGTACAACAAGTTGGATAGTACAAATACTAAAACATGCATTCATTTGCAACAAACTAAAATAGATTATATAAAAAGGTGGCGCAAACATTGTACAATAATACTGTTAATGAGACTAGGAATTACAATATCACCTGGTATTTACTGGAAGTAACTTAAACAGTATCGCACGAAGCTATTTTTATACCTTTTGGTCTTACATTTAGGTGGGGGATATTTTGAGGGCTTGCGGAGATTGTAGTTGATATTTTTTGGTTTGGGTAGGATGCGGTGCAGCTGATGTTCTGGACTTCGCACTTTATCAAAGAAATTTTTTGTTATGACAGTTCGTCTGACTTCCAGAGCAGGGAGTTCCGATTTAGCCAGGGCAGAGCGGTATGATAGATTTGGAAAGACAATGCGCAACACTCTTTTTTGTATATTTTCAAGTTCTTTGGTAAAATAGTTAGTAAGGCCAGGGTGCCATACTGCATATTCCAGAATTGTACGAATGGTAGAGATGTGTATTTGTAAAAGATCAGCAGGGCTAATACCTGGCGTGGAATGTTCCTAGAAAATCGCTGTGCCAATATAATCGAAAATAGTGATAAACTAAATATGACGTAAAGTGAGATACGGGAAAAGTGTATCACTGCCTTATCCGACTTTGTATTGTACTGAAAGAAGCTACAACCGTGGGATAAAACATAATATGTTCGTTTCTTTAATAAACATGTTTAGCAAAAGAATACAAAAATTTATTGGTAGACATTCCAGTGGTGATAAAATATAAAATTTTCTATAAGACTGAAGAAAAAACTTTTGTGGAGGACATGGAGTGTTTCCAATTTGTACCATTTTGTACCATTTCTTGGATAATGAAGAAATCTGGAAGCTTTGCATCATTTATAAATACTTTTTCATTTGTTTGATCTTGAATTTTAGTAGCATTACATTTTGGTTACATTGTATTAGCTTCAATAACTGACTTATTCTGTTGCTCCAAGTTCCGTGTCTGTCGAGTGGAAATGAATTGTGAACAAAACATAATGATGTCATTTTCCAAAAATAGCGAATCCACCGCGATTTACTGGGCGGCTCCATTTCAACGCAGGTGGCTCCATTCTAATTTTCGGCTCCTCTTTGCATAAATTTGCATAAACATTTGCCGTGATGACTCAGCGATCGATTTCGGCTCCTCTCAAAATGATCAATTTCGGCTCCACTTTTCATTGCATTTCGGCTCCTGCTCTGCTGAAATGAGTCAGCGATCAATATTATTTCGGCTCCAAATTTAATTTCGGCTACATAGCGGCTCTAATTTTGTTTTCGGCTCCATAAAGAAGTTGGCGCTTGCTGGATAAACATTTAAACCCCGGTAAGTTTCACGATTTATTGCGATGTTAGTAACATAATTTACACGTGTTAAAAGAGAAATTTGCGCTGCTGTGTTAAGTGCTGAAATGTGGGTATTATTTTTGTCGATTATCATCGCTTATTTCGAGGCGTACTTATACGTAGTGTGACCTCATTGACGTTACTTTTATTTTGTCGGCTTTTCGGTAACTATTCTAAACGGGAACTGTATAGATATATATGAATCTAATGTCATATGAAGTTCTCTCGAAAACCAAGCGATATCTTGTTATGGCCCTAATGAATTTCTTGGAGGATTTGCGTCACCCCGATTTCAGACGTCTCCCAGGACCTAAGTGATAGCTTGGTGGTTACGCAGTTCCAAGCAACCCTTTTCATTTCGAGGTTATCGTGACTGATCTATGTAAAATGCCATTACTAGTGTACGAGTGTGCGGTGGTCCGTTGATCATGAACCGAACTTGCGATTCAAACCTACACAGTTCCAGGAGTGGTATTCTGCTCTGTCCTTCTATTTAAGGACGTCCTTATTCTTGAGATTAGATGGTTCATCCTTAATTTTTATCCTTATTTTTTAAAGACTTTGTTAAGTGTGAGGATAAAGCAGAATAGCCTTTTTATCTTTATTTTTTTTTTAAAAAAAGGACATCCTTAAAAATAAGGACAGAGCAGAATACCACTCCAGGTAGCTTGGATTACCTTGTAAAACATCGTATAAGAAAGAACGTAAACAACCACATCATAAATAAACGCTATATTCTAATTTTTACAGCCTTATTGATTCGCGCAAACCAAGTTTTAAGGTATTAAAATTGAACACATGTTGTCATCGTAACAAACCAGATTTTTCAGCTTTGGCCAGCTCATAAATGCTGTTGGCCGTGTTTGAATGTCCAGTGTTTTCCCCAGCTTTTGGGTCCAGTGCGTGAAATAACGCACTCCAAAATTTTCAGTGCGTGATTGTTGGACATGAATGCGTGATATTTTTACATGAGTATCGGCCTACTTGTATATGTAACACTTAAGCGTCTATACCTTACTGAAATAAGCACACGTCATTAAAGTGAAACCACTGGGATGTTTAAGTGTTTGGGGAGGTGTTTTGTCGCTACCATAATACGACACAAGCGTTTCTAATTTGTCGTTACCCCATATAGCCAGTTCTTCTTTTGAAAGAAATGAAATAGGCCTCATAGAATTGGGGTGTGTAAAATCAGCAAGTGTACATAAAACTTAAATGAAAAATATTTAAAAAAAAAAATCACGCACTGATCTCACGCGGGTGCGTGATTTTGCGGCACCAGTGCGTGATTTTCACGCACTGGGGGTCGGCCGAGTGCGTGATTTTGGAGCCCGAGTGCGTGATCACGCAGAAAACGCACTCTGGAAAAAACACTGAATGTCGAATTCTGGTGTTGCAACCTTCTGCAAGCGAGCCGGAAAGAGAATGATCACTGTTTGATCGCATTATAAAGGAAGTACCTAAATATTCTTGAGCCTTGACGTGGTTCACGTTTTTCACACCAGGAAGTAGTCAAAACTCGGAAAAAAAACTGATAAAGGAACATGTGTTGATTGCGTCATTTCTTAGTCAAGATAGAGACGTTGTCAGTTTGATCATACCAACAACAAACAGCAAAACCCAGGCAAAGCTTGTTTTGAGGGGGGGGGGGGGTAGGGTCGGTATAACCTTTAATGAAGCATTGTGGAGGCAGATCAGGCTGGAGTGACGCAAAAAAAGTTGCGAGCGTACGCACTGTTTTCTTTCTGGGCGAACATTTTCAAAAAGAATGCGCTCGTGCTCTTGCAAATAAAATATGTGAACCGAAAAATCAACGTTTTCGTACAGGTTTTATAGATTTCTGGGGCGTATTTTTCAGAGTAGTGCGCCCCTGGGTGCAAAATTGCCCCATGACCAAATGTCTCACTGTGCAGGTGCCATTTACCACCCCCTCCCCCCTCCTCTGCCAGCCTTAACTTTCCACGAAAATGAAGCTGACCCATTGCATAATTCTATATTAAACAAAGGGCCACTACATGGCATATGTTGGGCAAGCAACCTCTCAAATCACAAAGGAATTTTTTGCTCAAATTTTACATTTTTGAGAACTGGTAATTGTCCCATTCGTCTGGTGGTGTGAGAAGGGCATGTGGACCAGGTGTGGGATGCATTGATGCCATCGTCTTTGGGCATGTACATACTAAATCCATCCATATATGTAGAAAACTCCGTTATTGCGTTTATTTGCCATACTTTTATATGTAGGTTTAGTTTTTCAAAATACTGTTCGCCAGACTTCATCCCAAAAGATGTGACAGCGGTACTTAGGTTACGGTGTAAACATTTGGACATAAACTGAAATATCATGTCTATTTCAGAAAAAAAGAAAAATGTCTGGGATTTCCCTCGGTCGCCTACAGGAAGAAAGGAAAGCGTGGAGGAAAGATCATCCTTTTGTAAGTTATTTGGTTTAAGTTTTGCATCGCTTTGTAATATATTCAATGTTGTGATACGGCAAACTAAAAAATTTTCTAGATGTCATGCATGATTATAATATTACATAACATTGTGTATCTTATGAAATTGCGACAGAGTGCTCATAGAAGAAACACTGGTAGGAAAAATGTGAATGTATCACGGAATTTTTATAAGCATTGTTCAGTTAGACTTGTATCTCAAAAGCTATTTTAAGGGTTTTAAAAGGTTGTCCTTATGTCTCACAGGGATTCGTGGCCAGACCAACAAAGAATCCGAATGGCTCGTTGAATCTCATGAACTGGGAGTGTGCCATACCAGGAAAAAAAGGCGTAAGTACACCGTCATCTTTTTGCTGTTTTGAGTAATTGCAGGGGGGAGGGCAGTGATAGGAAGCCGTTAGAGGGTATATTGATCAAAGCTGAACAGTTGTGTGGGTACTACAAAAACTTTTACTGTTTACAGTGCCACCTTTTTCTTTCAGACGCCGTGGGAGGGAGGTCTGTACAGACTTAGGATGTTATTCAAGGACGACTATCCAAGCTCGCCGCCAAAGTGTAAATTTGAGCCACCGCTGTTCCACCCAAATGTGTACCCCTCTGGGACCGTGTGTTTGTCACTGTTGGACGAAGAGAAAGATTGGCGGCCTGCTGTCACCATCAAACAGGTATTGTGCACGCCGTGATCCCGTCCGTGGGATGGGTAGGCGTTGGTACTGGTTTGGTTCTTGGATAGTCTGAAAAAAAAACGTAGAAGTTTAGGCGAGGGGAAAAAATCACGAAAATCATAAATTAAAAAAAAGAAGTGATCCGGTCGAGTCTAAAAAAACTTTCAGTGAAAAAAAGTAATCGACCAGCTATAGGGGTGTGTATAAAGGATTTGCAGTGGGCCGAAATAATAATGAAAATGTCAGAGGAGATTTATACTAAAATTTTGTATTGACGCCCTTGGAGCTCGCATTTTCATACAAGCAAATACAGGTGTAATGCCATATAAACCCTTTATTAAACCACATTTTTCAACTAAATAATATTTTGTGAGAAAAAAAAAAACCGAACAAGAACTTTGGCCAATGACAGGTCACAGCAGTTAGCACTCTGAATATCTTTTTGACTTTGTGGCCCGAGACATTGTTTACACTCTATCAGAAATTGAAAAGTGTTGCTGTGACTTTCTTTGCAGATTTTGCTAGGAATCCAAGAATTATTAAATGAGTGTAATATCAAAGACCCCGCGCAAGCCGAAGCCTACACAATATACTGGTGAGTCTGTCAATTCTTTTTCAGTTATACATTCACAAGCTGAAGAGTAAAATAAATAGAATAAAAACTTAAGATTGCCGTATAAATTTCGATTATGAAACCAAAATGTGTTTGTTGATGATGTCAGTTTAGAAGTGTAGAAAGAGTTTTTTTATGTGTTATTTTTTTCGATATGCGGATGTAAGCATGGACACAATAGACATGTAAAATCACACTGGGAGAGTAAATCATTAAAGTATGAAATGATTTCTTTTGTTCTTTCAGTCAAAATAGATCGGAATACGAGAGGCGGGTTCGTGAGCAGGCGCTGCGATTCCGAGATCCGTCCTTGTGATGACGTCATCCTTCTAGTCCCTTGTATGAATGCTGAAGCGCGCGTGGCGTGACATCGGCGCGGCGTAATGTGGAGGATCAGATCCGCCCAGGACTCGTGCATTGTCGGATGAAATGAGCGCGTTGATTTGAAAACCAGTATTCACTGCAGTGTGTCGTGACTGTTCAGGCGAACACCTGAGACTGGTTTTGGACCTGTAGTACTGTTTTTCTCCAGTGTGTCGCCATCGTCACACACACAAATAAAAAAGACGTGTTTTAGTTCAGGTTTCTGTCACGTGTTCAAGAGTGACACGTTTCCCCAGATGGGGATATTCATTGCATTTGTCTTGTTTACTTCTGACACTAGGTTCATCTATCTAAGCAATATAGCCGAGGCGTGTGCTTTATTTAAGCGAGGCTCGTGAGGCTTTTCCTTTGAACAGTAGAAAAGTATAACCAGGGGTGACGGTAAGCTCAGTTGGTTTTGACTTTGGTCATGTAATCCCAAGGACCTGGGGTCCAATGCTGCAGATCGTTGACTTTCGCTGCAGTTGCTTAAGCAAAGTCAATGCAGTGGGTTGGGTGTAAGAAAAAAGATTTCTACATCCGATTTAGAGATTTCTGTGTACTTGACCGTATATATATATATATATATATATATATATATATACGCCGGCAACTGGAATGCTGCATTGGTAAGTTTCTCGTGTGCAGCTTTGTGCTGAATGAAAAACCTGAAGAAGCGACTAATTTGTTACCTCCTTTGTACTGCATGAGCGTGTGGTTGTCACCTTCCTGCTGTTTATTTTGGGCTATGTGGTCTGTCTTGTGTATTAATACGACTTAATATTTTGTTACTGCAAAGACCTGGGGACGATTGGGAAGTTTCTGTTCAACACTGATCAAAACTTTACGTAATCATAATTTCGTTTCAAGTTCCAAGGCGTGCATCTGCTTTTATTTACAGTTTTGAGTAAGACCAGAAAGAATCTGAACAGTGCTTATTACTGTGAGCCGGCCAGCTGTAATGCCATTCGTTTGGTCACTATGGTGTGAAAATGCGAAAAAGTAACCTAGAAAAGAAATTGAAATTGGAATCAATTGTGCTTTAAATACGTATTATTTAAAATGTATGCTCTCATCTCGGGGGGGGGGGGGGGGGGGGTTGGAAGTCAAAAATAAAACCGGCTCAATTATTTTTAAGTAAAAAGCTTGGCCCTTCTGTCGTCTTTTATCTCGGAGCGACATCATTGCTCCGCTCATTGTCGTCATTGCATTTCGTCATATCATCAGAAACTTAGTATCGCCTTATATTGGATAAGTTATTAGTCTTCGTGTATTTTTGTAATAAAGGCAAAAGAAAATGCTTCTAGTTTTTCTTTTGAAGGGTTCATGCCCTAGTGGTCTCCCCCGACCAAGTGTTTTTCTTCGTTCTGTGTATGTGTGTCAGTCTGTTGTGAACAAAATATGCAGAATATCTGGAGAACGAAAAGTCGGATCGATTTCAAACTAGGTCTTGTTTATTCCTTGGGTAGGTCGGACGGTTCTGTCAACTTCCTACCCGTGTTGCTTTTATTAGGGAAAGCAGATGACGTCATTACGTAAAAAGTGTTCAAAATTTCTCAGCCGCTGATAGTTAAAATTTGGTTGGATTGTTGCTTAGTAGGAAAAACTGAAGTTTTGTTTTAAGTAGAACTAACCAGCATATAACGTCATTACGTAAAATGTGTACATTTTGCGCAATATCAAAAATGGAAAGTAGTATCGATTTCAAACTTTGTATGGTTATTTCGGGGGTTTATCGAACGACTCTATCAACTTGACACATGTGGCGAAATTAACTGTGACCTTATTATCGCCCGTGTAACGAGGGGATATAGGTTTCGGCCTGTCCGCCTGTTTGTCCGCTTTCGTGCGCCCTCGTGTCCGGGCTATATTTCCGAAAGTATGTGTTGCATAACTTTTTCGTTTGCATACGGTTAGAACGTAAATTGAAGGCGTACAACGTCGTATTGTTTTTGAAATCGGCCAAAAATTGTCAAAAATAGTTATCAAAAATAACTTTTTAAGGAAATTTGTTAGCACGGAGATGTGTTTTGTCCAGACGAGTTCTCCAAAACTATTCTATCAGGCGTTCTGAAATTTTATGCAGTGAAAATATATATTTTGTACATGTAACGTTGCATTATTTTTGAGAGCACCCAAAAATTGTCAAAAATACGACTTGTCAAAAATGTATATTTTTATGGAAACTTGTTTGCACGGAAATATATTTTGTACAGACGAGCTCTCCAAAACTATTCGATCCAACGTTCTGAAATTTTTTGCAGTGAAAATATATATATTGTAGATGTGCAAATCGACCAAAAATTGTCAATAATACGACTTGTCAAAAGTTTGTTTTTCAGGAAGTTTGTTGGCACGGAGAATTTACTAACATCCAATGACGTTGTGTTACACGGGGGATCCTGCCTCAGAGGCTCTAGTTACGTAGAAGGCTTATGTGCCCAATATCTCAGTCGCTGACTATCGATAAAAAGTTCAAACTTGGTTGGATTGTTGCCCGCTAGGTCAGCAGATTCTGTCGAATTTTGTTGCAAATAGAACGAACGAGAATGGCATGACGTCATTACGTAACAGTATCGAATTCGAACTTTTTATGGGTATTTTTGGGTCAATCGCTTTTTATGTCTCAAGTAAAATTGTGTTATTTCCGCCTAGGAATCGTAGCGTATTCCAGAGAGATTATTGATGACGCTACCATTCTCGAGGCATTCAAGACAGCGTAAGCACAAGCCATTGGTTAATGCTGCGTGACGCTACACGTGTTTTGCCGTGTTTCCTGCCATTCAGTGAGCGGGCTCGCTAAATAACATGACTAATGAATTTGTCAGCCAGGATTCCAAGTCCAGTTTTATGGTATTATGTAAGTTATCAGCTGATGGCAACTACCTGTGTGAAGGAAAACAAGGTGAGCGATAGGTCTATACTAAGAAATATCATTTAACTGATTCAGGGAGGCGTCTGAGCAAATGGTTAATAGAATTAGATTTTAAAAATTTCCTAAAAGTACAGTGCACCTGTTTGTTCTGGGAAACCATTTACCTTAGGGATAATGTCATGTGCAGTTTTGAGAGTTGCTCATGGCTCATAAACAGGGTCAAGGTACTGGACCCATCGTAGGGAAATGCGTGTTTTTTATCTAGTGGATAGGGGATTGGAGAGGTATTCCATGAAAAAGAAAATGAACAGCCACAAACTGACATAGCCTACATTTTTTCATTTCACTTGAACAGTTCAACTCCCCCCCCCCCCCCCACTCCCAACACACAAAAAAAAAAACAAAAACCAAAAACAGCGATTTGCATATATTTATTCGAAACATTTTCTAGAACAAAGCACAACTGAAAATTTTTCTTTGTACAATGTGAACCATATACACAACTAGAACGGCTGCTGCACACGGACATCAGCTCACCCCACATATCCGACAACCGCCTACACTCTCCTTTAGCACCCAAGGTTATGCTGTGTAAAATAGTTCATTTCGCTCACTGTATAGTCAGTCAATTTCACAATCGAGCGATCACATTGACTGAAGCCATACAGCAGTACACGGCATCTTTACGCTTTTGTGAGTAACGCCTGCTCACTGACACCACACTGCCTAAAACGAATAACCTGACCTTACTGTGAAGCTTCACATAAAGGTAGCATGTTAAATCTCACAATAGTACCTGAAGTAAACCATAGCAACCCTTAATAAGGAAGACCACATTCCACCCCCCCCACAAAAAAATAAAATAAATGAACAAAAAAAAAAAAAAAAATAACCGGTCCCTAAATTACAATGTTGACAAGTTCAGATGTGAATGACCTTCAATCTATAGGAGGTACGCAAGAAAAGGATAATTCTCAATAATACTCGAAATTAAGTAAAAAACATCCGTTCTTTCACAAAAGCACTGCAGTGCTGAGGGCGTTTTTTTAATAATATTACCGGGGCTAACGTTCTGTATTCAGATAAAAGAACACAGAAACGTTAACAGTTTAAAACTTCGTTTGATGCAAAATGAAAACCAATGAATGGTTTGCCTGCACATTCAATAGTGTACACTTTCGGTTTATTATTTAAAAATTTATAAATACCAGGAAAAACATAGGCTCTAGCTCACTCTTGTCAACAATAATCCATCGCTAGCTTAACCACGACCAAAAAGTTTTGTTTTAATGTTTTTGTCAATGTCAACGCGTGGAATCGCAACATAGTACGTCTGTGATGCTTCGCCATCTTGTGATGAATTCAAATTCTTCGTCCTGTCATCCCTGGCCCTTTTTGCATCACCATAGTTTCAATCACGCCTGTATTCAAAACAAAATCAGTGACTAAAATTTCTCTGCCACTGCAAGTTTTCTCTCAGTGATGTCTCATATTCGTTTTAATGCCTGCTGTTTATTATTTTTAAACGTATAAACTAAAGCCCGAATTGTGCCTCTTTCACTGTACTTTTAAGAAGTGAAAAGTACCGAAGCTATGTTGACACTACGACGGCCAAGTTCCAAGCAGATATTAGGCTCCCGAAACAAACAGTACGCAGCGACTCAGCAAACCACATCCTTTCTCACGATAATCACACGTCTCTCTGCTCACTTGTCTTTAAATAATCGCTGCGTTGTTGTCCAACAGCCAACCTCTACGGCGGTTCGGTCTGTTGTATATAACACCTTTTTATTCCGCAGACCTACTGGGAATTCCGCGGAAAATAGTACTTAAATAAGTTCAACAACAAACCTAGATGGTTGTTCAGTCTGTTGTGTATAATACCTTTTTACTCCGCAGACCCACCGGCGATTCCGCGAAAAGAATAGGCACATTTTAAAATATTCGTCCGCTCTGTGTTGATACATAACAGATGGATCTCATCAGAGGTCAGCTGTATTATAACAACGCCCACCGGAAGCAACAACTCTCTGTAATACAGTCCGAAAACTTACCGCCGGTAAAAAGAAAAGCCGTGACTAGTGCCCGGACGCGACAAGCTGTACGCCTTCGTACAAGTCGGCGTCTATTTCCTCCTGTTCATCCGCCGCTATTTCAATCACCTAATACAACAAACGACTCTTTATACTCATGTCGCTACGGCAACAAGAGTCGAGTATTTTTTTTTTAATTTTAAACTGCATTTCCATTTTAAAGTTCAACTTTTTCATAGCATTTTCTGGTCCATGACCACAAGTTTACTTTGGGCACTACTTGTTTCTATGTAGTTCTTATGTCACAAATTAGTACACTTCTTGCTAGTGAGACCTATTTTTATTTAGTTGCGACATTAGCAAATTCAAATAGCAATATTTTATATGAGGATACTGGAAGACGTGATACTGCGGCGGGGGTAAAGGTTACATTAAACTCGAGCAGAACCTGAATGGCGTCACAAGAGTTGTCCAGGATGGCGTGACCCGCAGTGTCGAGGATGGCGTGACCCGCGGTGTCAAGGATGGCGTGACCCGAGGCGTCCAGAATGGCGTGACCCGAGGCGTCCAGGATGGCGTGACCCGAGGCGTCCAGGACGTACTGCTGTGCATCCGCCACCACCGACGAGAACTCCGCCAGCACGCTACCGCCACCCTCCACCAGAACGCCACTCCCTTCTTCCCCAGCCAGCACGCCACCCCCGCCCCCGTCCGAGTCCAGCACCGAGTGCCCAAGGACGGCCCGCAAGGAGGGCACCTTGGGCAGCAGGGCGTCTGCCGACATATGCCCCACTTCCTCTGACGTCACTTCCTCTGACGAAGGCACAAGCTGTACCACTTCCTGCACCGAGAATGCCTCAATTTTCATTTCCATGACAAAGTGAAAGTTTGTACTTTTATGATAACAATTATCCTTTTCTTTGGATTTTTTTAAACCTCCCAGAATCCCTCTCCGTTTTCACATTGAGCTGGAGCCGTAATCTGCTCCATTCTTACCTTAACGATGCCCCTACATTCCATTACACGACGAGTTTTAAGTTAAGGACACAAGAGAATACGGCTCCTCGGCTTTTCTCTTGTTAAAATACCAAAAGCTTAAAGTCTTCTCTTCAAACAACACAGACGCATTACACTGTCATATTTTAAAACTTTCGATGCAAGAGTAGACAGTACCTGTGGCATTTCAGCATAGTATTTTGACAATATTAATAGCGTACCTGGGGCGCTTGGAGAGCGGACTGTACGTAGACTGTACCCAGCCTTGAGTCACGTGACTCGTCGCTGTACTTGCTGTGGTTTAAGTTGCTAGTACACGGTACTGTAAAATACACATAACAACAACTACACATGTGACGGTTGTAACGCCACTCAACATCATGGTAAATACTAATAACACGTTTTCACTGTTTTTTTTAATCTTTTTTACACAAAGTGAACTCGCGAAAATCGTGAATATATCATAAATGGAGGTATAACAAAAAAAAAAAAAACAATAACAACAAAAGCCAAAAAAAAAAACAAAAAAAAAAAAACAACAACAACAATCAAGACGCACTAAACCACTAAATAAATAATGCAATAAATTTCGTCTATATCAGACATATAATCACAAACACTACACAATCTATGGCAAACAGGGTATAATTTCTCGAATCCAGCCGGCGGCTCTGAAATTCAATCGAGGGCACTGAACTTCAAAGTAAATATTATCGCACTTAACACATGGCTATAAGAGACTAGAAAATGATTATTGATGTCCTATACCTTTGGCTTTCATGTGCCTGTTCAGAGTTCCGTGCTCAGCGAATCCGCGTCCACATTTCCTAGAAAAATGGTATAAAAACAGCCTTAGAATAAGAAACGTCTTACATTTGTATTTCTTTCCCTGCTAAGTAACCTAAATCCCGATGCGGGATGGAAGTTGAGTGGTTTGGTCTGTTTTTACACCAACCGCGAATTTTTTTTTTAAAGCAAATTAAACATTATCTATTTTAAACCAAAACCCCACGAATTTCCACAGGCGGAGACAGATGGCGGGAGAGAGGGGTGGGGGCGTGTGGGGTACTTGAGAGTAAAGCGCGTGATTGGAACCCACACACCTAGACATTTATCTTCTGAAACTGAATGTTCCAAAAAAATGTAAACAAAGCGCAGTGGTGTCACGTGACTTACTTGCAGACGAAGGGCTTCTCGCCCGTGTGCGTCCTCGTGTGCCGCTCGAGCGCGCTTTTCTCGCGGAAGGCGCGCTTGCAGTAGCTGCACACGTAAGGCAGCACCTCCTGATGGGTGCGCATATGCACCTTACACGCGTTCTGTGTCGTCAAAAAAAAAAGTATGTCAGTAAGTCCCCCGCCGGGGTGCAGTCACAAGATTTCAAGACATTTCGAGGTCTGGCTAAGTCCCCTGGCCGCTTGCAATCATAGGAAATTAATTTTCGACGAAGTCGCTAGGCCCAGTTTTTCGGCTGACGCTAAAATCTATACCCAGGTGCACAACTACAATCCATATTTTATGCATGTGCAAGGTTTAAATGAAATCTCTCCAGTAGTTCTTGAGATCTGTCGCGGAAACGAAACCCTAACTATTTCAAGGTCTGACATTTTCGGATTTCAGACGAAGTCTGTAGGCCAAAGTTTTCGGCCGACGGCGAAACCTATACCCAGGTGCACAACTACAACCCTTATTCTATGCATGTGCAAGGTTCAAATGAAATCCCTCCGGTAGTTCTTGAGATCTGTCGCGGAAACGAAACCCTATCCCTCCATTTCAAGGTTTGAAATTTTCGGATTTTTGACGAAGTCTGTAAGCCAAATTTTTCGGCCGACGTGTAACCTATACCCAGGTGCACAACTACAACCCTTATTCTACGCCTCTGCAAGGTTTGATGCGGATAGACGAACGGACATGGGACAAATTGAGCCCCCCGTCACACATCTATACTATATATATACTTCCTTCCTGTAATATTTGGCGAAGATCCGATGAATAGTTTTTGTGATATCAACCGGACAAGAAAAAAGTTTAAAGTGCGACGGACGGACAGAAATGGGATAAATTGAACCCAGCGTTGCACATCTACACTATGTATACTTCTTTCCTGTAAGGTTTGGTGAAGATCCAATGAATACTTTTTGAGATATCGCCCGGACAAAAAAAAAGTTTAAAGTCCGACGGACGGACAAGAAACAAATTAAACCCCCCGTTGCACATCTATACTATATATACTTCCTTCCTGTGAGGTTTTGTGAAGCTCCGATAAATAGTTTTTGAGATACCGCCCGGACAAAAAAAGTTTACGGACAGACAGACGGACTGATGGCAATAGCCTTCAGCCAATATTGGCTGAGGGCTAATAAACCTCAAATTACACAACTACAGTTCATCTGACTTTTGCCTTTGAGGTTTGGTAACGTAGCAATTAATATTTGATTTCTTGCGCCCATGTATGTCGTTGACTGGAAAGAAGTTTTTGTAACATTTCATCATCAACTTTTTAACACGCTTCTATAAGGTTTGTTAAAACCTCGTTGCACATCTACACTTTACATAGTTTCTTCCTGTGAGATTTGATGAAGATCCGATAAATAGTTTTTGAGATATCGCCCGAACAACAAAAACTTTAAAGTGTGACGGACGGACAAGTGACAAATTGAACCCCCCATTACACATCTGTACTATACATTCTTTCTTTCTGTAAGGTTTGGTGAATTTCCGAAAAATAATTTTCGAGATATCACCCGGACAAATAAAAAAGTTAAAAAAAATGACGGACGGATGGACGGACATTTGACAGATTGAGCCCCCCCCCCTCCATTGCCAATTAACACTATATATACTTTCTTCCTGCAAGGTTTGGTGAAGATCCGATAAATAGTATTTGAGAAATCGCCCGGACAAAAAAAGTTTAAAAGTGTCACGGACGGACAGACATTGGACAAACGGAACCCCTCCCCCCCCCCCCCCCCGGTACACATCTGCACTACATATACTTTCTTCCTGCAAGGTTTTGTGAAACTCCGATAAATAGTTTTTGAGATATCGCCCGGAAAAAAGTTTACGGATAGACAGGACAGACGGACGGACAGACCGATAGCAATAGCCTTCAGCCAATATTGGCTGAGGGCTAAAAAAAAACAAGCATGTCCAAGGACATGACCCACCCGAGTTACCAAACAAGGAAAGAGAGAAAAACTCTGAAACGAATACTGTTAGGGCAAAAAATGAAGAACTTTGTTTCTGAACGTAACTTTTTCATAATTTTAATACACAAAAACGAGTATTCCCGGGTTGAAGCTACCCGAAAAGGGATGTTTGAGAGGTTGGGTTTTGACCATTCACGTATTTACCGACCTTTACGCAATTTTACAAAATTTTAAAAATTCCATCATTTCGTCATTTTTTTGTCATTTGCGAAAAATGGTTCAGGTGGAGAAGCTCCTAAGAAACTCTTGATTAAAATTTTATAATCATTTGAAAAAAAAAATGAGAGAAATGAATGGTTTGACAATTCAGTAATTTACTACCGTTTATTCCAGTTTTTGCCAAACTTCAAAGTTCCGCTTTTTCGGCAGTTTTAGGCGAACAGCGAAAAAAAAAATAATAGCCTGGTAGGCGAACCCCTGGGGAACATCCCTGCGTAACATCTAAACGAGTGGAGTAAAACGGTAGGAGGGGGACTGGACAAGTCGTACCCAAGACAAGTCGTACCAAAACTTTTGTGGACAAGTCATACCCACGAAAAATATTTTTGACAGTAGTTTCTACTTCTAATTTGTAACACACTGCTGAATGATAATATGTCTTATGATAATTTATTGTATATTTTTATTAACTTATTTACATATTTTCTCGGTTTATATTAAGATACATACATTGGGATAAATCCTATAACCTGCATACAGAGGAAAACGACATCACTACACCTGAAACTTCAAGTCTGTAAACAAACAATTTCCTGAATTTATCCAGTCTTTTTTCACATGTCTTTGCTATATTCAGCTTTTTTACATGTTTTGATCTATTCATCCTGTTTTATATTTACACATTTCACTTAGCATGGAACAAGCTAAGTTAGCAGTTCTAGACATATGTCAAAGATAAGTCATATATCAATACATCCGAAAACTGGGACCACCCAGGGAGCATTCCTGCGTAATATCAAAACGATTGGAGCAAAACTGTAGGAGGAGTAGCATTTTAAAGAACCTGACTACGTCTCGAGGAGTAAGTCTATCCCCCGTGGGGGATATGGTGTGTGTAAGGTTGTTGCGTGTTGACAACGCAAAATTTAGAAGTGGAAGGATAGGTAGACTAGTGTCTAACATTCAAATGAATCAATCCATTAACCAGTAGGCGCGTGAGACTGTCGTAGGTACGCTAAGTCCAGCGCCGATTTTCAAAAGGCCGCCATTTTGTCAATTTTTGCCCGATCCGGAAAATTCTTGGTCATGCACTGCGGAAAGATTCAGAGAAGCCGTGTACAAAATTTGAAACGAATCCATGTATTAACGTGGCCTGTAGGCGCGTGAGACTGCCGTATATACGCTAAGTCCAGCGCCGATTTTCAAAAGTCCGCCATTTTGTCAATTTTTGCCCGATCCGACAAATTCTTGGTCACTACACTGCGGAAGGATCCAGAGAAGCCGTGTATAATATTTGAAACGAATCTATCCATTAATGTAGCCTGTAGACGCGTGAGACCGCCGTATATACGCCAAGTCCAGCGCCGATTTTCAAAAGGCCGCCATTTTGTCAATTTTTGCCCGATCCGGAAAATTCTTGGTCACTGCACTGCGGAAGGATCCAGAGAAGCCGTGTACAAAATTTGAACCGAATCCATGCATTAATGTGACCTGTAGGCGCGTGAGACTGCCGTATATACGCTAAGTCAAGCGCCGATTTTCAAAAGTCCGCCATTTTGTCAATTTTTGTCCGATCCGGAAAATTCTTGGTCACTGCACTGCGGAAGGGTCCAGAGAAGCCCTGTACAAAATTTGAACCGAATCCATGCATTAATGTGGTCTGTAGGCGCGTGAGACTGAAGCGTGACAGACGGACAGACAGACGGACAGACCGAAAAGTTCAAAACTATATCCCTCCGTTCCACGGGGGATAAAAAGTTTAACATACGCACATACATTCAAGCCCCATACAGTGATACGAACACCCCAGTCCGACAAAATCGACAGGGCTAAAAACTTGAAATGTGTACGTGGGAACGCATCCACAATAACTGAATATATATCAGTGAAATGTGGTGGAAAAAAACACGTATAACAGCAACTTTGATAGCCATAACCTAGACGAACGTCTTATTCGTTACACGAGTACTTTTTTTTCAAATAAAGTTTACGATGTTAAAAAGGCGACACTTTAAACATGCTAGCAATAGATTCCTCGCAAAATCCAAGAATATGATTTCGTCGCAATTTCTGGATCAATTTTCCAAACCTTATTCTAAGACAATGATACACTTTGCTGCACAACATCTTTTCGCAAACAGTAGAGTAGCGGTGCCCATTGCCAGGAAACGTATTATTAAACGTTGGGCAGGGGTACTCGGTAGCTCACTGCCCTGTTGCGCAAAGTACATGAATAGTGGAGTTCATTGCTAAGGGACATTATCTCAGAACTGAAAGAAGTGGCACTCGTTGCTAGGGAAACATAATTGAATCTAAGACAGTGGCGCTCGTTGCTAAGCAACATCAGCACCATCGGCACTAAGAAAAGACATCACTTACAGAAGATTTGAAAGCCTTGCTGCAGACAGGACAGGGGTACTGACGCTCGTTGCTGTGCACCTTGAGATGTTCCCGCACGTGCGACAGGCGCTTGAACGTCTTGTGGCACTCGCCGCACTTGTAGCTGCGCACGCGCGAGTGCGTCTGCACGTGCTTGCCCAGCGTGTCGCGCGTGCGGAATGTCTTGCCGCAGTGCGGGCACGTGTGTGGCCGCTCTCCTACAATCACATGAGATGTAAGAATAAAACAACGAAGTATGGAATGGACAGCAGGGAACCGTTCACCACTTTTGAGCTTTTTTTCCGCAAAAAGCTCTAGTTTTAGATAAGGATTGAATCAAAAGGTTAATAATAAACAGTAATACCTCTCTTTGGAACAGCCATCACACACAATGTCGTTCATCGGAGTCACATAATAATCTCTTCTCGTAGCAAGCAGTTGTGCAAAATTTCAGCGGAAATTTAATACTGCTCCCACCTCCCCCCCCCCCCCCCCGGAACTAGTTCGTACCTGTGTGAGCGCGGATGTGTAGCTTGAGATAATTCAGCGGGAATGATCTGGAGCACACGGGGCAGGCATGGAGAACCTTGACTTGCTGGTTACCCATGCTGTGCACCTCGGTGTCCAGATTACCCTGCAGCTCCAGCAGTTGTTTCAGCGCCACCTGTGCCGTCCTGCAAACCACCACAACAATACCATCATCGCGAGAAATTGTTTGCACATACCGAATAGATAAAAAAAGGCACACTCTTATCAGCTGAAAGACATCAGTTGCTATTGTGATAACAAGCTCTAGGCGAGAAAGTGCTCTTATCTCTTCTTATCGTATCTTTGGACACAGATATCATATCTCTGGACACGGATACACCGATTGACCGACAATCCCCGACCCCTGTATTTTTTAATCCCCAGATCTAAACCGTCTACCGTGTTATAAATTAAAAAGTCACGACCAATTCAAAATTTTTTGAACCGAAAATCCAGTGCTTAATTTTATGATCATAATGGTGAATTTTTATGGACTCCGCTACTACACAACAGATTGCGCACAGGCAATTGGGAATGGGTCAAAGTGATTGATCCTATCCTGTAAGTGTTGTATTTTTTATGGCGTCACTTACTTGGTATCCACCTGATTGTGTGTCTCATTTTCATCTTCATTCCCCTCACCGCCTTCCCTCTGTCAAAGCAGCCAATCAGAAGACCAATTCAAAACAGCCGATTAAAGCAGCCAATCACAAGAGAAAGCACAAAGCATTTCAGTCTCAATGGTACCGTACAGACTAAGGTTCCAATTAACAATTTTGCCACTGGCAAAGTTTGCCCCTTCACAGCCTTTCACGTTTGGAGATCACCCCCCACCCCCGCCCCCCCCCCCCCCGGCTGACAACGACAACGCCGTTGTGTGACCATTCATGCTTTTCTTCTGACGTCACCTCCTTTGAAATCGACCCCTTATCGGCAATCACGGTGCCACACTGTGGTTCAAACAAGAAAAGCAATGACACAACTCAGTCAGGAAAACTATTTCTCTTGAACGCAACAGAGTTGCAAGACAAATCAATACCATTAATTTAAAAAAAAAAAAAGATCTACCATAAAAAATTGACTTGGCCACCGTTTGTATCAGTGCCAATAGGAAATATAAATTATTTACTCTACACTCTATTGGTGACCTTGACTCACAAAATGGCGCCTGTTCCTGTCCTTGACGACATCAGGAGAACAATTAGAACTGCAGCGCTTACCACTAGCCTGTGCACGACCTCGAGGTGTGACAGGAGGCGGCTCTTGTCCGGCAACACACATTTACAGCCCGCCACGGGGCACTTGTAGCCCGCCGTCCGTAGGTGCGTCTTCAAGTGAGTTTTCAAATCCTCCTCGTCAGTGTAACGCTTGTTACATGCCTAGAAAACATCAAAAATAATTACCAAGTAAATAAATGCATAGACGGTAAAGGAAAACTTGGATTTATAGTGGAATGCTGTGAATGTAGACATATTTATGTTTGGATGGAAAATAAGAGGTGTAAGAATATAAATGGGCTTTTCACCCAAATTAAAATGGAACAGTCATGCACTGAGCCAATCAAGATGTGGGTCGTGGGAAGGTGGGGTTTTTCATGTCTCTGGTTCAAAGTTCACTTTATTAATGGCAATTCTAACAATGAAATAAATAAAAAATAAATAGATAAGACAGAGACCACTTTACCTGACACTCTTCTCTGTTGACGTCTTCGTCATTTTGCGTTTCGTTTTCCACTGCAACGTCATCATCGAGATCTTCGCTGTCGACGTCGGCGGCAATGAGCCCGAGATCCTCTGACGTCACCACTTTCTCCTCATTCTCCTCTATGACGTCAGTGGACTCGGTCAGTGCCAGTGAGATGTCGCAACTATCGTCGGGCAGGACATCTGCACTTTTACATTTCTTGCTCGGCCTGTTGTTATTGTGGGGTAGCTCAGCGTGCAGACCTTCCGACCTCTTCCGCTTTCGTGTGAATATCCCCAGCGGTTCTTCAAGGACCTTAGAATCCTCATGGTGTTCACCTACCGGGGATGGAGCGGCGTCGGTGTGGATAACGTTCTCGTCGGAAGCAGCGCTCAGCGTGATATGGCCGAATCGATGCGATACCAGAGCGCGTGCCGCCCGGATGCTTTCTCCTGTCGCTCCCGCGCTCACATCGGCTACAGGGTCGCTCATGCTTGCCGCAGCAGCTTCATGAATAGCACCTTGTGACTCATCCACATCCGTCTGTGCGACACATGTCGTCACCTGTAACAGACACGTGTCGTCCGGGACATCACTGATCTCCCCGTCACCGCTTTCGGTGGCAGTCAATATCGCACAGGCCTCTTCAGCCTGACAGAAGACTTCTCCAGCACTTGGCACTGACACGCTCTCGACAGGTGACACCTTGACACTGCCTCTGTTTATGACTCGTTGCAGCACCGGAATGGATTCCATCGAGTCATCAACTGCCTGAAGGGGCTCGCTGTGGGTCTCGCTTTCGCGTCGATCATTCGCTGTGTTCATATCCTCGATTTTTACACACACTGGCTGGGGGATAGTTCCACTGACGCTTTCTGCATTTCTCCCTGTTTCTCCAGCAGTTTTTGCACAGTCGATTTTGGTTTCCACTTTGCTTTCCGCTCCTACACCCGACTCTGTTGTTTCGCTTTCAGCAATTTCCTTATTTTCTACGCGAGCGTTTGATAACGGCGGAGGGGCATTCTCGTGACTTGGTACAACCCGCAACGAGGCTGCCGAGTTCTGAGGCAATATTCGGATAATTTTCACTTTTTTGAGATCAATCGTTTTTGGGGATTTTCCTCGCCACACCACAATATTGGGCGATATCTGGTTAAGCTTATTATGGGGCACATTTCCGCCTTCTAGATCTTTATCAGAAGTATACGATGCAGTTCCTTCGGATAAACTGATATCGAGGCTTGGCGTGTTACTGACTTCATCTGCAAGTTTATGTCCATCTTGAGGCAACGCACTGTCTTGACTCGGCTTCGTTTCAGGCTCTGTTGATAGTGTTCCAACATCAGTTTCGCCTTCTCCCTGAAATAACATAGAATACGTCTACATAGCAGTACGTATACTCAAAATCACGCAGGCAAAATGTACCCATCTTGATTAAAAACAATTCTCAAAATATAACATCGTAAAAGAAAAGAAAACCTGGTTATCTTACTTTTATCTTTTCTCTTTCTTTTTTTTCTTCCTTTTTTTTTTGGGGGGGGGGGGGGCACGGGGCCCGTTCATTATGTCTCCATATCTAAAGCTCATGCCCCCAGGGGTCGGAACGTCCAGTGCAAAACAAAAAGCATAAGGACCAAGAGAGAAAAGAACTGAACGATGGCTGAGACAGCTTGTATATGCTACAGGAATCTGTGAAATTTGGGATTTTATGAAATCCCTAGTGGATTCGTGTAATAACTTGCCCAATCAATTTCGATGTTTTTACTGAGAATTTTCATGTTTGCAATGTAATATTTTACCGAAATTAATAGTAGATTTTGAATTAGTATACTCAAAGCACTCGATTGCCAAACTATAATCCATGAGATACATCAGTACCTGAATTTAGCGATACTTTTATCCATTGTAACTTACGTCCCATTTCACGCCAAATTCTGTTATTTTGGATGGTGATGTTACAAATTCCAATTCCTTTCGATGTGAAAAGAGATACACAGTTTTGAAGAACCACTAAACAGCCTTCGTGAATGGATATTTTTTCAACATAGTTTTATGATCAATGTGAGCTTATTCATTACACGAATCCCCAGGGATTTCATGAAATCCCTAATTACACAGATTCCCTGTAACATATACATTGGTCCCGCGATTTTTGGCCAGCAAAATTTCACAGCTTTCCAGAGCTATTCCAAAAAATATCAGGGCTTTGAAGGATTATCCAGGGCCTCGGGAACAAAGTATAAAACTACTGTTTACCGTTTCGGGCCTTGGAGTCGAGGCTTCCGCAGGGACATCTGCACTTGCCTCTTCAACACGACCTTCACCCCTGTGTGTGACACGTGACCAAAGAATAACACACCAGTTAATCAGTGCACACTTTTGTTACGACTAACAGTGATCGGCCTAGCATCCCTTTTTTTCAACGTCATATCCACTACGTTGTTGTTAACGTGTTTCTACATGAATAATTATAAATATAACGAATAGATAATATAAAAATGTCCGTCTATTTCCAACCCCCCCCCCCCTCCCCCAAGCTTTATTACACCTTTTTATTTCTCATAAAAGACAGACCGGAACTGGAAACGAGGCAGATAGATTAAGGCTGAATGTGAGTCATCGATAACACAACGACCTATCAGCGTACATCTAAAACACGTTGTTATTTAACAACTGACCTCTGCAGACAGTCATACGTTATGTGTAACGACAAAGCGGAGGGATTTTAAAAGAGGTTCCTGTGTTACATCAAGAATACTATTTTCAGGAGTCAGCAGTGGGCTGACAGAACAAAAAGTCTTTTCAAACTGCTGCAGAGGTTGGCCGAATAACAACGATGCAAACCCGCCCCCTCCCCCCCCCCCCCCTCCCCTCACCCATCAGACCTGATGACGGCGGCTGTGGACTCGCTCTCGCCCGTGTCTTCCTGTGACACACCCGCGGTGCCGCGGTATCGCTGCTCTTGTAAATCCACGACAAACATTCCATTCATATCCTTCCGCTTCCCGTACATGGGCAAGTCCACATCTCGTTTCTTTGTACAAGGAACTCTGTAACAGCACCACCATTTTTTTATCAAACCTTGCGTTTAAGGTGGTTACATATATTTTCTTTGTTCCAATATTCTTTCTTTTTGTTTTCAATCACTTATCAAGTCTATTTACATGGCAAGTCAGTGGTTTTCTATATGAAATATTTACCTGAAATCACAGATTAGGTAAAAACTGAAATGTAAAAAATTGCTACTAACTTCCACCCGGGATTCCCTACCCCACACACCACCCATCAATTTTTTTTTTGTGATACAAGGTTGGGTGAAAATAAAAAAAATTCACACTTTATACACTTGGCAGGAACAGAAACTACGGCTCATAACCCTGGATCACATTGGGTGGGGGGGGGGGGGTGCTTCACTGCGCATGCGTTTACCTGGATTTGAGATGGCGGGTAAGTGCTCCGGATTCCCTGAACGAGCGATGGCACTTGTCACACACAAACGGACGATCGTCTACACACAGAAAAAAAAACAGATACTAAAGTGAACAAACGTTTACTAAATACGCAACACAACTCCATACAAGCGTTAATTCCGAAAGGATTAGCAATAACTTTTTACTTAAGCTTACTACGGTCCAACAAAGGTTGATCGTCGCGTTAATATTAGAAGCTGATGACGTAAAATCGTCTTCAGTATTAAAAGATAACAGCAGCTGCTATCTACTTTTAAAACGTTATTCTGTCCTATTCTGTCCACCCCGTTTGGTATTACAAGATGATCTTGGCTGTTAGCAGCTGTTAATACTAAATCCCATGGTTTGTTCTTCCAAAACTGCTCTTTATAGAAGACAGCACGCTAGCGCGCACCATCAACGCGGTTCTCCTCCAGTCCACTGACGTCAACTAGGGTTCACTTATAACAATCTATTGTTTAAAATAAGAAGATTTAAAGAAAATAAGCATATTGTTTTGTCCTTCTGTGACACTACGCATTTCAAGTTGACTGAGCTGCAAGTATACGCCGCGCCAACTTGTCCGCGGCAAATGCCACAAAAGCCCCATGCCACGACAACAATGCTGAAACCCTGTGCTGTGTGTAACCTATATGGTGCCGCATGTGTTACCTTTATACCGCCAAGCATATGTTACACGCATGCCGTCGCACGTATTACGTGTATTCCATCGAGCATATCACTTATGTGCCGCTGCATGCATTTCCTGTATGCCACCGCATGTGTTACCTGTGTGCCGCTGCATGTGTTACACGCATGCCGTCGCACGTATTACTTGTATACCATCGACATTTAGTCAAATGTATGCCGCCGCATGTGTTACCTTTATACCACCGAGCATGCGTTACATGTATGCCGATGCATGCCGTCGCACGTATCATCTGTATACCACTCAGCATGTGTTACTGTGGCTGTGGCTGTAAGCGCCACATGTGCTACACGTGTGCTGTCGCACATATTACCTGTATACCACCGAACATTCGTTACCTGTATGTCGCCGCACGTGTGACTGTACGCGCCACATGTGCTACACGTATGCTGTCGCACATATTACCTGTATGCCGACGCATGTGCCTCTTCAGCGACCCTTTGGTTTTGAAGCTGTCGTTGCATCCTGGCCAGTCACAGAGGAAAGGACGGCTTTCGGAGTGAATCACACTGTGCGCTTTCAACGTGTGCAGCTGCGCATACAACCAAAAACAGAAGTCATAATAGGTCTCATCTAGATAGATAACATTCAGACAGATAGATAACACAGGATTAATTAATGCATAAGGCAACGGTCTGGTGCAGAAAGTATTAGGGAAAGCACCACATTGCTTGCTAAAAGTACAGAGATAATATACGCCAAAAAGAAAAAAAATATAAATAAAAATAAAAATAAATAAAATAACCGGCTTACAAATGGCTGTAGTTCAACCGAAAACCTCTATCATTTACACGGCGCTTCCGGTGAGTTAAGACAAGGAATAAAAAGGAGCAAAAAATCAATAAATAACACGGTTCCCGCGCTTTTCCCTGCAAAAAATTTCCAGGACTTTTGAGGCAAACTTTCAGGACTTTCCACGATTTTGTAAAGCAAATTTTCTAGAATTAATACAGAATTTCACCCTTGATATAATACGATAAACAGTCGCGTTCAAAAATTATATTTATTTCCAAATGTAATGAACTACGTAAATAAATGATAAAAAGAAAATTGAAACTATGGGACAAAGAAACTAACGTCTTTCAGTTGCTTATTGCATATGACACACTGGACTGGGGTGTCTCTGCCTTCCACGTACAGCGTAACGTCGTACTTCTGTGGCAGTCGGTTCGCAGGGCCGTTCTCTGCGCTGGCATCCGGGGTTTCTTTCACGCTGGGGAGCGAATGATTCGAACTTGGATGAGCTTCATAGTGCAGGACAGTTTTCCCATCTGGTGCATGAACAGCTGTAGGAAAAAAAAACAAACCCATCTGTAAAAGATGACCAATCATTCATGACCAACATGATCAGAGAGCGGTACAAATTTTCGAAATCAACAGCCAACTAAAATACCACATAATAGCTCAAAGAAAGCACGGGGTCGGTAAAAGAAAGAATGTTGTTGCAAATTTAGATACAAGATATGGCTATATTTTGATTTAGATGGATTTTCGTTGCTTAGATGAACACTAAAATAAAGCAGCAATTTCTTTCTGGAATCCCGTATGTTTTCACGTGTGACTCTTTCAATTTCGTACAAAGATGGAACTTACGAACAAGGTGGATTGCTTCATACGCGGCCATTTCAGCAGCTGACACCGCAACGATGAATATCTTATCAAAGCTGTCCTAAAAACCATTCGTCAGCATGTACACAACCGCTTCTCATCTCGCTTGTACACTGTCGTTTTAGGTTTTAATCATCCTGAACACATGGAAAGGGGGAAAAGAAGAAAAAGTTGCTTGCTGCAATGAGGACACTTGTCTTAAATCTCACTGAAGGATAAACATTAGCAATGGCGATATTTAGCGGTAATGTAGCATACCGCGATACACACGACTCGATAAACCACGGAATAGTATTTCGAAAAACCGATATTTTGGGTAATTTTTAGTTATTTACAGTTTAATTTCTTGAATAGTGGAAATACAAACGCATCTATAAAGAAAATACTTATTCCTTTATATTAATCTAGGCGAACTGGGATAACTTGACTACGTCTCGAGGAGCACGTCTATCCCCCGTGGGTGATATGGTGTGTGTCAAGTTGTTGCGTGTTGACAACGCAAAATGTTAAAGTCGAAGGATAGATAGAGGTAGTGTCTAACATTTAAACGAAAAGCAATCCATTAACCAGTAGGCGCGTGAAACTGCAGTAGGTACGCTAAGTCCAGTGGCGATTTTCAAAAGTCCGCCATTTTTTTAATTTTTTCCCGAACCGGAAAATTCTTAGAAACTACAACGCGGAAAGGTTCAGTAGTCGTGTACAAAATTTGAAAGGAACCCATCTATTAATATAGCCTATAGGCGCGAGAGACTGAAACGTGACAGACGTACAGACCGAAAAGTTCAAACCTATATCCCTCCGTTCCACGGGGGATAACTTTATATACTTTCATGATGAGCAACTGAAATCATCTGACCCAAGTACTTATGTAGTGTATGAGTAGAAGCGCGAAAACAAAAGGGTGGAAGTTTAAGGCTTCTGCACGTATTTACTCAGCTTTTGTAGCCATTTGAAAACTCTTCTGCAGAGGATAGACGAATCTGCAATCTGCCGCATAGTCTGGATCTCATCATGCAACTTCTTTTCGTACTCTATATTCTTTTCATGTCCATACGTTAGCGAATCGACTGATAATAAGGTTAAGGATCGACTACTCAATTAGGTTCAACAAAACATTGGTTAGCAATCATATCAAGCCTTTATACTAGCCCCCTAAATATCTCAAAACATAGGATTTCCACAAAATATACCAGGAAGAGACAGTAACTGGGACAAAATTATGGGTTTTTAATGAATTTAGGGAAACATCCCTCAAATTACACGGACCAAATATATACTACTGACAGAGGAGGTCAGACCAAACATTACTGATACAAAACACAGCAACTTCGTAATGCACGGACAATAAAATACACAAAAGTATAAATTGTGTTTCTAAGGTGAACAACACACAAGTTTGGGAAATAAAATGTCGGGCTGAACGTTAACAAATCACCAACAGCGTTACAAACGATGCCGCAGAACCAAGATGGCGACGGTCTGTACGTGAACCAATCACCAACAGCAACACAAACGATGTCGCAGAACCAAGATGGCGACGCCCACAGAAGAAACAGCTGGTCAATCTGGCTGACCCTATTAATAGAGTTTTTTTTTTTTTCGAACTCTAAGAATGTCTTAAGACATTCTGATACCGTTGTTTATGTTTTTTTCTGGGATTCTGAATGTCTTAAGACATTCGTAAATGTATTAGGAGAAAAATCTTGAGACACATCAGATTGTCGTAAAAACGGTAAAAGGATCGTAATGTTATGTTGAACGTAAAGCTTCGTCATTGTCATCAACAGCCATTTTCTGTTTTAAGACAGCATTTTGTTGTTGTTTTTTTTTTTTTTTTTTGTTTTTCTTTTCAATGGTTTTTGCGCAATAACTCCCATGTTTTGAATGTAGCAAATACAGAATTTTACACAAGTTTTCTGTTATGCGTGAAGTAAAATGTCATGATTTACGAAAATGCCAGGCCGATGTATTTTTTCGGGCAAGATGCTCCAGCTGTAACTCGCCACTTTCTTAATCATCCCGAAATATAAATTTTAAGTGTAAACTGTAAGACTTTCAACTCGCTTTTCAAACTGACTGCTAAGAGCTATAACGATTACATATGAGCACAACCTGACTTCATATGTGTATACTGACAGTTTACTTCAAGCAGCTCAGTATTTTGCGCTCGAGAACCAGTGGCAGTTGCCGGGAGGTTCGGCAAAAATATCATTTCCGGGATAAATGTTGTTTTCGGGAGGTGGCGACGGTACAGGTACGAGTACAGGCGGATTTGACCTCGGTTACTGGTACCTTTAATTTCATGTTACAATATTATGGTACACTTTCACAAGTACATGGTTCTCAGGATATCGATCAGTAAATTGAGTTAAGCAGGGTTCAGCCTATCTGCGCCAAATGTCTCATTCTAAAATCCGTCCCATTCTACGATCTGGGCCTAATACCACAGAAACCATTTTGGGCGATAATATAGTTATTTATCACAAACATAATTCCGCCGAAAGCAGTATTTTGTTTCTTTATGAAAATAAAACAAACGTTATCAATGCCGCACTCCAGGCACTAGCTTTTCCTCCATTTTAAAGACAAAAATTCAATGTTTTTATTTATTTACTTATTTATTTTTTAACTGTTTACGACAAACGACAATGAGCATGCCCCGACTGGCTATTTTTAAGACAGTCCAAATTTTACATTAGTCTTGTTCAACTGCTTGGTCCAAGTTGACAGTTATCTATGAACAATTTTACCCCAAAGTGTGTTATGCTTGTCAAATAAAATGGAATAACATTGACGACACTAGCAATTACGACATTCTGCCCCGAGTATCTGAGAGAATCAATCCATTTTTGAATTGGGTTCTTTGCTTCCATTTCCATAATGCCAATTTAAAATCTCAAATCATCCAATCTGAAGGCAGGACTTTGTGGGAAGTCAAATAAATGAAAAAGATCGATTAATGGAATTTCCATCTCAGCCGTATGTATTATAATCCTATTTCAGCATAAAGACCGGAAGTGTGGACTGACTTACTGAGAAGTTACATCTGTATATTTTTAGAAATCTGTCAAGCTTTCGCATGTTTGTTGTAAAGCATCGAGAAAGTGTGAAATAGTGTTCATCGTGAAAACGCGAATTTTAAAAATCTTTGTTTGTATGACTGCGGGTGGAGCCAATCGCGTAGGGTTAACGATCACTTACTCCAAGCGACAGTCGTTTGGTCCAGATGTTTTCTCACTGTACGTTTGGCCTAAAAGAATTGAAACTGCTCATAGACCATCAAAATCATTTTTATGGCCAGCAACAAGCCATTTGCATGACAAAAAGTGATGGTGTCCTCTTTGTACGCTAAGTTACAATTCAACGTTTTTAGGATTTTAAGGAAACGGAAAGTTGAAAATAAATTTTAAAAAAAAGCAAATGAGCAACGGTGGAGTTGAAAATTTTATCGAACCTTTTGAATTATCATCTTAACAAAACAAAAGGGAATAGTTGAAAACCTGCAATAAGAAAAAGTGACAGCTTGTACACTTTAAATCGTTGATTTCAGCTATTTGAGTAAATTAGAGCAGCTGTTTTTTTCTCGCTAAGTACCTCGTGAAAAGCGGAAGCTGAAGCTTTGCTAACTGTGGCACTTTTGATAACAGTTGCACAGGCCATTCTTGCCATACTCTATGGCCTCTATATATCACAAACCTTCGTCTTGTATGACAGTACACTGAGTGCTATATTTACGATGTTAACTTGAATGATGTTCACATATCGCGCATACGATAGAATTAAAAAAAGAACTGCTAATAACTTTTAAACAGAATGCTAACGGAATGTCAAAACGGAGAAGAGGATCACTTAATCATGCAAACGCATATCTCAGCAAAATTCCTTGTTAATTCTTGACAGTCTGAATGGTGCCATGGATAAACTAAACAAAGCTGGAAAAGACAAACACGGGATAATAACTGTACAAATTTAAATAACCTTGGGAATTCCCCAGTCCAAATTTATTATGAACTTTGCTTTACGCAGAAATGGTCTTTCTTGCTGTTTTGCTGTTAGATGATGTCAGTGATATATATATATATTGTTATATATATAATTTTTTGTTTTGTTTTGTATTTTTTTCTGCTTTTGAGGATAATGACTCTTCGTAAAATCCGCAATTTTGCCTCAAATTGAGGTCAAAATATGTTTAAACGCTCAAATCCTCAGAGATCACCTGTAGGATTTCCCTACAGAGTAACCGCGCAATCTGGAGCTCGATATTCAGGGTCAAAGTCAAAGATCAAGTTACAATTCTATATCGAAAAGAGGAAGAGAATCATAGACCATTATTTCGAAGACGGCTAGAGATAGAGTGGTTTTGAGCTTATTTTTTATCCTTTGGGCCTAAAAAGATTACGTAAGAGGAAATCTCCGGCCATCGTCAATGTGAAAAACCGGAAGCTGGCCATTATCTCGAAAACAGAGAGATGTAGCAATTTTTGATTTTTGACCCTTTGGACCTACAAGACGTTGTATAAGAGGTATCCCGGTGATCTTGAGCTCATGTGTCGTGATCAAGGTCAAAATCCGGATTTTTAAAAAGTTCATAATTTTTAAGAGTTCAGAATAGTACTTTTATAGCCCCAAGAGTAATTTTCACTACTCGTAGCAACAACGGTCTGGTTTTTGTTAAGTGACTTTGCACATGCACTCATAAAAACACGGTTTAGTAAAATGGGTGTTTTCTTATCAAATTAAATTTGTCATGCTGCTTTTATGGGGTGAGATTTACAAGGATATGGGCGTTTATTTAAGAAAGGGTATTTCTGGAGTGTTGAGTTGGCATTTAGGGTCGCTTCAAGACGCCATGGAAACCCACGGTAACCAGTTTGTATGGGATTGCCCCCGATGTAGTACTGGGATTTGGTAGAGATAGAGGAAGTGAATGTCTAAAGAGAAGTCATTGAGGAATAAAGAACACAACCAGAATAAGAATAAAAGAGCAATTGTTGCATTCTATGTTTTTTATTCAGTTTATTTCTTTTTCAGCAAAAGATAAAAAATCTAGAACAAAAATTATTCTGATACAAAATTGTGAGCTAAGACAGTTTTCCCCTGCTCAATTAAAAACAATTGAACTAAATGTAAAACATTGCATGCATCGTTAATTTTATAAAAGAATTATTTCCATAACTAAAATATGTCTCGCTTCTTTAAATGGTTAAAAATACTTGCTTACA